>CM031235.1:766215053-766570053 GCA_018340775.1 Taxus wallichiana var. yunnanensis | reverse complement strand
CATACCTAAACACTAAAGCAAATAACAACTTAAAGGACTCAACCTATTGTAATAAACTAACACTCAACCTACGTGATAGACTTAAACTTGTATGATACTATTTACTATATATCATTAAATCATGGTACAATTTAATATTGTGGTACCACCTTAATATTATCACAATACTTGACATTTCAAAGTTTAAACTCACAATAAAATGTCCAACTCGAAAACATTACTCTGATTATTAATTTGTGAATTATATATAAATATATATATATATATATATATATCCTTGAACTATGAGATAATTAAGTTCATCATTATATAAACTAAGTGATATTTAAAATCCCATCAATTTAAACATTTTACTTCTAATTTCAGCTAACCATAATCCCTTAAATGTTCTTATCATCCACTATATTACCAATTATAATTAAGTTGATTTCTAAGCCCATTAATACATCTTATCATTTTTAGATTGGGGTATTTATCCATTGTAATATGTGGCATCTAAGCACATATATTTCATTAAGAAGAGACAATTTGGTTTTGATACACAAATATTATTCTTGTATGCATTATTTGGAAGCATGTACGCGAGTCCATGATTTTTATTAAAAAATGTCAAAATAGCATTTACAACCACTTCTATTTGGTGATAAAATAACGGATGCCAAACCGTTGGGCCTTATGTGGGAAGCCTCTCTAGGTTGCCGACCGAGCCGAATTTTGAAGATCAATGTTACATGTCATAATAAAATTATTTAACAGTCTAGAAAATTATATGGACTCCATTTGGCATTCAAAAATCAATTTGCATGTTAAATTTATATTTATAATAACTATTAGATAATATATAAATTGAATTAAATTTTATAATGATGTTGTTCTTTGTAATATTATCTCATAGTTTTGTGACTTTTGTTTAATTCTAAATAATATATGCGATTAATCAATTTCATAGTTTTTCACATATTTATTTTTTCCATAAAAATTAATGTTGTACTAATTAATTTGAAGATCCATAAACATCATTAAATTTTATGAGAATATAAAAATAAATTTTCATATTCAAGATTAAAAAATTATTGAAGAAAATTATAGTAATGACTCACTTGAATCGGTGGTGCAAACTAGAAATTTCAATTTTCTTGCAAAATCTCAAATCTAATACATCTAGTCCACTATTCAAACTTTTTGTAAAAATATAAATATAAACAATTACAAATCAAAATCTATAAAATAAAGCTAAATAAAAATCAAATAAATCTTAAAAAACTAAACTCAAATAATTAAAAATCAAAATTAATAGATAGTTCTATTTTATCAATGAGATATGAAGATGTTTATAGTTTATTAATAAGATATCAAGATAATTTTATTTACATCCCAAAGTTTCGATTTTGATTTATGTAATTTTTGTCATGAATCTCAGAAAATTATTATTTTTATTAGATTAGGTAAAAAAACGGATTTTGAAGGAACTCCAAAAACCCTAAATAAAACCAAGATAAAACGATCAGGCACAAAGAAGAAGCAAAACATAAAAACTGATCGAAGAGATCGCGAAGAAGAAGACCGTCAAGGCACCAAAGGGAAGGAAGCACAAGAGGATACAAGACTTTAGTGATCAAAAGCGCTTGACCAAAGAGCAATCCTAACATCCTAGAACTCCCCCTGATGAGAACGACGGGTCAAGACAGAGGGCGGGTGACAATCTCTTTTTTTTCTTCATTTTAGACACATATGACCACCCATCCTTAAAACCACAAACCTCCAAAGAGGACTTATCATCGAGCAAATTACCTCTACTGATGTCAACCACCAATGTCACATCAAGAGGCAACGAATCATCCAGATTAGACGGGCAGACAGCAGAGGGATCCCTGTCCTGAGCACAAACCACGAAACTCTCATTTAATCCTCCACCCGAACCACCAACCACGCTAGAATTTAGAAATGTTTTCCTTCCTGCCACCCGGGGGAACCCGTCACAGACACCGACAAGACCTGTCAACAACGAATTACACTTGTTTTTTGTCCCAACCAGGGGGATTTTGTGCTCTGTAACAATCTCCACAGGCACATCTATTTCATCCATCTCCGGCTCACTATCCGTGGCAACACACCGCTGACCAGGATCATCAATCGAGCAACATGAAGACGTGATGGTTTTCACCCTGCAACACTTAGCAAAATAAAACTTATCGATATTATTTAATTGAAGACCTTTTTCTTGCCAATGTTTTCACCCTGCATTACTTTTGAGGCGACGACATTGGCAAGAAAAAGGTCTTCAATTAAATAATATCGATAAAACCATTGGCATTACTTTTGAGGCGACGACTTTAAGGGAGGAAAATAAATCAATAAAAACTAGTTTACTTGTGGGAACCGCTTGTGGGACCCGCGGCAGAAACTCGAACTACCAGCAAGATAAGGCGCTCCTGAAATAAACAAACTACAATTAAAGATAATAGGTAACATAGAACAAAGTTGGTGGAGTTTTTGCTTATAATTACATAGTTTGGTACGCATCCATTAAAATAGACAATTCCATAATTGCCAATTTTATATTTAACACGGCCCGGCTTGTAATGTCCAAAGGACACCATAATACTTGGAAATGTCGTCCAATAAAGTTTACACAACATAACACGCTTGCGAGGTTAAAGTTTTCGATACATCACAGACCAAACTGGACGAGTATCCCAAAGTGTTTATAACTAATTTACTGACTCCTAAACTTCTTAGGTATCATAATCGGGTCTATTTATTAATCCACCTATGAGGCTCTACTGGTGTCAATCTGAGTTGTTCAATTCATTTCATGGTCATTCGAAAATGAAAAATTTAATAACCCAGGTGGTGTCATTGTTACTGTTAGTCCTTTTCGTTCACCCTTCTGATCAGCGCACTCAGGGTCCAGTTCTGTCAAAATTTCTAAAGGAGAGGAGGTCTCGTCTTAACACTCAGCCACAGCAATGGATACCTCCTTCGATTAGCAGTGAGTATTCATGGAGGTTGAATGAGTATTCCCAAGATGGACTGCAGGAAAATGACAGGATTACTGCTCTGCCTGGACAACCAACAAATGTAACGTTTGCACATTATTCGGGATATGTGACGGTTGATGCGCATGCGGGGAGAGCTCTTTTCTACTATTTTGCAGAAGCAAGTGAAGACCCTTCTACCAAGCCTCTGCTTCTCTGGCTCAATGGAGGTATTCTGTTATTCTCATTTTATATTGATATTCTAGTATTTATTAAAACCATGAAATCATTCACTACTCGTTATTAAATAATATCAGGGCCTGGATGCTCATCGTTTGGAGTTGGAGCAATGACTGAATTAGGACCATTCCGCGTACAATCAGATGGCAAGACACTCTATAGTAACCCATATGCCTGGAACCAAGGTTTACTTCCATATTTCTCTTCTTTTCATTATCTACACTTATTAAGTACTATTACCTCTGCGAAATTAATGCTTCTTATGAAATATTTATTTTTGATTTCCTTCTCAGTGGCAAACACCTTGTTTTTGGAATCGCCTGCGGGGGTTGGATATTCATACTCCAATACCACCTCTGATTATAGAAATGGCACTGATGAGAACACTGGTATTTTTATTAAACATTTTAATATTCGACTTCCAATTCATTACAAAAATATGTTCATCTATAAATAATGTTAATCTGATTTTTTTATAGAAAAGTACTTTTGTATGTCACATATTGCAGCTCGAGATTCGTACAAGTTTCTCCTCAATTGGTTTGAAAGATTTCCGCAATATAAGAATCGAGACTTTTATATAACAGGAGAAAGTTACGCTGGTAAGAATTGCAGAATTTTTTTAGCTAATTCGTATGATTTCTGTACCTTCTTTTGAAAACAAATTAAGAATGTTGAGTGCATATTTATAGATTATAATCGAATATTTTCTGAATGGCACAGGATATTATATACCGCAATTAGCTGACACAATTCTTAAGAATAACAACTCTCGTACATCTTTCATAAACCTCAAGGGAGTTATGGTGAGCCTCCAATTCATGTTTGCATCGCTCATAATGTTTTACGCAAAAGAAGAGCATAAACAACATACTCACTTACTCACAAACATTTTTTGTGGGTATTAATCTCTGAAATTCGTACTATGCAGATAGGAAATGGAATTATGAACGATGACACAGATGAATGCGGGTTTTATGACTATTTGTGGTCACATGCATTAATTTCCGATGAAGATTATGCAAATGTGCGTTGCTCTCCTCCTTCAAACCTTACCACATCTGACTCTCGAGCGCCTGTGTCAAGCCGTGGAGAAATAAACCTGTATAATATATACGCCCCACTCTGCGCTTCCGATCCTGGCCTCATTTGGGCATCTGGTGTAAGAAAATAAACTACCATATAGTATTAACGGACTTCTATAAAATGGATACACTTTAACAGTAATCCTAATTACCCTCCATTCTCTTGCAGAATGCGGTTCCATCAGATGGATTAGATGGTTTTGATCCATGCAGTCCTGGTTATGTATTAACCTACCTAAACACGCCAGAAGTGCAGAGGGCACTTCATGCAAATGTGACGGGGTTGCCCTTCCCGTGGGATGAATGCAGGTATTAAGACTTCTTGGAGAAAATCTCAATCAAAAAGACATAAAAGGTTATAATTGACTAACTACTAAATGTATTTCAAACAGTGATGTGCTTTGGTACGGCACCTACGCAACCACCATGTTCCCGATATATCGAAGAATGATGGCAGCAGGATTGAGAATACTAGTGTACAGGTATAACAGAGAATATGTTTAAGATTTATTGATGGCATCAGGATTGATAGCACATTGTATTGTAGAAATGGTATGTTTAAGATTTATTTCTTATATCATTTTTTATTTGGTTGCAGTGGAGATGTTGATGCTGTGGTGCCTGTGACTGGTACCAGATATTCCCTAAATGCATTGAATCTATCAATAGAGACAGAATGGTATCCATGGATGAATGGGGACTTAGAGGTGGGGGGATACGCTGTGATTTACAAGGGCTTAACATTTGCTACTGTGAGAGGAGCAGGGCATCAAGTTCCTAGCTATCAGCCTTCCAGAGCCTTGACCATGACCAAATTCTTTTTGGCTGGCAAACCCCTGCCATCTTAGCACTATTTACACCCTCTCGATCTTCAAAAGAACGGCAGTTAAATACTTTTATTTGTGCATGTTCAATTTGTTCGATATGTCTTGCGATGTTTCACATTAGAAAAAACATAATATTTACGTATGAAATTAGATCCAATGTTGTAGTACAAAAATCAATTCGATTTTTAGATGGCAATAAATATTTTCTAATAACTGTATTAATTTTTACATCCTCGTCAAATTGGTTGCATATTTGGGTGGATAGTAAAATGCACAGGTTTACAGTGCTTTTTATTTTTTGAAAAAATAGCGTCAAGATATTTTCGAATTTATTAAACGCTACTTTGTAAGTCATACAGTTTTTATAACAATTCTTCATTAAAAAACTAACTAGCATACCTATATTTTATAAATATATGCCGAGAGGTACATATTACATATATTTATATATTATATAAATATATAGGTGCCTCGTGAACTTCACCTCTCGGCATATTTTACATACACATAGAAACATAAACCAAAACATGATATGTAAAATATGTCGAGAGGTGAAGTTCACGAGGCACCTATATATTTATATAATATATAAATATATGTAATATATACCTCTCGGCATATATTACATATATTTATAAAATATAGGTATGCTAGTAGCAACCGCAGGAGTTGCATTATACATAAAACAATACCAAAAATAAAGTATGAAAAATAAGGGGGAATTTAGTTCGTGTATGAATAAAATAAAATTTATAATTTAATATTATAATTATTTATTATCAAAACATAGTCACTTATATGTAATTTTCTTATGTAATTATATTACTATATAACTTAACACATATTTGACTTTGGAGAATGAGTATGAGCAAAAAAAATCAAGGTCTATAATGCACGAAGTTCTTATGGATTTTATTAGTAACCGTATTATCAAGTTAAAAAAATACAATCCTTTTTCATACGAATTGAAATGTGTAATGTACATCACATGTAATGACAAATTCATATAATGCAATGTGTGCTACATATGGTACATTATTTATATTCCAAGGACATAAGTCTTTTTTCCTCAGCCTTTCATTTCGAAAGTAGTTTTCCGTTCTTCATTTTTGCATAGCGCTCATATGAAAATGGTGGAGATATTCTTAGACTCTGCAACGACTTCACTCGAGAGATAGCCACAAATGTTAACCCCATTGTCTCTCTTTCTTCAATATCAACTGTAGCCTTGGAAAGAGTCAAACCTTGTGATTTATGTATCGTCAATGCCCATGCCAACCGTAAGGGTAATTGGTGTGTGCACTTCTTTTCCTTGTCATCCACCGACCGCCTTTATGGCTTTTACTCCTTTGGTTGGCGTGGGGTTGAAGGCTTCTTTTTTTATTTTTTCTGGCAAGTGGGGGGTGCGTGGAGGAGTGTATGGCCTCCTGCCATATTTTATTTGCTTGACCAAATGAGAGATGGGGGGTTGGGCTTTGTCTCTTCTAGTAAACTCTCAACCACTTCCGACATGTAGCCTTTACGACCCGCTCTACCTTCCTTGACTTCTCGTGCCCTCGTCCGCCGCTTCCATGAGTGTTGCGTGTGTGTTTTCTGCGGACCTTCCTTAGCAAAGGCGATGAGACATTTTGCGGTTTGGTTGAAGCTTTTGAGTGCTTGAGAAGTGTAGGTCGTCCATCTATGTTGCGTTCTGTTCAGTGTAGAATACATTCTCAATTCGGGATTCTCCTTCAAGCTCATGGAAGAGGATCTCATGGAGGCAGACCTGTTTCAGATCAGAATATTCATGAAGCACGATTTGCCTTGCATTTTTATGGGCTTCTTCAACGAGTCATTGGGTCGGCAGGCATAAAGGTTTCTGTTGGAATTATCACCCTACAAGCTACAGCTGAAATGTTTGCACCGAAAGTTTGATGCTGCCCCCAGATCTGATGAAATTTATTTACGAAGATTCTCCTTTGAGATCTTCTTGCTGTACGCTGTAACTCAAGGAAGATAATCTCATACAGGCGGATCTGTTTTTATCAGAATTTTCACGGAGCACAAATTGCTTTGCTGTGTCATTTTCTTTCCACTCTGCCCATAGATGCGATCTGTCTCCTTCTTGTGACTGATTCCGGTGACTTTGGTCACGCTTTGGCTCGCTTTTTTTGTTGTTGACCTATCAAGCTTGGCCCGTAGCAAGTGCTCAACTCGGCGAAGCCAATAATGGCGCATGCTTCCGTGTAGGTGACAGATCGCACCCACAGGCACAGGAGATCTATGCAATGTTGGAGAAAATGTCTTGGGAGATGAAGGTAGCAGGATATCTTTCAGATCCAGAACATACACTGAGTGTGTATCTCCAAATCGATTGTGTGACAGTGAGAGTGTTACCAGGAGACCCGATGAAATTTAGTACAGAGCTTCTCTATTGTTTTCTTTCTTGTCTTACGTTGTAACTCAGGGAAGAGTATCTCATACAGAGCAGATCTTCTCATGCGATTACAGTTGCCAGAGAGAATCCGTTTCCCCCTCTTCCACCTCAAGTGAAAATAGAAAGTGCCAATGACGTCACCAAGGAGGCAGTAAAGACTGCACTGATTCGAGCCATACGGTTTTATGCAAACATTCAAGCACATGATGGGCACTGGCCTGGTGATTATGGTGGTCCTATGTTCCTTAGGCCAGGTTTGGTTATTGTCTTATATGTAACAGGAGCACTAAATGTTGTTTTAGCGGAAGCGCATCAAAAAGAAATGTGTCGTTACTTGTACAATCATCAGGCATAATGAAGGCGGTGGATGGGGGTTACACATTGAAGGTCACAGCACAATGTTTGGGACAGTACTAAACTATGTAACTTTGAGACTCCTTGGCCAAGGGTCTGATGGAGGAGATAAAGAAGCAATGGAAAAAGGTCGTGTATGGATCTTGGGCCATGGCAGTGCTACTGCTATACCTTCAAAGGGAATCGCCTTGAATCCCATCACCTCATTGTACTATGTTGCACCCTGTTGTCTTGTGTTCTTGACTGTACCCTGGTTGTTTGTTGAATTCCCTTTACTCAAGGATAACTCTACATTCCACTTGGACTATGTCGTGTTTGGCACAAATTCTATCTGTGCCTTTGCCCTTAACCTTGCAGTTTTTCTCCTGATCGGAAAGACTTCTGCTTTGACAATGAATGTTGATAACAGTGCTTTGAAGCAAAGAATTGCTGCTCTTGCACAAGACAAGATTATTTTTTTAGAATGCACACTGTGAAGCATTGAAAAAAGGAAGTGTCAAGGCTAAGACAACTATATCACGAGCAGCAGCAACATTCGCAAAAAGAAATGCATGCATCCTCAACAGGGGCATATGACTTACAACAGCAACAGTTGGTAAGCTAGAGTAGGGTTCATCTTCACAGATGATGGATCAAAAAAACCCGAGATCTCTGATCCTTCTCCAAGTCATCCGAGGACTTCATCAGGGATTCCAGACCATAGAGAAAACAATGCTTCCCACAGCCATACAGCCCCTGGTTTTCAGATGTTGAAAAGCATGATGCCTTCAAGCTGCCCTATGGGAAAAGAGCAACAAGAGCTTGGAAGAAAGAACTATAATCAGGCATGTTAATTCTACTCCTCGTAATAGTTTTCTACCTTCTTTCAGTATCTTGAAATGAATTTTCTTTCCTCTTGAATGGCGCCTAGACTAGATGTTTTCGTGGTTGTTTATATCACTGCCTGATTGTGTGGTTGTTCCTTTAAATCTTATTCCAATTTCGCTGATTTTGCTTGGAATGTTCCTTCCTCTCTTATAGCTTACTCTATTTCATATTTGTCTAAATGGGTTACTGCAATTTTGAGTGATGCAGTCTAGTTCGTAGGGAAGGAAACATTATTGAGTTTTGTTTGCTTATATGACTTTCTTTTAAAAAGAATTCTGTGATGGTAATTATAATTGAAGGTTACTAAATAGAAGGTTAAGCCTACATACCTCTTTTGGTTGAATAAATACGCATTTCTTGTTTAGGGCTCTCTTGTTTTGCTAAAAGGTACATTAATAGTGACATTGTGTCTGAAACTTGTTTAAACCTATGGGCATTCCTTACTTTATGTTTGATTAGAAAATGGCATTTGGGGTTTGTTTTAGAATTGTACATGGTTGACTGTTGTACCTAGTCTAGATGAGGGATAACCGGCATCTATTTTTGGCCTCCACGTGTTGAGAGTATTACTATACCTAATTCTTGATGTAAACTCTTGTATGATTAAAGCAAGGGGAAACATTGTAAGTTTAACTGAATGAAATCTCTACAATTTTTATTAAGGGTCGCAAGCAAGCTATTACTAGCTAGACTGAAACAAAAGTTGTAGGTGAATCCATGGTACTGGACTCGTGAACTCGTTTCCTGTTAGATGACAGCTGATTTCAGTGATAATATCATAGGTGGCTGTTATATTTATCTGTTTGATATTTGCTAAGACTTTTCCTCGATAAGCCCACATGGATCGGGTAAAATTTTCCATCTTCTTTACCTTTGGCAAGGAGTTCATAGAACTTCTAGCCCTGACCGCACTGCGTAACCTTCCTGATAGCTATGTGCGTTGGTTCTTGGTTTGTGCTTGTACTCGTGGTAAGGTCTTTTGAGTCTGGGGCATCGTTGGTGTTTTGCCCTCTGCGTATCGAATCCCTTTGTTTTCGAACTCGAATACCTTATACTTCAAACTTGGTTACTAAAAGGTCCCATTTTGTGGCCTTGTTAGGGAAATCAATTTTTATTTTAATGTTTATTGACATTGTCTGAATTATATAAAAATTATTAACGACTTTTGGGTTTAGTCTTCCCTTATATTATGTGGAGAAGTTGATGATTAGGATAGGGTTTGTGGGTAGAATAATGGCCCTTTCTGTGTCTCTTTCGTACGCTTTTGGAAAAGTGGTTTTGTTTTGGTTAACTAGTACTACGTTTTAAGAAATCCGATAAGGAGGTAGTGGTAAACTCCTTGGTTAAAACCAAAACTATAGTTGTGTTCTTTTAAGGGCATCGAACCCATATTACTTTGAAGCCCCCCCTGGAAGAATTGGATAACGTCATTTTTGCTTCGCGCCTATGATCATAATTAGTACGCTTTGTCTTCTCTTGGACCCCTTTAGTTGGATGGAGTAAATTTTGGATTCCAATCACGTAACCCATAGGATTACATGAAGGAGATATCAACACTCTTGACTTTCTTGTTCCCAACCCATAAGGTCTTGCCTTGATTTATGTAATTTTGTTCTTACTAGTATTTGGACTTTCTCCTTGTTGGATGATTTAGTTTTCTCTCTCATGAGATTAATATTGGAGTTGTGAGTTGTGTTTTAATCCATTTCTGAAATTTAGAATATTCCTTTCTTGATATTGTTAATTGTTAGCTTACTATTGCATTGTGTAGTTTAACATGCTCAGTTCTTGCGAACTGACTTTAGTTAATATTTGTGCAGATGGATTATGCGAGTAGACTAGAAGAAAAGAGTGTAAAAGTTTCATCTGTACCATTATGAAGTTCCTTGTAAAAATGTCCAATGTGTTGTAAATTGTGTAACATTGCTTGTAAAGAGAGTTGATATGACCTCTTGCCTTGTATTGTTTGGTAATGGTGAAATAAAGTGTCTTGTTCTTGTGTAGTTAAGCTTGAAATTATCCTTGTGAGAAATGGCATTCAATCTTTACATTGATATGAGTATTGTAAAACTTTGATCTTGAGAATAAATTATTAAGTTAAATCTTTCTAAGACTTAGCGACAATATTTTATAAGTAAAGAAAAATGAGTCGGTTAACCCTTAAAGAAGCTAAACAAAAATAATGATTTTATATTCAACAAATAAATGTAAAGGTGATCTATTTGAAATCAAATAATTCCATGAGTGATCAAAATGAAAACATCCTTTGTGAGGTAAACATTTATTAATCGATACCCCTAGCTAAACTAGCGAACACTATCCCTTTGGGGTGAACTCTTAAACAAGCTTAAAGGAAAACAATGGTTAGTTTCGGAAGATATTAAGATTTAGTAAGTAGGAGAAGACTTTAAGTGAACTACTCTTCAAAGTGTATAAGAAATTAACTCAGTTGGTGAGATGAATTTGTGCAAACCATATATTGATTTCCTTCAAAACTTAAGTCATGAGCTAAAGGGTGTCTTACCAAAATAAATAAACCCTAACCATTTCTTACTGTGGCTTGCCCTAGCCGTGAGTGTGTCATGTGGATTGGACTTTCATGTTGTCTTGTCAAAAGAAAAATAAATTGTCTTTGATAAGTGTGAACGTTTCCGTGCTGACCTTGTAGTCTTCCCCGTAACAAATGATTCCAAGTGATGATTGTAACCTTGTGACGACATGTTGTGTCGTGTTGAGTCAAAGCAAGTCAAAAAAAAGTTATCCTGTATTTCACTGTGTTGTTCTTGTGTTGGTAATTTTGGTGCGTTACATTTTGGTATCAGAGCGTAGGTTCATGCTCTCGAACCTATGGGCCGGATTGGTGTTGTATGGTGATGTTGCATGGTGGTGGTGGTGTTACATGATGATACTGATGATGATGATACTGCATGATGATGATTTATATTGGAAGAGTAATGTGCTTTAAGCGTGATGTGATTATTGTCGTAATTGTGATATTGTGAACGCACGTGATGTGTATGTCACTCAGTGCGTATTTGTCATCATGTTGATGTGTTGTGGATGGGAGTATTCTCTCTCCCTCTTGTGGATTCTATGAAGAGTTCACGTGTGAATTATTGTTTGTGATGTGTGAAAAGAATTCTAATGTGGATGACGTAGTGTTGGAGCATTGTGGCATATTGTGGTATGTGGGTGTATCAATGTGTTGTATGACTAGTTGATGTTAAAAGAAATGAGTTGTATCATGATGTTTTTACCATGTTCTGAAGAAATGTGTGTGCTACCTTGTTATGAAGAAATTATTGTTATGTTGTGATGTTATTATGTTCATCGTATATATGAGTTGTGCAATACGTAATGCTTCATGTCGTGAATTAGGGTCATACGGTGAGTGTATGAACCCTATCGTATTGTGATTGCACTTTGGGTGCAGAATGTAGTAAAGTGATGTATTGTGCCCTGTGAATGTATAATTGTGATCTACCCCGTATACCTACCATACGTGAGACGTTATGGTAGCTATGTGTGTACCACCATGGTGTTAGTGATGTAGTTACATGTTATGTTGTGAGCCTTACACTAACCGACCCTGAGGGAGATCGGTAGAAGTGTATGTTGAGAGTGAGGAATGGTGTACCATGAGTCAATAACTTGAGTCAAAACTCGGTTTAGTAGATTACATGTGACTCTTTCCTCTCTCCCTATGTGGTTGTATGTATGCAACCCTAGTGTATCTATGACTATGTTTGGCCTTGTCGAAGAGTGGCGGGATTGATATATATATTTACGAGCTGAGGCTCGATGTTCCGAGTGCCAGCAACTCGTTGAGTACCCCTTTGGTGGCTAGATAAGGCCACATAGTTATCGTAATGTGACATTATTATAAGTTGATTTTATTCGTAAATTGAGCTTTTACTTTATTTTTGCAAGGACCAGCATCTTTTCTTGATTGCAATGCTTTACAATTTTGGGCATTTCCTTGGTTTGTGGCACTAACATGGGGATTTGATACTAACTTTGGCCATTTGGTCATTTATTTTAGCTTGATTTGGGGTCTTCTTTTAAATTTGGAATTTTTACCGCCTTGCCCAAGGCTTGTACTTTGCCACTTGGCACTTTGACTGGATTGTTGTGCTGGTTCTAATGTCGTGATGTGTGGAATAGGGTCATGGGATGCACCATGGATTGGTTGGACCTATGGACCCGCTTCGTTGTATGGGGGTACGCCCCAAGGGGTACATATGACTAGCGGGTTATGGAGAACTACGCGTTATTATGTCACTTGGGTTAGGAGTGTCCAAACTCGATGTGCCTTGGGCACAGAGAGACAACCGGCCTCCTTGAGGGAGGCAAAAGAGTTTGAGGGAGGCATAAGAGTTTGAGGGAGGCATAAGAGTTTGAGGGAGGCATAAGAGACTTGAGGGAGGCATAAGAGTTTGAGGGAGGCATAAGAGACTTGAGGGAGGCATAAGAGCTTGAGGGAGGCATAAGAGTTTGAGGGAGGCTTATGATATTTGTCTGTATGGTTGATGTTCCAGGATATATGTTGAGTTATTGTGATGTTTGGTAGTGGTCTTTTGATGTATGTGTTACTCATGTCAGATGGTTATGTGTTGTGATGTTGTGGACATGTCATTGATTCCCTTGTGGACACTATGTACCTGTAGCATGGTTTGTTGTTATGTGAGTCTTTCATTGATGCAAATTGAGGAAATGTCTGGTGGATTGTAGTACTCTTTTGGTTGAGTATTTGGTATGTCAGTCATTGATGTGTGATGAGTACCTATGTTATGGGAAGTGTGCCTATTCTTTTCCGTAATTGTGTAACCTTTTGTGGTGTAATACAATCTTGAAGTATATACTTGTGTACTTGTGAATCTGTAGGGTCTTGTGAACCTGATAAGGTGTTGTGTTAGCAGTTCATGTTGGGCACCCACAATAAAGAATAAACCAAAACTCTTCAAAGATGAAATTTTAAAAGCAATTAAACTAAGAATAATGCTAATGGAAAGAGACTAATGAAATGATGAACAAGAAAGAACTGCCAATCTTCACAGAACATTGAAAGTTAAAAAAAAATTCTACCAAATGTTCCTAAGGTTACCTTGTGACCATGCTTTAATCAACTAAAATTTTAAACCCTAGGGTGTAATGTCTCCTCTACCTGTCCTTGGTTGCAAATCTTTTCCTTTCCTCTGTGTAATGTCGCATCGAGGACGATGCTTTCTTAAGGGGAGGAGAATGTAATGCCCCCCCCAACCTGTCAACTTCTTTTCCTTGTCATCCACCGACTGCCTTTATGGCTTTTACTCCTTTGGTTGGCGTGGGGTTGAAGGTTTCTATTTTTTTTTATTGTTTCCTGGCAAGTGGGGGGTGCGTGGAGGAGTGTATGGCCTCCTGCCATATCTTATTGCTTGACCAAATGAAAGATGGGGCAGTTGGCCGCCTGTCTCTTCTAGTAAACTCTCAACCACTTCTGACATGTAGCCTTTACGACCTGCTCTACCTTCCTTGACTTCTCGTGCCCCTGGTCTGCCGCTTCCATGAGTGTTGCGTGTGTGTTTTCTGCCGGACCTTCCTTAGCCAGGCGACAGACATTTTGCAGTTTGGTTGAAGCTTTTGAGTGCTTCGAACAGGTAGGTCGTCCATCTATGTTGCGTTCTGTTCAGTGTAGAATACATTCTCAATTCGGGATTCTCCTTCAAGCTCATGGAAGAGGATCTCATGGAGGCAGACCTGTTTCAGATCAGAATATTCATGAAGCACGATTTGCCTTGCATTTTTATGGGCTTCTTCAACGAGTCATTGGGTCGGCAGGCATAAAGGTTTCTGTTGGAATTATCACCCTACAAGCTACAGCTGAAATGTTTGCACCGAAAGTTTGATGCTGCCCCCAGATCTGATGAAATTTATTTACGAAGATTCTCCTTTGAGATCTTCTTGCTGTACGCTGTAACTCAAGGAAGATAATCTCATACAGGCGGATCTGTTTTTATCAGAATTTTCACGGAGCACAAATTGCTTTGCTGTGTCATTTTCTTTCCACTCTGCCCATAGATGCGATCTGTCTCCTTCTTGCGACTGATTCCGGTGACTTTGGTCACGCTTTGGCTCGTTTTTGTTGACCTATCAAGCTTGGCCCGTAGCAAGTGCTCAACTCGGCGAAGCCAATAATGGCGCATGCTTCCGTGTAGGTGACAGATCGCACCCACAGGCACAGGAGATCTATGCAATGTTGGAGAAAATGTCTTGGGAGATGAAGGTAGCAGGATATCTTTCAGATCCAGAACATACACTGAGTGTGTATCTCCAAATCGATTGTGTGACAGTGAGAGTGTTACCAGGAGACCCGATGAAATTTAGTACAGAGCTTTCTATTGTTTTCTTTCTTGTCTTACGTTGTAACTCGGGAAGAGTATCTCATACAGAGCGAGATGCATCTCATGCGATTACATTGCCAGAGAGAATCCGTTTTCCCCCTCTTCCACCTCAAGTGAAAATAGAAAGTGCCAATGACGTCACCAAGGAGGCAGTAAAGACTGCACTGATTCGAGCCATACGGTTTTATGCAAACATTCAAGCACATGATGGGCACTGGCCTGGTGATTATGGTGGTCCTATGTTCCTTAGGCCAGGTTTGGTTATTGTCTTATATGTAACAGGAGCACTAAATGTTGTTTTAGCGAAGCGCATCAAAAGAAATGTGTCGTTACTTGTGCAATCATTAGGCATAATGAAGGCGGTGGATGGGGTTACATATCAAGGTCAAGACAATGTTTGGGACAGTACTAAACTATGTAACTTTGAGACTCCTTGGCCAAGGGTCTGATGGAGGAGATAAAGAAGCAATGGAAAAAGGTCGTGTATGGATCTTGGGCCATGGCAGTGCTACTGCTATACCTTCAAAGGGAATCGCCTTGAATCCCATCACCTCATTGTACTATGTTGCACCCTGTTGTCTTGTGTTCTTGACTGTACCCTGGTTGTTTGTTGAATTCCCTTTACTCAAGGATAACTCTACATTCCACTTGGACTATGTCGTGTTTGGCACAAATTCTGTCTGTGCCTTTGCCCTTAACCTTGCAGTTTTTCTCCTGATCGGAAAGACTTCTGCTTTGACAATGAATGTTGATAACAGTGCTTTGAAGCAAAGAATTGCTGCTCTTGCACAAGACAAGATTTTTTTTTTAGAATGCACACTGTGAAGCATTGAAAAAGGAGGTGTCAAGGCTAAGACAACTATATCACGAGCAGCAGCAACATTCGCAAAAAGAAATGCATGCATCCTCAACAGGGGCATATGACTTACAACAGCAACAGTTGGTAAGCTAGAGTAGGGTTCATCTTCACAGATGATGGATCAAAAAACCCGAGATCTCTGATCCTTCTCCAAGTCATCCGAGGACTTCATCAGGGATTCCAGACCATAGAGAAAACAATGCTTCCCATGTACCATACATACAAATTTGGTTTTCGGGGATGTTGAAAAGCATGATGCCTTCAAGCTGCCCTATGGGAAAAGAGCAACAAGAGCTTGGAAGAAAGAACTATAATCGTGCATGTTAATTCTACTCCTCGTAATAGTTTTCTACCTTCTTTCAAAGATCTTGAAATGAATTTTCTTCCTCTTGAATGGCGCCTAGACTAGATGTTTTCGTGGTTGTTTATATCACCTTTGCTGATTGTGTGGTTGTTCCTTTAAATCTTATTCCAATTTCGCTGATTTTGCTTGGAATGTTCCTTCCTCTCTTATAGCTTACTCTATTTCATATTTGTCTAAATGGGTTATGCAATTTTGAGTGATGCAGTCTAGTTCGTAGGGAAGGAAACATTATTGAGTTTTGTTTGCTTATATGACTTTCTTTTAAAAAGAATTCTGTGATGGTAATTATAATTGAAGGTTACTAAATAGAAGGTTAAGCCTACATACCTCTTTTGGTTGAATAAATACGCATTTCTTGTTTAGGGCTCTCTTGTTTTGCTAAAAGGTACATTAATAGTGACATTGTGTCTGAAACTTGTTTAAACCTATGGGCATTCCTTACTTTATGTTTGATTAGAAAATGGCATTTGGGGTTTGTTTTAGAACTGTACATGGTTGACTGTTGTACCTAGTCTAGATGAGGGATAACCTGGCATCTATTTTTGGCCTCCACGTGTTGAGAGTATTACTATACCTAATTCTTGATGTAAACTCTTGTATGATTAAAGCAAGGGGAAACATTGTAAGTTTAACTGAATGAAATCTCTACAATTTTTATTAAGGGTCGCAAGCAAGCTATTACTAGCTAGACTGAAACAAAAGTTGTAGGTGAATCCATGGTACTGGACTCGTGAACTCGTTTCCTGTTAGATGACAGCTGATTTCAGTGATAATATCATAGGTGGCTGTTATATTTATCTGTTTGATATTTGCTAAGACTTTTCCTCGATAAGCCCACATGGATCGGGTAAAATTTTCCATCTTCTTTACCTTTGGCAAGGAGTTCATAGAACTTCTAGCCCTGACTGCACTGCGTAACCTTCCTGATAGCTATGTGCGTTGGTTCTTGGTTTGTGCTTGTACTCGTAGTAAGGTCTTTTGAGTCTGGGGCATCGTTGGTGTTTTGCCCTCTGCGTATCGAATCCCTTTGTTTTCGAACTCGAATACCTTATACTTCAAACTTGGTTACTAAAAGGTCCCATTTTGTGGCCTTGTTAGGGAAATCAATTTTTATTTTAATGTTTATTGACATTGCCTGAATTATATAAAAATTATTAACGACTTTTGGGTTTAGTCTTCCCTTATATTATGTGGAGAAGTTGATGATTAGGATAGGGTTTGTGGGTAGAATAATGGCCCTTTCTGTGTCCCTTTCGTACGCTTTTGGAAAAGTGGTTTTGTTTTGGTTAACTAGTACTACGTTTTAAGAAATCCGATAAGGAGGTAGTGGTAAACTCCTTGGTTAAAACCAAAACTATAGTTGTGTTCTTTTAAGGGCATCGAACCCATATTACTTTGGAGCCCTGGAAGAATTGGATAACGTCATTTTTGCTTCGCGCCTACGATCATAATTAGTACGCTTTATCTTCTCTTGGACCCCTTTAGTTGGATGGAGTAAATTTTGGATTCCAATCACGTAACCCATAGGATTACATGAAGGAGATATCAACACTCTTGACTTTCTTGTTCCCAACCCATAAGGTCTTGCCTTGATTTATGTAATTTTGTTCTTACTAGTATTTGGACTTTCTCCTTGTTGGATGATTTAGTTTTCTCTCTCATGAGATTAATATTGGAGTTGTGAGTTGTGTTTTAATCCATTTCTGAATTTAGAATATTCCTTTCTTGATATTGTTAATTGTTAGCTTACTATTGCATTGTGTAGCCTTAACATGCTCAGTTCTTGCGAACTGACTTTAGTTAATATTTGTGCAGATGGATTATGCGAGTAGACTAGAAGAAAAGAGTGTAAAAGTTTCATCTGTACCATTATGAAGTTCCTTGTAAAAATGTCCAATGTGTTGTAAATTGTGTAACATTGCTTGTAAAGAGTTGATATGACCTCTTGCCTTGTATTGTTTGGTAATGGTGAAATAAAGTGTCTTGTTCTTGTGTAGTTAAGCTTGAAATTATCCTTGTGAGAAATGGCATTCAATCTTTACATTGATATGAGTATTGTAAAACTTTGATCTTGAGAATAAATTATTAAGTTAAATCTTTCTAAGACTTAGCGACAATATTTTATAAGTAAAGAAAAATGAGTCGGTTAACCCTTAAAGAAGCTAAACAAAAATAATGATTTTATATTCAACAAATAAATGTAAAGGTGATCTATTTGAAATCAAATAATTCCATGAGTGATCAAAATGAAAACATCCTTTGTGAGGTAAACATTTATTAATCGATACCCCTAGCTAAACTAGCGAACACTATCCCTTTGGGGTGAACTCTTAAACAAGCTTAAAGGAAAACAATGGTTAGTTTCTGGAAGATATTAAGATTTAGTAAGTAGGAGAAGACTTTAAGTGAACTACTCTTCAGTGTATAAGAAATTAACTCAGTTGGTGAGATGAATTTGTGCAAACCATATATTGATTTCCTTCTGAAAACTTAAGTCATGAGCTAAAGGGTGTCTTACCAAAATAAATAAACCCTAACCATTTCTTACTGTGGCTTGCCCTAGCCGTGAGTGTGTCATGTGGATTGGACTTTCATGTTGTCTTGTCAAAAGAAAAATAAATTGTCTTTGATAAGTGTGAACGTTTCCGTGCTGACCTTGTAGTCTTCCCCGTAACAAATGATTCCAAGTGATGATTGTAACCTTGTGACGACATGTTGTGTCGTGTTGAGTCAAAGCAAGTCAAAAAAAGTTATCCCACTTGTTCTAGTTGCAATGCTACGTGTGACAGGTCTTTTCAATGAATGCAATTTTTTGTTGTTGTGGTTATTCACGTTAATATTTGTCACCATTAGGTGAATATTATTATAGAATTCTTCATTTTTATCTTTGTCTAATGCAGAACTTGTTCTACTCATTAACAACATCCAATCATCCAGTTTCGATTCACATCTCTGAGATTGGCCAGAAGTTCTCGAAAATGCTTTTGGTCTTCATCTTCTCCTGCTTGCCTAAATACCTTATCCAATGTAACAACTGTTCAATGCTTCCCATAATAGCTTTGCACGTCTATTACTATCATATGGTGGTTTATCAGTAACAGGAGGAAGTTGCCCCAAATCTCCTACCAAAATCATAGAAACACCACCAAAACTCATGTCTGCTCTTTCAGGGAATGCTTGACGAAGTCGGGAGTCCATGTTTTCTAGCAAACTTTGTCCGACGAAGCTCATTTCATCAATCAATACATATTTTATGTGGCAAATCTCTTGTTGGAATGTTGCAAGTCTCGATCCCTCCAATTCTACAAAATCTATAATAGGGATTCGAAGTTGTGAATGGATGGTCGAGGTGCAATATTAAAAGCTGCAACTCCTGTTGGTGCAAGCAATAGAAGAGGAGAACGTTCAGGGAATGATGCATCAAAAAGTGCCTGACGAATCGCACCAATCAAATATGATTTCCCTGTTCCCGTTGTTCCTTGAACTATCATGAGCAATGGAATGTTATTTCGATGTTGATTATAATGTGTCATTATTATATCAAGTGCTTGTTTTTGTTTAGCACCCAAGGTGTCGCAATTGAAATTCGGGGCTAATTCATCATCTATAACCAACCCATTATCTTTCATGCTGCTTATGAATTTTATCACTTTGCTTGTGTATTCTTCACCTCGATATTCATCATTCCATGGTGCTTGTCTATCAATATCTCTCCTTCCCAACATATCTATTTCCGTCGCTTGCAAAATTTGACCATGATGAAGCCTACACATGATTTCCCATTCATGTTCTATTGTATTCTGTTGAACATGTGGATTAATTTCATCTTCAGAATTACTGTTATTTTCAATGTCTTCTACTGCAGTCCTCCTTTCGACATGCCATGGATTATAACGGAATGAATCCCAGTTTAAACTTATTGAATCAGAATCATGTCCGATATCTCTGTCTATATCTCGAAACGGCTTGTAAAGCAACAAATCTGACCAACAAAAATCAACCCATTTATGAGATTCCCGTGAAGGGACAGAGGAAAACCTCGGGAACACTCTCACAATAGCTGCAAAACTCCTGACCTCCCACTTGTTATCCCATTTTCTCCTTGGATTATATGTCCAAGATCTAGCGGCATCAATAAGAGACACACTTTCCATGGAAAAAGGCCTATTCTTGTACCCATCAATGAAACTTTTTGCATGTTCCTCATGGTCATCTGCATCAGGTGTTGTTACTTTTTTGAACACCTCGCGCAACATTCAAATTGACAAATACTCTACTGCTCTCTACCAAAGGGAGCTCTAACAACATGTGACATGTTTCTTGTGCACCAATGTCTCTTTCAACAATTGTTTCGGTTAGAAGTCTCCTGTATTGTCGCTGCCATTTCATCCAGGTTTTCAATATTTTCCATCCACATCAACATTTGATGATAAGTTTCAGATCTTTTCTCCGCTTTCGCTGCATACTTTGCAATGTACTTGACTACGACATGTTTGGAAAGAACAGGTTGCCAATCTACGTTTGCTCTCCACAATTGTAATATGTAGCGATTATGTGTATTTACCCTATCATCATTTCTCACAGGTTCAAACTTTTATCTCCCGTCTCTGAGTCTTGATATAACTTTGATCCATCGAGATTCAATGGCCACGGTGCATTATACCTACAAAATGTAATAATCAATTATTAGTTCTTCCACGTATGTGTTTTTTAGTTCAATTTAATTATTCAAATTTTTGAACATCTTACCTACAGACACTTTTTCCCCTTTTCTTACGTAGGCAGGCACCCTCTCTACACATCGTATGTCGTTCTACACTGTTGAGAATCTCTTCATAGTCACGTTCCATATCGAATTGTGTCAGTTGTCTTGTATTTCGAAGACACGGATGTTGCATAAAATTTTGGTAGACCTGTAACATAGAACATAAGAATACACAATATATTTTGAGAACGTAAAAATTCTATATAAATCATAGACTCGATGAGAATCGATAAATTACCTGTATGTTTCGTTGGTGTGGGTCATCCCGAGGATTCCATGCATGGACAATAGAATGGAAGTATTTTTCAGCATTTCCACGTTGAAAATCATCATTCCAATCAAGGTTGTCCATATTCGGTGCCCCTTCTAACCATATGAATCCATGCACATGTGGCGAACCTCTATGCTGCCATTCATATCTAGACCAATAATCTTTAACTTTCATTCCTTTTTGTAATACCTCCTTTCGGAAAAGTGTATGTCGCAGGTGCATATAATGTGCCACTATATGTGGATAATCGATGATATTTTTCCTTCACCAATTTTGTGCTTCTCATGGATTATCTGGTGGTGTTCCAGGCATTAATGCATGTAGATCAGGCCAATACATATCAGTCGCGCTCAATGTGAAAAAAATAGTAGGTGATCCTATTTGATGCAACATGTCAGCCAATTCACCACGACATTTTGCCCAGTAAGACCTTGTACCCCTCAATGATGTTCCGAACCACATCAAATGATCAGCCAGATTGGAATGGGGAACGTTCTTCATATGCTCACGTAATTCGTTGATGGTGATTGGCATATCTTGGAGGTTTTTCTTCACAAAAACTACAGATGAATTTTGTGCACGATGTCTCATGATCATGTTCATCATGTAATACCTGAACCGAGGATGTCGGCCAAATCGGTGATCCCTATATCACAATAAATGCTTTACAAATTCATGGAGATGTACTCGTCTTAATCACGGTTCTAGCCAATCACATTTTCCATCAGGAAAGAGAGTAGGGAATGCCATATCAAGTAGTCCTACTATCACATACTCATTGATAGGAGATGCTCCTATCCCTGGCCAATCAATGAGTGCTCCAGGGTCCGCATGAGGGTTATTCACCCACGCATGGATTAATTCCATCTCCCTTGGTGCATTAGGTGGTTTAGATGCCATCGATGTTGTATGACTAATTATATTTCCTTCATCTATCTCCACGGTCGGACCTACAAACACAATTTCATTTGCGTCGAGAATCAAACTCCATATGAACTGAGTTCAGCTGCTCGAACACATTCTCAGCAGAATGAGGTGGAAGTTCATTCAGAGCATTTTCATCGATTTGGACATCTGAATAGAACTTATCATGTTCTATTTTATATTTCAATGCATTATAAACTCGCTCTCTATTGACTGTAAAGTCATAATTTGTTCCACGTTGATCTCTCCTCCGAACAATAATCATCGGCAAATCTTTCAATCTATGGGGCAAAAAGATTAGCGATTTCTTTTACTTCTTGAGGAAAACTTATCGTGTGACCTTTATATTTATATTGACCTCCTGTTGCATGTGTCACCTGTAGGATTGGGTTGACACGGGCTATTAACATTTCCTCAATTTGAGTTAAGTTTGCAAGTTCTGGCGGTTGTGGCCCAGGATCCATATTGTTTGATGCCAAAAATCGATGATGACCTTTCTCTTGTCGACATCTAGTACACACAGGTCCTTCAGGTGTTCGAGAAACTTTTATTCCAATGTAACATTCTTGACAAATATAACACATGACCGGCGAAGAAAGGTTATCAAGACCGTGTCGAAAAATCATTTGGACCGTATTGAAATCTCTCCCAAGCATTCCATTGGGATCATCTATCATGTGTTCTCTCGCAATATGCGAGTCTTGCATTCTTCTTCTTCTTCTAGGTTTGATTGTTAACTCCTCTTGTAAATCATTATTTTGCATTCTTCTTCTTCTCGTTGTTCGTATTGGTTGTAATGTCATCTCCTGTTGCACACTATCATTCTCTAAATTATTTACAACATCTATATTCATTATATCTTGGGCCAAGTTTTCTGGTGTTTCGAGCACGCAATCCATCGATGTTGAATTTCCTTCCCCAGAATTAACTTCAACATTACCAGCCATTCTACGATAATTCCTCTGAGATGCTTCACGGTGAAGTTCTTGTCTATGTAGTCTTTCCTCCTCTTGCAACTGACCTGAATGAATCTATCTTTGTAACCTTGCTCTTGATACATGTGAGTCATCTTGAGACGATCGTTCATGAATTATTGTCATGTTATTTGCATGTTGTCATCTTTCTGCATCCAATTCTTCATTTGTTAATTCAGCCCTCCGTTCTGCGAACCTTTGTCTATCATTATCATTTCGAAGTTTCCTTTGTTCCTCTCGTTGTGCATCTGTCATTTCTTGTTGTCTCCTTCTGCGATATTGTCTTTGATATTCTCTTCGATATGCTCTTCTTTCATCTTCATTTTCAAAATTTAATCGTGGTCGAGCCCCACCTATAAAGTATTTTCAACAAATTTTGTAATTATTTATATAACTAAAAAATCCACGTACATGTAATAGAAATCAATCATATATTATCCAAGTTGTAACAATTAGCAAGGCTAGTCAAAGAATGATATGAATTTAAGAGAATAGGAGATTAGAAAAAGCATTTTCATTTCCATATCTATGACCTTTTGTTTGATTTATAATAGTTTTTTCACCAACACACTCAAAACACTATGCAATTTATAAAATCTTTTATATAAATAATGCAAGTAAATCCTCACATTCTCGTCTTTCTTCCTCAGAAACCGATCTGTACGAATTTGTCCTTGTATCCTTATTCTTGATACATGTGAGTCATCTTGAGACGATTGTGCACGAATTTTCATCATGTTATTTGCATGTTGTCATCTCTCTGCATCTATTTCTTCATTTGTCAATTCAACCCTCCGTTCTGCAAATGCTCTTCTATCATTATCATTTCGACGTTTCCTTTGTTCCTCTCGTTGCGCATCTGTCATTTCTTGTTGTCTTCTTCTACGATATTGTCTTTGATATTCTTTTCTTTCCTCTTCATTTTCAAAATTTAATCTTGGTGGAGCCATGCCTTTAAAGTATTTTCAGAAAATCACCTAATTATTTATATTATTTAAAACTCCATGTGCATGTAATAGGAAATAATCATATAGTAAAGAGAATGTAAAAATTATGAAGGACGCTCAAAATATGATATGAACTAAAGTGACACAAACTATCACATTTACAAATACCTCAATTCTCTATTAACTCAACAATTCTTCATCGACGTCATTGTATAAATCGTTATTATACAGGCAAGTTGTGACAATTCAACAATGTTCCTCTCATAAATAACACAATATCAAAGACAAAAATATAAAACAAATAATTCTCAATTGCGTATTCAAAAATCAACTATATCCATGTCCTTCAATGAAATAAACACACACCACCTTGTAAAGAAATGTTCAAATGCACATATCCACGTTAATCATTGCTTGAAAAAACACAACATACAAAAAATAACATGTCATCCACTCACAAAAATGAAAAACATTATGATGGAACCATAGTTCCTGAGAATTTATATTAAAACATTTTTCCAAGCATACACAAAATATGATTTCACGGTTTTGCTATAGAAATATAAAATATTTATATTTGACATTTCTTATAGAAAAATTGCATTGTCGAAGATGCATATGTTATACATACATCGGGATGTCCCTCGTTACGTTGCTTTAAAAACCTTTTCGAGAACACAGGATGACATCCAAATTAGGACGTGCTAGGAGAGCATAACAGGAAACATCCCATTTGCAAATCCTAGCTCCCGGTATCGAAAAAGGCACGTGCAACGATAGATTCCGAGTTGGACAAATATCCACAAATGTTCCCCAATGAAAATAATGTAAGGATATATATACGCATACAAAAATTTCTCATAAACATCACATTCTTTTTTTTTTTTCAGAAAGTTTATATTAGTCAATGTCTTAAAATTATAAATGTACAAATATTCAATTTCTAAATACACAATGCACACTAAGATGTTAAAAATTGTCTATATAATAAAAGCAAAATCTTAATAATTGAACTATTTAAAAATTATCTATATGTATGCGACCCAAAAATACCAACACATACAACACAGTGAAATACAGGATAACTTTTTTTTTTGACTTGCTTGACACATAACACGATGCAACATGTCGTCACCAAGGATACAACTAACACTGTGAACAACTTGATACAAGGATGGCCATAAAGGCAGCACGGAGACGTTCACACCTATCAAGGACAATACATACATTTTTTTTTCTTCTTCTTGACAAGACAACATGGAAGTCCAACCACATGACACACTTACATTTAGGGCATCCCATGAGGAAATTCTTATTAAATTTTCTTGTTTACTAAAATGTCTCTTAATTCTTAACTTACGTTCTTATAAAATTTCATGTAATGATTCACACAATTCTTTTCACAAGGGAGAACTTCTGTCTTTTCAACTATTGACTAAATAGCTTAAGGCCAAGCTTTCTAAACTAGGATCATCAATTTTATGTCCAAGGCTTTTTATTCATTTGATTTTAGAACATTTTCCATTTCTTACAAGGTTAATTAAACTTACTCAAGTCACTAACACATGTTCCACACCTCTATTGCATAGGGGAAGGCATAAGCTCCGATTGAGTGGAAAGTACCGCTTAGGGTTCATAACAATAGCCTTCTTGTTTAAGGATCAAATGTTGACCTTGCTTAAGAAATATCACCATGAATCATGGTAAGGGTTAAAGGAATAGGACAACAGAATTCAGCTTCAAGGTCACATTGTTCACTATCCGTCTTTTATTGAGGTTAAGAGTTTATCAAGATTGGTTAAATGTTCCATCTAGACTTTACTTAATTAAGTCTGACAAAGGAAAACATTCCAAACGATAGAGAGAGATTTAAGGTTTAATTAATCAATTTCCCTCCTACTTATTAAATCCTATCATCTTCTAAAATCTAACCATTGCTTTCACCATGAGATCATTTAAGGTTTCACCATAAAAGGATAATGTTTATTAGTTTAGCTCTGGGGGAAAAACAAGTAATCATATTTTGTTACAAAAGATAGATTCCTCTTGATTGTTCCAGGTCTCAAATGTTATCAAGTAGCTCACATCTACATTAATATATTCATATATATAAATTTTAGTTTAACTTTTATAAGGACTATCCAGTTCACTTTATAGTGCTTACAAACTCATTACTACTATGTCTTAGAAGGATTTACAACTCAACATTTTAACTCAAGAGCAAAGTTTGACAGTTACAACAACAATACTCTACAATACATTTACTAAGGCACTGACCCTTCTTCTATTTTTTTTTTTCACTAGATGTTATCAATAGTTTAACCATAAAAGACAACGTACAAGCACCAAAGTGGATATCATCTATGCAACTACAACAGCCACTTCTTTCATACTTGAGCTCGGAAAGACAACCTGCAAAAACATGTTAGCTTTTGTCAGTTCAAAAGAACTGGCATGAGCATGCATTCCCTTTTCCTAGATATTTCATCAAAATTAATTGAATGACTAGTGCATGATTTCCATTCCAAGGCATAAACAAAAGTAATTTGTATGAATGTAACAAAATAGATATCTAGTTAACAAAAGGCACACTGCAGAACATATGAAAGCCAAAATTGTGCATTTTCTATCCAAGGTTACCCTTACACCATACATTCTAAATTATAACAAATTTCCCACATAATACACCTTTTTATTTTCCTTAAGTAAGATAGCGATAGCAGCTTCACATTCACAAAACAGAATAAAGGAATCGTACAACAACCACCCGATATGGAATAGTAAATTCTCCTGATAATGTCGAAAGAAGGTAACAAGTTTTATTATTCCGAACATCCCTACTCAGACCAAGAGTGCCACACAAGTCCACTAAAACTCATACAGCCTATGGGGGTTATGGCCACTCAAGGACCCAAATCAAAGATCATGTAAAAAGGAATGCATTGCACATGCGTACACCTTAAAGAATGTAGCTGACGTTTTTGATTGTTATACCCAATATTTATTTATATATTCAAGGTTAAACAACGTCCACGTATGATAAGTTGAAACTTTGAAAGCACTCTTAAGCCTCAAGTGCCAACTCCGCACATCCCTCAACGAAAAACCCTTCATTCCCAACATAATAAAATATTTCAATGTTATACACTATTAACTTACTTACTGATATAACGAAGAAAGGTCTCAAAAACATTGTTGCTTTGGGGGTAAATGTAATTTACCTCTCACAGGTCCCCAAAAGCATCTCAAGCCTCAGACTTAGTTCCATGTTCACCACATCCGACATATACTTCATTGTTTGTTGCTCGGAAGGGGTAAAACACTGTTCATGCACTCACTACCATGGGGGCGTCCGACAAGGAAGGGATTTTCTTAAAATAATAAAAGAATTAAGCAAACTTACACAGTTACGTCGGGCGCATAGGATATCCCATGTACAAAATGAGAGCCCCTTGAATACTTTAAGTATTTTCTCCAAAGGTTCGAGTAAGGTTTTCCTTATAACAAACCCTCAAATTTTCCATCACAAAGAAGTCGGTGGACCTTTCGTAAGACCAGTTAGGGAGATAATACAAATGTAGGACTGACGAGGATATCCCTTGGCCAGGGTACTAAAATTTTAAGGTCATCATAAGCTAGGTAAGCAAGTTAGATTTGGCCAAAACATGTTTGCATAAGACGGCGTCGAAAACCCACTATCTAGTCATAGCCAGTCACATCCGACAAGCATAATACACAGTTCGTTAAAGCTTCTAAAAGGAAATAGAAATTTACAATGTTCCAACCTTGTAGTCGACCTCCCAGGGATGAAATTGGGATGAGATTATACCAAATTAGATTGCTAAAAAGAAAAGGATGAGCAAGGGTCTCTCTAGTATCATTTCCAATAAGAATTAAGATTAGACCGTGATAACATCAAAGGACAATAAATACACTTATTCTCCAGAGGTAAATAGTTTTATTCATTTATCACCTGCTCTCCTCTATAACCATAGGGATACATAAAGGAGGTAAAAAGCAAATCACATTTTTTTGTTTTCTAAAGAGGACAGAACTTAAACAAACAACTCCTCATTGCCATGCTGAGGAAGGTCCAAAACCAGGTCGCAGAAGGAAAGAAAACTACTCCTACAGGCATAACACAGACGTATCTAATAAGACCCCTCACACATCTAGCAAAAGCAAGAAAATACACTCTTGGCGGGGAAGGCGTGCAAAAGCCACACAACATTTCAAATGAAAAAATTCTCACGCAGAGCTTATCTCAAACAAACACAACACACAATTACCAGGAGAACAAGCAATAATCATGCATTCAATATAGAGAAAATAGCTGGAAAAAGGGGGAAGAGCAGCTCATGCCTGTTCCTCCTGATTCGATCATCACCCCTCCTGCCTCTTCCATTGCTTGGACGCAAGACAAAGAGATTACATCACGCTCCTGGCTCTGAAGGCATCTACCATAATGATAAATAAACCTTTTCCTTCACTAGATTTGAGAGGACAGCATCAAACTCTCGATGTAGACATTGCAGCTGTAGCTTGTAAGGTGTGATGATTCCAACATAACCCTTTATGCCTACCAACTTAGTGACTCGTTGAAGATGCTCATATAATTGCAAAGCAAATTGTGTTTCATGAATATTCTGATATGAACCAGCTCGGCCTCTATGAGGTTCTCTCCCATGAGTTTCATCGTACAACAAGTAAGATCTCAATAGAGAATCTTTGTAAATAAATTTCATCAGGTCTGCTGGTAACACCCTCACTGTCACATAATTGATTTTGAAGGAACAAACTCAGTACAAGTTCTGGATCTGAAAAATATCTTGCTACCTTCATCTCCCAAGACATTTTCTCCAACATTGCATAGATCTCCCATGCCTGTGGGTGCGATCTGTCACCTCCATATTCTAGTCTAATTTCCATGTGATAAACCATCAATGAAAGGGTTTGGAATGCTATCCCTCCTATCATTCACCGCCAGATCCCCATAACTTTCAAATGAAAAAAACATAACCGAGGAGAATGCCGAGTGGAATGCCGATTATATAGTAGCATGCAATATTTACATAGGCAACAAAAGCATGTTTCTGTGTCTTCTTTCTTTCAAATTAATCACAACCACACTGATATTGTCTCCACTTCTCCATCCCAAAGCCAATTTGGTAAGAAAGCCACAAAAGCTGCGGCACCTACAGGAGTATCTTCTGTAATACCCTTTGAGCGATGAGGTCTATAGCCAACCAGACATTTTCTAGCAACTTCACAGGCAGAAACATTTGACAGAACATCCCATAGACCATCATTAGCTAGGATGAGGCACTCATCTTCATGTGTCCGATCTGTACATGTTACTTCAGGTTCAGATATCACGTACCGTTTCAAGAATCTGTCTCCTTACTGATATGTGAAAACCCTCAACTAAACCGTGGCTCGAAAGGAAAAGATTGAGGTGTGGCGAGTTAAATACTACAACCATCGAGCTCCTCGAGCTATGATCTCCAATGCATGGCAAGTGATGACCAAGTCACAAGTTTGAATCAAGCAACAGTAGCGTCCAAGCTAAATGTATGATCTCGACCTCCCAGGCTGTAAAGCAGAACTTACCCAAAACAAGAAACCCTTCATTCATACAAAGTTTTTACACGAGCTGGGTCGAAATGGACAGGCCCGAGCAGAGTATAAGGAATGCAGCTCTTGCCCAACGAACCAGATCTGGGCAGAGTCTTCTATTGCAAATCATAAGCAAACCACCGAACTCAGCGTGCCGAGCCGTGCAATTACAAAACAAACTTCCCAAAATGCCCAACATTGAATACGACGGAGTTTGGCCATGAATAAATAAAGCAAACCCAGAAGCTTCAAAGTAGAATGTCGGCCATAAGGCAAGGAGCTCAACTAAAACTTTACCTCGTTCTTCTGCTACAGCTGCAAGATTTTGCAACAACTGATCACGACTGGTCGCGTGCAACCAGAACACCAGGATCAACACCAACGGTTCCTTGGGCTCACCCTGCAGCAGCTGTCACACTTAGCTCTCTCTGGGCCACTGATTTTCTGGGATACGTTTACTTTTCTACCCTGTAGCTGCTGCATAAAGCCAAGCGCTTCCTCACGGCACTTTCCAGAGAAGATCGGTTCTGCGCCCACCGAAGCCGCCTATACAAAGACGAATTTGAGAATCCACACCCACCCACGCAATGCCAGGGAGACAGACCTTCATTTCACCATTAATGAAACCACTATCCAGAACACGCTGTAGTAATTTCATCTGTTTCAGCATTTGATGGAGTGCAAAACAAGCATTTGTGGTTTGAACAGACACGACAGGAGGCCACATGAACAGCAGGTGAAGTCAACAATTTAATCAATGAGCATGTGCGGCCACCAAAGTCTCTTGCGTGAGCAGGTAAAACAGGAAAACAAAAGATTTACAAAACAGGAAAATTAGTGGGTGCGGCCACCAACAGGGATTCCATCACGTCGCACAATAATAGCTCCACCTTCCACACCAAGGAGATGAAGCCAAGAGCCGGGTAGGTTAGGGGGCATTACACTATATAACAAAAGCAAAATCTTAATAATTGAAATATTTTACAAGTTTCTATAATTTTTAGATGATATTGCTAATACAAATATATGGGTTGATAAAAATACAAACATTATTAAAGTTGTAATTGTCTTGGGCACATAGAAATGTTGTTTTAATAATACATCTCAACCGGAATCTTTTCCTAAACAATTCAACTTACAATGTCTACATTTTTTTAAAAATTACTCAAAATTTCAAGTATATTTTTTTCTTTCAAAATTAATAAATTTTACCAAGATAGAAATTTAAATAGGATATAAATTTCATAAAGTAACTTTTAATAATACATCTCAAATAGGATATAAATTTCATAAAGTAAATAATTTAATTTGTTAAATTCTCGGGTGTGGGGAAGTAAATAATTTAAAGGTAAAAAATATTTTATTAAATTAATTTTATAATTTAAAGGTAAAAAACACTTTGGTAATTTAATTTTTTAAACACTTTAGTAATTTAATTTAACTTTTGTAATTACTAATTTAATTTAAAATTAAAGTAAAGAGGGTGTGGGGAAGTAAATAATTTAATTTGTTAAATTCTCGGGTGTGGGGAAGTAAATAATTTGAAGGTTAAATAATTTAAAGGTAAAAATACTTTAGTAAACTAATTTTTTAAATTATCGGGTTAGTAATTTTTAAATTAATTTACTAACCCGATAATTTAAAAAATTAATTTTTAAATTAATTTACTAACCCGATAATTTAAAAAATTAATTTACTAAAGTATTTTTACCTTTAAATTATTTAACCTTTAAATTATTTACTTCCCCACACCGAAAATTTAACAAATTAAATTATTTACTTCCCCACACCCTCTTTACTTTAATTTAATTTAACTTTTGTAATTTAATTAAATTACTAAACTGTTTAAAAAAGTAAATTACCAAAGTGTTTTTTACCTTTAAATTATAAAATTAATTTAATAAAATATTTTTTACCTTTAAATTATTTACTTCCCCACACCCGAGAATTTAACAAATTAAATTATTTACTTCCCCACACCAAGAATTTAACCAATTAAATTAGTAAAGTGTTTTGTAACTTCCCCACACGAATTTTACAAATTAAAAATAAATATCACGGACACAATTTCACGGGCACGACATCAAACTCCTCCACTCAATATATATATATATATATATAGAATGCCTCTCGGCATAATAATTTTAAATAGAATTTTAAAATATTGTTATAGATGATGTGAAGGAGAGTAAAGAAACAAGAACTTTGATATTTTTGATGCAATGTTTCCTATTATTTGGATTGAGACAACACTCATTTAGATTCAAATTACTATTATATTCAATCACACAATAGTTACATTTATAGTGGAAATATCTCTTTAAAAAAGGGAGGTCTCTTTTATCTCCATATCTCATCACTCATTATATTCCCTATATCTCTAACAATCTTCATTGACTTGAAATATGTATGGAGTTGCTTAAACAAATACATACCGTATACAACACATGCATAATATAACAACTCTCTTACCGTATACAATACATGCATAATATAATAGTATAAATATAATAACTTTACTAACATTCAATGTGGGGTACCAAGTCGAATCTAAACAATCATGTGAAGACTAACTCTTAAGATTCCCCCTTAGAAAAAGCATATGTGACAATTCCGCACTCAAGATCTCCAACAAATGACTAACCTCTTTCATTCTCTACCTATGTCCAAATTTGTATTGTTGCTTTATAAATACGTTTAGCATTTGAGATCAAGTATAACATTCCCCTCCTCCCCAACCAAAAATGTTCTAAAATGAGGGACATCATATTCTACCAAAATTAATGCACCCAATTACAATTCTTTAAAAATAATTTGCCCCTTTCTTACAATTGTTTTTCAAAAATAAATTGGCCCTCTCGTTGAAGCATTCAATTATTTTAAAATAAAACCACCCTTTAATAAGGAATAATTCTTTAATAAAATTTCCTTCAAACAAAATTTTAATCAAAAAATAGAGCCTAAGTGGGGTGCTATAGGGGTTCGATGTACATACCTACCTTCCAATTTATTGAGGTTGTAAAAATTGTGTAGTCAATTAAACTATACAACTCACTAATAATATAGGGAAAAATAATTTTACATTTTTAAAACCATGTGTTTGATTAGAAATACATTCTCAAGCTCAAAATCCCTCCTAAGAGCTAAACAACTCACTTCAAATATTATAAGGATCTCCATTGATACCCATAAAACCTCATACAAATTCTATATACCCCCAAAAAACTTGTAAAACCTTAAAAAAATTACCAAATTTAACAGAAAGTCAATCCTAACATTTTCAAACATTATGGACTCATATTTGAGATAAAATCCACTTAAAAATACTACAAGAGAAAGGTACCCAGTATTATAGGACACACAACCTAAGAAATCAATGAAAAAGTCTATTTAAACATAATACTAAGCTAATCAAGCACGATATATAGATTAACACTATAAAGATAGTGTAGTGTAAGATATAAATTGAAGCTGTTTAATAAAATGAGTGAAATAAATTTGGTCTCATTGACTCCAAATGGGGCATAAGAGATAGAAAAAGGCATTATTTTTGATGCTCCAAGTGCCAGGTAGATATACAAAAAACTTGGACACTTGAAACATGCATATGAACTATTTGACGATATACCACCAAAAAAGAACTGAGTCCGCATGGACAATAATGGTCACAGGACATGTGAAAATGGGTTTTGAATGCCTTTTTCGGTGAAAACCATTAACAAGTATGTAGAGGCTAGTCAATGAACCTCCTTGGAAAATAGAATTTTGATATTATTATTGGTGAAAAGCACCACTTGGCCATGACTGGGCACTTGGTGAATGTCCATAGGGTTGGGACATTTGGAGCTGTTTAGCGATGATTGCAAAATGATTTATATATGTGAGAAATGGAAATATGTATCAATTAATATTGGATAGCCATCAGTTGCATTTGGTAAAGAAGTGTCAAGCACTCGTGAGGTTGCTCACGTCTTTTCGATTGGTTGAAGTTAGAGGGCGAGTTCTTATGAGTCTAATATTCTTCTCGAATCTGCGGGAAAACTTGTAATGTGATGATCGGATGACCTTCTCACCCTTTCTACTTTAATCCAAAGTTATGCAAAAGTGATACCTTTTAAGAAAGACATGGGGAGGCAAGAGAAAATTATGGTTGCATGAAAACTACTTGATGGAATTCCCAAGGGAGTTCTAAAGTCTCCCATAATACTGGTGGATCTCCATATAGCACCTCATAAAGAACCTCACCATTTACTAGGCATGGTTTTCTCTCTCCTCTAACATAATTCTCATTTCTTTGTTTTTGCATTTATGTTTTATTCAAAACTTTAAAATAAAATTGTGGCGGTGTGTTGTTTATAACTAAACCGACTTTGTTGTCAACTCATCAAAAGTTAAATTATTTTTGCTATACTATAATGACCATCTATAGTGTTGAGTATGATTAAAGATCGTGTTGGAGCTAGTTTAAACTTATACGAATAAATTTGATAATGATATTCTCCGAATAGTAATTTAGAGAAGGGTTTGTCATAAATTTAATGCGTGGGTAATATTGAACTTCATGCAAATTTCAAAGCTTTCTTTTTGTTGCCCGACCAACCACCATTTCTCGACAGGCCATTAATTAATTTTTGGCCATTGAAAATTTATGTGGGCCATTGAATTTCTTAACTCCCTATCCACTCTAGCTTTTCCACACATGACTCTATGGAATGTTTTCTATTTCTCCTCCCTGCATGTGCAAACCATGGGTTTTATTCTAGGTCCATCTTTTCGATAATGTTCCTCGTTATTTCGGGTCTGGGACTCGGTGAAGAAATGATCCAAATTCCTGCGGATGTGGATATTCCGGGATTTATTACTGGTCCAGTTTCTATTATTGGTTGTAACTTATTTTTGGAGGCCCAATACATATATTTTATAATATGTGGCATTTTATATTTGTTTCAGGTTGATTTTGGGGGCTTAATTTTTAACATCAAAGGAGTATATTTAAAAATATACAACAATGTTATAAAAGGGGATTTTGAGGTGAATTTGAATTAATTCATGTAGCATACATGAGAAATAGAAAGGGAGAAAAATATAGAGATAAGAGAGCAATAGCTCAAGGAATAAATAAGAAGAATAGAGAAGAAGAAAATATAGGAAAGGGGAATATTTTACAAACGGGCTGTGTAGTTTCACAGAGGAATTTCTTTTGTAATAGAAGGAAATCAGAGTAAAGAACCCTGAGATTGTTTTAAATCGATTATAATATATAATTTTAGTGTGTTTTATTATGTGTTTGTGTTTTCCCCTTGTGTTGGTTGTATTTGGCACTAAATTTTGCCAAAAAATTTGGTATCACAACGAAGAAAACTCAAACCCATAAGTTTTGAGTTTTTATTTTCTAGGTTGAGTTGTAATGGCTTCTAATAGTAGCAACTATTAGCAACAACCCCCAATATTTGATGGGAAAAATTATGATATCTAGTGTATTAAAATGAAGACATTATTCTCCTCTCAAGAGCTATGGGAATTATTTGAGGAGGCTATACAGAGGTAGTAGACCAGGTTGTATTTAATGCATTGACACAAGCACAAAAAAATGCATTGAAGGAAAATAGAAGAAAGGATGTAAAGGCTTTGAGCTATATACAAAATGCAATCACAGATTCAGTATTTCCAAAAATTGCAGCAACTACAAACTCCAAGCAAGCATGAGACACCTTGCAGAATGCATATCAAGGAAGTGACAAGGTGAAGGTAGTCAAACTACAGATGTTAAGGAGAGAGTTTGAGACTCTTCTCATGAAAGAATCAGAGTCTATAAATGATTTCTTTACAAGAACAATGACCATTTTCAATCAGATGAGGATAAATGGTGATACTGTTGAAGATCATAAAATCATAGAGAAGATATTGAGGAGCCATCTAATCAGATTTGACCCTTTTTTCCTAGCCATAGAAGAGTCTAAGGAATTAAAAAAATGAGTGTTGATGAGCTGATGGGTTATTTGCAAACCCATGAACAGAGGATGAGTATATCAACAAGCTTGTCCAATGAAGAAGCCTTCAAAACAACTACAAATGTTAGAGGTCGGGGGAGAGGATCATATGACAGAGGAAAAGGAAGATTTAACAACCAACAAGAAGGTGGAAGACATGACCACCAACAAGAGACAAAAACAAGAGGAAGATGTAGAGGAAGGAGCAACAACACTTCCATAGGTGGTTCTTCACAAAGGTATGACAAATCAAATGTGCAATGCTATTACTGTAAAAATTTTGGGCATTATGCTAGTGAGTGTAGAAAGAAATAATATGATTTGAGAAATCATAATCATAATGTAGTCTCTCTAATGCAAAATAAGTTGAATCTGAGAAGAATGAAAAGAATGAAAATTTCTTTTTAACTTGCAAAAGTAGCTGAGCAAGAAAAAAACAATTTTGGTAGTTGGATAGCACTTGCAACAATCATAATTGAGGAAGAAATCTGATCTCGAAGTGAAGATGAGAATAGATAATAAGGTTCCTATGATGGGTAAAGGCATTGTGTCCATTATCACCAAGCAAGGAGAAAATAAGCATATCAATAATGCTTTCTATGTTCAAGGATTGAATTATAATCTTCTCGGCATTGGGAAATGTAATGCCCACTTCCCTACGACACTTAGTAGATTATCATTTTGAGTTAAGCAGACTTTGGATATGGACATGATTTATACTTATGTTGATTAGCATGATGTTTTGTGACTAGATGCATTTGGATTATGATTGGATCTTGTTTTCAGTATGATCCACACTGACTCATGGATAGACTATTGGATACCGATATTATTTTATATGGATATATTGCATGTGTTCTAACATTGGATTTCTTCGCCATGATGAGTAGAATGTAGTTGTTGAATTTACATTACTATAATTGTGGATAATGATGAAATGCATAATTAAGTTGTGATTCAGACCTAGAAATGATGATTGATTGAATTACGTATAGATGTTAATACATTTCATGCATATGGTTATTTTGGATATTTTGACATGGCCGCAAGGCTGAAGGAGGTATTTTGCATTTTGCAGGAAACACAGCATGATCACAACCATGAGGGGGATTGGGAACCAAACACAACAGAATGTCGGGTGGTTACAACACTTGGTCGTCAAGGCAACTAGTAAATTGTATTGTGTTACCCTTATTCTTTTATGTGTTAAGAAAATTTCCATGAGGGGGAAATTTTCTAATGTGACCAAGGGGGTAAGAATTTTGATTACTTGTTTAACTTACTTTAGTAGGTGATTTTATTTGTGATGTTTCTTTTTAAAATTACTTTGCTAAGTGTGTTTAGATTAATGTAATATCTTGTTTTAATTTTTAAGTTTTGGAGGGAAGTCAAGTGGGTGTAATAAATTTTGATGGTTGGCTCCTTGAGCCTTGTGTTCCTCATGTATTGAATGCTTGGTTTTGAGTGTTGACCACTCCAAATCCTTTGAATCTCGAATTTGAGATTTTGGGCAATTTTAGGGGACTTGTGGGACAAGTTGAACTTGTCCCACACTTCCCAAAACCCCTTACCAACCATATCTATGGGTTGGGAATCCAAAAAGGGGATTATTTATTGTTTTGGGAAGGGAAATGTGACTTTGGAGTGCACTTGTCTTCTTTTGCATTTAATTGTGCCTTAGGACACATGGGGAAGGGATGGATGTGGAAGAGAGTTGTCATTCAACCCAACCACCCATTTATGGTGTTTTGGGATTTGAGTTGACTAAAGGGAGGTGGTCTTGAGGATGTGTGATGTGGCATCCTACAAGGAGCCACATCACCCTCACTCTTCCTCTTGTCTATTTATGGAAATTTCCTCTCTTGTTGAGGGGGTTGGAGTTTTGTTTTTGTTTTGTTGAAGAGTTCTCTTTTGTTATTTTGGGAGAGAAAAGAATTGGGAGGAAGAGAAAAAAAAAAGAGTGCTTGGAATTGCATGCTTGGATTGTTTTGGGAAGGAGCTTGGACAAATTTCTTGGTTTAGGCTTCTCCAATGGAGAGGTAGGAAACCTTCTCCTTTGTTTTGCTTCATATTATTGTTGCTTCTATGCTAAATTTGTGAATAATGCATGTTTACTTTGGTATATTGTGAAAAATGGATAGAATGCTTATTGTGTAGTATAGGAGAGGTCTATGGGAATACTCATGAGGGAGGCATAAGAGTAGATTAGGATATTGTGGAGGGAGTTTGAGAGGGATGCCCATCTTGGGTAAGAATGTTTACATTCTTACCTTGTCTTTGAGGGAGCCATAAGAGGAGGGAGGCATAAGAGTATGGGAGGAACAAGGGGTACTTGAGGGAGGCATAAGAGTCATAGGGGCTTGAGTTTTATTGTGGAGGGATTTGGATGGGCATCTCATCTCAATTGGGAGGCATAAGGAAAACATTCCCATAGTTCCTTCTCTTGATGGCTTGGATGAAAGCCTTGTTGTGAAAAGTATTGTATTGCTTGTGTTCCTTTTTTTTGTTTTTTTTTTTAAACCTTGAATGTTGTGAAAAAAAAAAAAAAATGTATTGTGGAAGCAAGTATTGTTGCCTTGAGTTGGAGACCACCCTTCATTGAGTTGTGTTTGGGGCTCGGGGGTCAATGGAGGAGATTGCTTCTCTTCTTCATTGAGTTTTGGTTGGGAGGAGAGTGTTGCCTCTCCCCCTATATTGGTTGTGGTTTGAACCACTTGGAACTTGGAGCATGGATGAAGAGCACCTTGGAGCTTGTGAAGACTCTTTCCATTTACCTTCCATACTTTATTTTGTTGTAAACTTGTAGGAGAAAGAGAATTGTATCATCTTGTTTTCATTCAAAATTAAAGGACATTGTAATCTATATTGCACCAAAAGTCACATGGTGGAATGCAAATTTTACTTGAAAGATGTTTGCATTATTGAAAGGATTGTAAAGAAATAAAGAAATAGTATGTACAAAATGCTTGTGATAATCTTGTAAATATGCTATTGGAAAGCTTGTTGTATATACCTTCTTGTTGAAATGTTGATAGATCTTGTTTAAAAATTAATGAAAATATTGTTGGGCTCTTATGTGTAATGTTAGAATATTTACAAAAAAAAAAAATATATATATATATATATATACATACTAGATCTTATCTTGTTGCAAAAGAGGAATAGAGGTATTGAAAAGAAAGAATATTAGTGTACATTTCCTTCTTGTAGTATGGATAGGTAGAGTTAAGTTTTTATTCAACTTGTTTAAAATTCCATGCAATGTCTATTAAAGTTGGCTAGAAATAAATGTGAAAGCAAATACTCTAAATTTATCAAGTTCAATGCCCATCACCCCTTAATGTCTAGCACAAGTACTAGTAGGTTTGAATATCATTCTTATCTAAGTAATACTAATACTAATGAATTTATCAATAATAAATTATAATAATATTAAGGTATTATTAAGTGTTATTTTGCTATATATATATACCACAACATACTATTACCAATCTATATGCAAATAAACCACCATTCAATTAATAATGTCAATGAATTACATACTTAAACCTACGTGGTCTCCATGCTTATAATAACAAAGCAAACTGCGCATATATCTGAACAGTTGGCAGCATAGATGGAGAGGTCGCTCTCCTTCTTTTACATCAACGCCCTCCACCGTCTCTCATTCGTGTTTGTAAGCAACATGGAGAATGTCCATAATAAGATTAAGTAAGATTCATAATTTTTGGACTGTGTCGTACTTTTTCATAATCTATAAACGAAGTATCTTGTGCCTGTCAATACGCCTAAGACTCTAAATGATCTGTAGATGTGCTTCCATAAGTTTATATGGAACAGAGGATTCCTTGACCAGCGGCCACTGTTGCTTGACGGGAGATATGTCCCTCTTTCGCTGATGAAGGACTCTGCCTAAGATAGGCATACGCGAGTAGAAAAAAAAAAAAAGTAACGTTAAACTAAAACAGCTGAGTAGAAGCAATCCGAACAGGCGTATACAGTCTCCTTTGCACTGTTTGCTAGAAACCCAGCTGCCTCATGAATATTCTAATATGAAACAGACTTACTTCTATGAGATCTCCTCATCTCTCACCTACGCTGTCTCATAATCGTTTTTGAATAAAAATATCTTGAAGGAAACCCGAATTTGAAGTCACGTTCAGCACTGAACAGATAACAACATAGTTGGACAACCTGCTCGTTGGAACTGCCCTTGAGGCCTTCGTGCTCTGTCTGCTCGCTTTTGAGCACTCCACGCCCCGCACACAATGCAGCACCCAATGAAAGTGGAGGTGACACGCCTCCTCACGCACCATAGATCTATCTGCTTCCCTTTCCTGTACCCACGCGCCCAGGACAACGTGAAATACAGTGGGCCGACTGTGTGCAAGCCAGGGATTTGCAGATCTAGGTGAATATTTGTTTACGCGGCCCGGGTAGAGATGAAACGGGTCAGCACGCCTCCTAATGGCCTGTAGTTCCGTCTACAACCTCTCTCCTTGCTGTTCACGCGGCTAGGGGCGGTGAAAACGTGGAAAAAAAAATGCCTATCTTGCGCCTTGGCTCCTCGGGTTGGCGTTGGTAATAGGTGAATATTTGAAAACATTAAATGACGCATTGAATGCGGCCAGCAAGAAGAGCAATCTGCACGCCAAGACAGGAGGTCTGAATGGTGGATAGGTGGTTGGAGTGATTACCCACCGCCCAACCAACAAAATTAAACATGGTTGAAAAAAACTTCCCCGATTTGATCTTAACCATTTAATTTCAAATTTCAAAATGTGTGTATAATCGTATAGTTTGGTTGTGTTTAAATTTGTTAATATCTATATATCTATATATATATAAATTATAATGTATTAAATTTGAAATAACGTAATATAACCAAATGATAAAGTAAGTATATATATATATATATATATATATATATATATATATGTATGTATGTATGTATGTATGTATATTATAATGTATTAAATTTTGTAATGACGTAATATAACCAAATAATAAAGTAAGAATAAAAAAATCGAAGTGGTTGATGTAATCAATTCAAATAAATTATATCATCCTCTTGGGTTACCTTCCAGATATATTGTTATCACGATTCTTCCAGACAGTAGACAGATTAACTCGCATGATGACCCTACCCATCTCTGTGGAACGTCGATTGAGATAGATTCAAATATCTCTTACCTCGAAGCATCATCGCGGCCGTGGTGGTTTTCAAGCCTGTTTTCGAACTCGCCCGATGTAATTAATACTCGCCGAGTTGTGGGGTGTAGCTTGGTCTGCAATAAAGCCCACCGAATTTATTTGATCAGCTCGCTAGGAGTGGTTTGACTTTCAACTTTGATTGGTGGTACACGTATGAGCTAAACTTATCGAGCCATGTAGAAACAACTCGAAGTTAAATACCCTTTAAAAAAAAAAAAAAATGTCGCATTTTCGAGACATTTGGATGCTTTGTGGCGCCATCGTCACCGTCGTTGTCGTGAGCGTGGCGTCGTCTCTTTGAGTGGCGTTATAGGAAACTTGTCTAAAATGGATATAAGATGAAGTTTTAAAATGAAGAATGCACTATATATATGAAAAGGTTAAAGCAACAATCTGATTGCAATAGTACAAATGACACAAAAAAGAATGTTTCCTTTAAGGATGCAAAGTGAAGAAGGCACAACAACGTTCAAAATAATAGCGATTGATCAATCCACCTTGTGGCATCTTAGGTATGGGCACTTGAGTTATGGTGGATTGCATGTTCTTTATAATAAGCAAATGGTTAAGGGATTTCCTCCTATTGAACAACCAGATAATGTTTGTGAGGCATGCATATTGGGGAAGAAACATAGAAATGATTTTCCCTTAGGTAAATCATTCATATTTACCTCTTGAACTTATAAATTCATATTTTTTTTGTTCCATGAAGACTCCCTCCATGTCTAAAAGTTTATATTTTATTACTTTCATAGATGACTTCAGTAGAAGGACATGGATTTATTTTCTAAAAAATAAATTAGAAACATTTGAAGTATTCAAACAATTTAAGGTCATGGTTGAGAAGCACAGTGGCCATTATATACAAATATTAAGAATAGATGGAGAGGGAGAGTATATATCAAATGAGTTTTAGACTTTTATAAAGAGCATGGGATCATGAAACAGATTCACAACAAGGTATACACCTTAGCAAAATGGTGTAGCAGAGAGAAAGAATAAAACCATTCAAGAAATGGCAAGGAGCATGTTGAAAGTAAGAGGATTGTCGAGCGAAATCAGGAAAAATCAGTTTGGACAACAATATATTTGCTAAATAGATGTCCTACAAAGAGTGTGAGGAATAAAATACCTCAAGAAGCATGGAGTGGAAGAAAACCAAGTGTTGAACACTTGAGAGTTTTTGGATGTGTGGCATATGCACATGTGCTAAAGCAAAGAAGATCAAAGTGGGATAATAGAGGAGAGAAGTGCATTTTCATTGGATATAGTGAGAAATAAAAATATTACAGATTGTATAATCTAGTTACAAAGGAACTGATTATCAACAAAGATGTTCAATTCATTGAGGAAGTATATTGGGAAGATTCAAAAGAAGTGGACCAGCCAAAAACAAATGTAAACGCACCTATGATTATGCAGAACCAACATAAGGAAGAGAAAAAATGTACCAAGTTGGACACCCATTTCAAAAAGGGGTGAATCTTCAAATGGTAGAAGCCCAAAAAAAAACATGCAAGGGAAAACTAATGAATCATCTTCATCATCATCAGACTCATTGCAGCAACAAAGAAGAATGAGGAATGTACAAGAGATCTATGACCAGTTAAGGTATAAATAAAATGAATATGAAATGATTAACTTTTCTTTATTTTTAGCAAATGATCCAATTTATTATGAAGAAGCAATTAAACATAATAAATGGTGTAAAGAAATAGATCAAGAAATTCATGTGATATAAAAGAATCATACATGGGAGTTAGAAGATCTTCTTGAAGAAAAGGAGGTGATTAGAGTTAAGTGGGTTTATAAAACCAAAACTACTCCCAAAGGAAAAATTAAAAGACACAAGGAAATATTAGTTGTCAAAGGCTATAAAAAAATCCTGGATGTGACTATAATGAAACATTTGTTCCATTAGCAAGGCTAGAGACTATGAGAATAATTATTGCCATACTGCTCATCATAAATGGAAGGTCCATCAAATGGATGTTAAATCAAATTTTCTGAATGGAGTATTAGAAGAAGAAGTGTATGTGGGATAGCCACATGGTTATGAAATCCCAACGCGTGCAAGAAAGGTGTACAAGTTGAAGAAATATTTATATGGATTGAAACAAGCATAAAGGGCTTGGTATAGATGGATTGATTCCTATATGATTAGTAATGGATTTACAAAAAGCAACAATGAGCCCTCAATCTACACCAAAGAAATTAATGGTGAGATTTTAATTTTTGTTTTGTATGTAGATGATTTTTTTTTTTTTGGATATTCAAACAAAGCAATAAGTGAATTTAAAGCATCCATGAAGAAGGAATTTGAAATGACTGATTTGGGTTTATTGAAGTATTTTCTTGGCCTTGAAGTCAAGAAAAGAGAGAGCGAGATATTTTTATATGTCAAAAAAATTATGAAAAGGAATTTTAGCAAAGGTTTAGAATTTTGGACAACAAACCAATGTCTACACCAGTAGAAATAAGTTTGAAATTGACCAAAGAAGATTGCAGTAGCAATGTGGATCCTACATGATACAAAATCATGGTAGGAAGCTTGATGTACTTAACTGCTACAAGACCAGACATTATGTATGTAGTTAACTTAATTTCAGATTTATGGAGACACCAAAAGAGTCTCATTGGAAATAAGGAAAATGAATACTAAGGTATGTAAATGGAACAAAGAATTTTGGAATTCTATATGCTGTTAATAATGATATTCAATTAAATGGCTATACTGCACGGTGACTAGGTAGAAGCCTTGATGATAGAAAGAACACATTTGGATATGTTTTTACTTGTTGGATCGAATCCATTTCATGGGCTTCAAATAAATAGCCGAGTAGTTTCTTTTTCCATTGCATAAGAATAGTATATTACAGCAAACTTAGCCACTTGTCGATGATCTATGGTTGAAAATAATCGTCTCATATTTTTAAAAAAGAAACAACCAGGTTACGTGATCTATTATGATAATATGTCTTCAATTGCATTGTCTAAAAATCTTGTTTTTCATTGCGAAGAAAGCATATTGCAATCAGATATCATTTCATTCGTGAATTGGTTGAGAAAGGAGAAATTGAGCTGAAATTTTGTATGTCAGAGTAGCAGCTAGCTAACATTTTTACCAAACTGCTGTCAAAGGAAAGGTTTGAGTATTTGAGAGAAATTTTGGGCATCATATTTATGGACCTTCGAACTCTAGAGATTAATATTCAGTTTGGCTCAATATTAAGGGGAGTGTCGAAATTTAATGTGTGGGTAACCTTGAGCCTTATGTCAATTTAAAACTTTCATTTTATCGCCCGCCAACCACCATTTCTAACAAGCCATTCATTAATTTTTTTCCATTAATGTTTTGGCCATTGAAAATTTATGTGGGTCATTGAATTTCGTAACTCCCTCTCACCTATAGATTTTCCACATGGGAATTCGTTGATTTTTTTCTATTTCTCCTCCCTGCATGTGCAAACCATGGGTTTTAATTTGGGTCCATCCTTCCAAAGAATGTTTTGGGTTATTTCAGTACGAGAATCTATGGAAAAATGCTCCAACTTCCCGTGGATATGGAAGTTTCTGGATTTATTATGGGTATCATTTTTCTTGTTAGCGTGACTTATTTTTGGAGGCCCAATATATATATTTAATTATATGTGGCATTTTAGTTTTGTTTCGGGTCCATTTTGGGGGCATAATTTTTAACATCAAAGGAGTATATTTTAAAATATACAAAAATGTTATTAAAGGAGATTTTGAGGATCATTTGAATTAATTCATGCAACAACACAAAGAAATAGAAAGGGAGAAAAATACAAAGATAAGAGAGAAATAAATCAAGAAAGAAAGAAGAAGAATACAAAAGAAGAAAAGTATAGGAAATGAGAATATTTTGCAAACAAAACTATGCAAGTAACACAAATAATTTTTGTTGTAATAGAAGGAAAACAGAGCAACAACTCTGATATGATTTTAAATCGATTATAATATATAATTTTAGTGTTTTTATTGTGTGTTTATGTTTTGACCTTGTGTTGGTTGTATTTGGCACTAAATTTTTTGAACAATGTTTCTATTTAAAAACTTCATTTCCTCCTCTTTGAAGTTAATGAACGTCACTTTTAAACCAACAAGAAAACACATCGTCTAACTCATATAGCACAGAAGACAAGATTGATCATGTCACAGATGACATGAACGTTCACATTAAGTTTAAAAAATAAATTAGATGACCACTTAAATGAATTGTGTCCCACGTTTAGGAGCGATGTTGAATATTTTTGTAGCACGGGATGGTTTCAAAAGTTTGAAATCGGTTTTGGTTTGGGATAACAGATTTCAAAATACATGTTGGGTAATATATTTCTACCACCACATACCTTTAGAGTTTCCCAGGGGATATTGTAAACAACCTATATATTCGAGAAAACAATTTTAAAAGGTAGTTCTATAAGTTCATTTTATAGGCGTTTGGTTCATTTGGTGACAAGTGAGGCCCGGCGTGGTCACGACGAATAGCTCCGGATAAGTGGCCACAATTTGAAACTTGATCACCGAGATATAATTTCCATCAACTTCTAGGACCTCTCTTTACATAATAGAAGAGAGGAAACGTTACTTATTAGTCGGTTTGAGTATGGAAAAAAGGTTTTTGAACCCGGTTTCTAGGACATTAAGGTTGAATTAGATGATATTTTATACTTGATGCAATATTAAAAATCGTCATTGAACCTTCTCCTATCCAAATAACTATTAGAAATTATACAAACACTATTACATGACCCTATATAACTCCTTATGTGTTTCTTCGTTGGTCAAAATAGCTTGTGGGTAATATGGTGTTTCTCTCTCTCTCTTCCCATTTTTCTCTCTAGTTTGTTAACAAAAAGAAACTACTTCTATGATTCTTACTCTCTTTTTTTGTAAGATTTTTTGAATTTATTTGTAAATAGAAAATCATATATATGTGAAAATTTTAATCATGGCGAAAGCCATGTCGGTGTCTTATTCATCGACCATGCTTACACTAACTTGACAGTTGTAGGTAGCATAAACGTGATTAACAAGGATGGTGGAAATCTATGTTGAATCTTTATTATTGACAATGTGTAACCAAGATGGAATTAGAATAGTCTTCTACTTTAGCAATAGTACTTGTTTTATTATTAAATAAAGAAGATATCCTTTTAATGCGTACACATGTTAAATAAAGTGATTGGGAAAATTAATCATAACCTTACAATTCAAATATATTTTAGAATAACGTACTAGTTAATGATATTGAATCCTCATAATTTTGTGTATTGGTATTGTTGTGATCTAAAACTTGAAAAAATATCTATCATAACCATGGAAAGAAAAAGGTTGGTCATTGATGGTATGAATTGTGACGGTTACTTGAAACCATTTTACACCATTTCCCACCATGAGTAAGAAATCATGTGTTCCCAATATAGCATAGCTAGTGAACTTATAATCTTACATAACATTTTCAATAGTAATTGGTAGATAGGAAGGCTAGTAATTATTTATAGATGTTGCAATTAAATTTGATACATAGTTGTCATGGTTGTGCTATAATGCACTCAAATCGTGTTTCCTTGCTATGGTAAACCCTTCCTCTTCCCAAGGTTAAATATCTTGCCTCTAGATTGTTTGGACATCTTGGTAGTAAATGAGACAGAAAATTTGTAATAAGATAAGTGGTTATTCCATTGAAGGTTGATATAACTCCATTTGAATTGTAAGTGTGCTTGGTTAACTTAATCTCAACTTTAAAAACATTCATTTCCTACCCACCATGGCCATTAAAAAATCCCAACCTTCATGAAATAACCCACTTTCTACTTTGGAAAAATATAGTGGCATGTTATAGGTGTTGTGAGTGAAAAGTGATTATTCGTATAAATTTCACCACATGAAAACAATGGGTGAAGAGTTAATCCTAAGGGCCTTTTGTCTCTTCAACTAATTAATAAAGGAAAACCATTAGGTGTGAAATCTTCATGAGATTAGAATTCAAATTTTTCCTTACTACTTACCCATAGAGGGTCACGTTCCTTTTGAATCAAGATTAAACTAGTTTCAAGACCTCTTAATAGGATTTTAGTGGATGAAAATGCTATCCATTTTCTGCCCCTCAGGAAAAAATGGACAACAGGCTCCTGGAAGCTTGAGTTTGACTCGAAACGAGAAAATTGCCTTTGGAAGGGCCCGCACTTACTCAGCTCAAGCAAAACACGGTTAAAATTGGCATGCAATTTTTCAGGCGTCTTGTCATGCCTTCATGACCCACTTGTTCACAGAAAATTTTAGAGATTTAAGAAAGGTATTTAGCTAAGACTTGAAAATTTGTCAACACAAATCACAAATGGGCACGGGCTAAAGGTGGCCGAGCTGCTCGGTGAGCCGGTTGGCATGTGTTAGTGTGATTTGTGTAGAGTGAGCTCTACACTGAGCTCATTTCAGTTTTTGAATCTACATTCAGGAGTCAGAAGTGGAATGTGGTGTGCGTGAAGAGGGAGTTTCATTACAGAGATAAGCTAGGACACCATGTTAATTCAATACATCAGTGAATGATAAGGTGGATTAACGTAAGCTCAGAGAAGGTCAGAAGAGGTCGAATAAGGCATGGCTCAGCCGAGACTTGAATGCACAATAAGGTTTAGGGTGAACGTGAATGGTCACTCACTTGGAATCAAACAAGTCACCGAGGTGAGCATAGAAAACATGGCTCGGATCGGATTATAGTTCGGAAATCTCAGAAGTCTAGCATCACTTGGGATAATCTCAAACATTGTGAATGGTTCAATCTGAGTTGCTGACGAAGAACTCATTGGATGAGTTTTGAAAGATCCACAGTGTAAGCCAATACAACGACAAGATCATGGTAAACGTAAGCCATAAGAATAGGCCGAATCATGGGCCGACTCGTTTGGGAAAAGGAGTTTTGTCGGAAAGGTGTTCGGGTGAATGAAAAGCTCGATGGTGAAATAAATTTAGGGCTCGGCTCGGTATACGGGAACTTGCAGTCACAGTGATATGGTGAGCTCAAACTCAAATTGTTTACGAGATCTCGCAGGACGACCTTGCAAGTAAAGTAGATCGGGTCTACGGGCTATGGATGAAAGTGAGCCTACATTGCAAGGAGGCAGATCATTTCGAGCTTTGAGGATTATTGCAGGGGCAGAATAAGATATGGGGACTGTGTAACACGTGATAACTCGACGAAAGAGCGAAGGAAATTTATAGATTTCACGTCCTCATAATGATAACGTGCAACGAGGGAGATTATAAGCGACGAGTTGGATGGGAATAGGCTCGGTATGCATGAGAAGATAGCATGAAGCTGAGCTCGCAGGATTTTTAGAGGATGAGGTAAACCAGTTTCAGGGAGACACCTTTTGGAGCCCAACCCAATGTCGGTGTTATCAAGTGAGGCTAAAGCACTAACTCGCTACGATAAGCCATGAGTAGCTCAGCATCACAAAGGATGAAGTTAATTTCCAGAGAATTTACTGAGTGTCCATTATGCCACATTGATGCCTACATGGTGGTGAGATCGAGACCGGGTGTGGGCTCAGCCATGACTGACTCAGTCGACTTACAGGGTATGGCTTGATCGAATTGCTCAAACATCTGAATCAGGATCCGTGTGAGGAAATGGCGAGTAGCTCGCTTGAGTAATTTTAAGATCTATTTCGATAGACAAAGGAAAGCACACAGGTTGGATCAGTTTTTTGATCTTCTCAATACAAGGTAACCAAAAAACATTGTGAAGGAAAATTGGTCGGCCGGATGAAAAATTTCTTCAGCGAGTGAAATGTCGAGGTCTCAGAGCATGGAGTAAGAGATTGGCGATCAAATTTTGTGTTTGTAGGCCTTACGTTGCATGGAGGGACCTTGTCACTCGATTATCGATAGTGGTGATCATCATGAGAATTTTGGATCAAGGCATCATTGAAATTGATTGGGAAGTGCGCAGGGTAATAGAAGGAGGCGTAACGCATATTTTAGCTCATCAAATTGACAAGCCTGGGTAATGGAATGATGGAGGTAAATAACTCACTGAGATAGGTGAAGATATCGAGCCAGTCGAGAATCGTGATCAACATAGCTATGGGCTTGGCTTGTGAGAGAAAGGTTTGAATCTCAGAGCTCATGGTGATAATTTCAAACTTTGAGAGTAATCCGAATTCAGAATTTCATGCAAGAGCGGAGTTGGAGGCAAAATTGTAGAGTATTGAACACAAATATCGATCGTGATGCAGGCTTAAAAAAAAGGGAACCATTTCGGACTTTCAGACAATTCATTTTGGTGTTTCGAAGTTAGCTGTTTCGTATTTTCAGAGATTTTTGGGGTCAAGGACGTCATGCAAGTTGAATAGTTCCGAAGCCCAAAACTGTGAAACTCCGAAATTCAAAGTTTCCGGTTTTTGGGGTTTGGATATTTTGTGTTTCAGGGTTGGAGTTTATTTCCGAGTGGACTGAGTCAATGGCCAAGCTATTTTGCGGGTCACGCCAAATGTGAAGTGGTTGTGTCGGGTTGTTGACACGTGTACTAGTTCTTCATCGAGTCATAAGGAAAATAAAGTGGGCACTTGAAACATGGAGAAATATGTTATCAATGGGAGTTTGAAATGGGAGATAAATATTGAAGAGCCCGACTATGTAGCAAAGGTGGTAAGATATGCCCGACAAAATGAATGAAATGGTCAATTCAATGAAAAAACATGGAGAGGTGACACTCGATTAACCCGGCGGGTAATATGGTAAATCGGTGACTATTTAAAAATAAAGAGCTCGCTTCAGAGAACTTGGTGAATACTGATATGACATGACGGTTCGACAATATGGTTGGCAAAGAAAGTGGATGACTTGCTAGCGAGTCGTTGACCGAGTCGGTTACCATTGCAAGCCTAGACTCTTTCCAAATGCCAATCTCAGTCCCACTATGAACTATTTGGATTTCTCAGAGAAACATTAAAATATTATTTTAGTTAAATGAAGATAAATTCAAGTTTTTAATTTATGTAACATCATGAGCCATTATCAGCTGATACTCGGAATTTCCAAACAAGCAAGTTTTATTCATAAGACTATATATTTCTCCCGGAATATCCGTTTTTACAAAATTACAGTCATTGGAATCGGGAGAAGGAGAGATACACCATAGAGCAATTAGAAAACTGTTTTTCAGAAATTTTGCAGTCCAAAATTTACAAGTTTTCTTCGTTCCTTAGATGGTGCCTTGAAAGGTGGAGGTGCAATAAATGAGCAAACATGGCCAACAACAGTGATTAATTGTTTCCTACATTTTGGCCTAGATTCTAGGGTTTCTCCTTCTTTCTCTTAACCACTCAAGGTTTTCTATAAATGTAAGTTGAAATCTCATTTTCGGGGTTCCAACAAGTGGATTCAAGAGTCTCACAAGTTGGAGAGTTAGACAATTCCAAGCTTCCCCTTCTTTTCACAATCTGTGAATTTGTAGGCTCTCAAGCCTTTCTCCTCGAATTGTAATGGCAACTTATGCCCTTTTCACCTGATGTAATGTTGCACTATGCAAGTGCTTGAAGTAATGAGAATTATGTTTTGTGATCAAATATATGTCCTTTCATGATTCTGTTGCTTCTATTTGCCTCTCTCATGTTTTTAGGTGCATAGTGCAAGTTCTGGTTTCCATTGCAGGTTCATGGAGTTTTGTGCTTATCAAGTGGTGAAATATTACATGTAGTTGAGTTGTGGTGCTTTTTCACCCTTCTCAAGTTCATCCTTTTCACTAGGATATTGGTAGTTTATTGTCTGATCGATTTTAACAAAGGAACGCATGATGCCGTCTGTGGTATTTTGTACTTATTATCAGCGAATCACAACACCCTTATGTTTACACAAGTTCATATACTTGCACTCATGATTTAAGCTGGATAACATGGGTACCATCTCCAAGTTATGGGACTTGCTACTTGAGATAGACCTCCAGAGAAAGCTGGTTCTTACTCCTAAACTACCTACCACAATCTACACTAATGCATGGTAAACTAACTATTCTAATATAACTTTCCAAAGGACCAAGGAGAGAGAATGCATGAAATAAAATCCTACACTAAAGCGGTGATACACCAGAAAAGGAGGGGTGTGAGAGTAGTCTTCCAATGTGTGAAAAAATAGAAGTAAAATGCATACTAGAAGGGGTGATAACAGTTCTCCACAATCTAGCAAAATGCATTCACAACAACATCTCAAACATACACAATGATAATAGATCCCTGATTTAGCATAAAAATAGACACAATATTCTTGTAATGAAGGTTGAAAGGGAAAGAAGAGTGCAAACAAACACAACAGGGGAAGATACATCCACAAACTTGTATTTTATTGCTTCATGATATGCACAATTCAATCTATTACAAGATAAGGGCCTGGATCACCATGCAAGGAGTCCACTACAAGGGCTGCAACACATTGGCTTCACAAAGCAATTTTTACAGAGCTTTGCTACCACTAAAAACTCCCTTTTACAATGAGCCCAACACTCCAATTTATAGAAAAAGAGAAGAGAGAGAGAAGGGGAAAATGGAAATCCTGAAATATGTCCTTCAACCACTTGTAAGATACATTAAATGGAGTGAAATGATTGTATGTTACTTGTAAAAGACTCCCATACTATCCCAGGTGTTGCAGCAGAGAAGGAATGATGACCATGCCTCTTAATTGCACTCCCAACTACCAAATAAAACACTGTCATGAACTTGGCCACGTTTTATGAAAAATCCCCATTTATTCCTTAATAAATCCATAATTTATTGATTTATGTGCGTTGGTCTTAGAGACATGATTCCAATGGTATCAATTTTGTGTGATTTCATTGAGCTATGCAAAAGTTATGACCTTCTGAGTGCGAGCAGCTATTTTGGGTCTTGCAGGAATTTTCTGTCATTTGATGGAATGAGCATTAACTGAATGGAGCTCATTCTAGAAAGTCCAATTTTGTGAAAATCAGAGCTCGGAGTCAAAAGTTATGGCCGTTAGAAGTTTCTAGAGTCAAACATTGACTTTTCCTTTGAATTGCAACATTTGCGGCAAAATGGAGTCCGTGTGTCCTAGATGTCCCAGACACATTCTTCCACATCGGTTGATTCAGGCTTAGCTTGGCTCCTTATGTGGAATTTTCACCTTTGCACATCACGTTCCTACTTTTGTGCCGATCTGTCCCAGAGGAATGTCTCGCACCACCCTCAATTGACTAAATTGTGGCAAATCGGTTGATTTGCATCCCGCATGTACTTTGTTCCCAAGTGTCCTAGATCGCGCGGAAAAAGACTTACGCTTTTCTGATTTTCACCGCTTACGGCCATTTTGGATTTGTGCATCCTGACGTCCCAACTATCCCGTGGACTTCCTAGGACAAAAAGTTCGAATTTGCCGATTCCTTTGTATTTCGGCCCCAAACTTGGTACGACAAACCTTGGTACGACCCGTAACCTCCAGACCCACAATGCATTAAAACAAGCCTACGACTTAATTTTTGGATTTTTTCAATTTTTCCTAACTTCTTGGATTTTTTCCTTGGATGGGGAAGTTAGAGAGAAGCCAAGGGGACCCCAAAACACGATTTTGGGCCTTGAATCAAATTTTACTTGCTCGGGGCTGAATAATTTGATGCATATTATAAAAATCACCTCAAGGGGTGAATTTTGGATAACAATATCCTTTCCAAGTTACAATAGGTGAAGGTGGTTGGTGATGCAAGTATACCTCCCACATTAACCCTTCCAGATGTTAAACATCCCTTAATTCGGTGCATCACCACTTCTAGTATAGGTTTCATTTCCTTGCAAATCTCTTTCCCTAATCCCATGAAATGTTAGCATAGGACTAGTTAGCCATTTTTATTGCATTAGAAGTAGTGTTGTGTTTAGTTTAGGAAGAGGAAGCCTACCTTCTCTGGAGGTTTACCTCAATCGCAAGTCCTACAACTTGAGATGTGATCCCATGTTTCCCAATTACACCGAATGTTGTGATTAATTCTCAGGCCATTCGGGGGGTGTAGTGATTTGGTGACAACAGTTTTTGGCACGCCTAGTGGGACAAGAGGAACATATTTCATAGGTGTGCGTATTTTTTCACTTCATTTTATTAAGTTTTTGTGCTCTTAGTGAAATTTCAGCCTTAGGAGGTATAGCCAAGCACAACTAGAAAATCCATTCGTCTAACTACCCTACTCTCTATGTTGCAGACTTTAATTTTATCCATTTTCCATCTAGTTTAATTCCATATCTTTACATTTTTCCCCATTCATGAAGTTGTGCAATCATGGTTTCATTTCCACAATGGGATTCCCACTTCCATAAATAAAACTTTCTATCTTCAATCTATTTTAATCCACCTCTAGCTTCATTCTATAATGAGAATCAACAGCAACATATCCCATTGAGAAAAGTCATGATAATTTTGGTTTTTCACCTAACTATGTATATTTTCAAGGGCAGGAACATGCATATGATGGAGGCTATCCTACAGATGAAGATGTAAATTTGTAACTTAAGATGCAAAAATTGGAGGTAGGCATGGTACAATCTAGAGCCACATCACAGATGAAGGCATTCAAAATTGGCTTCAGGATACCATGTTTGTGGGTTGGCCCTATGCCAAAGTTTGATAACCTATAGGAAAAAGTTTCTTTTATGACTAAAATCTTGCCTCAGCTTGAAGGTTGGATTGAAGAAATAGAGGCCTATGAGTTTGAGGTAACTCAATCTTGTCAATGGGTTGATTCTGCACCACCACCACCTTAGGGTTCTCTTTCCATTTCTCACTCAATGTCATTTCAGTCCAAACCTCAAATTCCAAGTTTTTCACCATTAGCACATGCTGAGAAGTCTTTTCTTTCACCTCCTATTCCTCCTTTCCATCATGAATCTTCCATGCCTCATCCTTCTAAAGTTCCCTCTTTTCTACAAGAGCCATCAAGAAAAGAGAATGAATCTCTTCCTCAAACAGTGAGGGAATCGGTTGAATCCCAACCCACCCCTCCTCTTATAGTCCCAAATCCATTTTGGGAGGATCATCGATCAAGAAATGAGAAAAAGGGAGGAGTATATGGTCGAAGAGAATAGAAAAGAGAGCATGCAGATAATCTGAAGAAATGGGCTGCAAAACTTAACATCGAGAAAACTTCGTTCTGACTAAACCTTCTACGAAGTTGAGGCTCAAGAACAAGTGGAACAAACTAGTTTTGTGCTAGAAATAGATCTAGAGTTGAACAAGGAGGACCAGCAGTCTACTTGTTCAGAATGTAGTATTCATGTTGGCTCAATTCCATCAGAGGAGTTTGAATCACCAAAGGTGGCAAAATCGAGTAATAGAAGAGCATGTGCAAGTTGAAGAAGAAATATTCTCAAGTGTACTAGCTGATTCTAATGAGTGCAATGATCCTAATTTCCATGCATGTCAAGAACTTGCATCACTTCTAGAAGGTGGTAACATCTTTCAAAGTCATCATTAGATGTTACAATCAGCCATAACAAGCTTCATGAGATGAAGAAGGATTCAAAGATCGAGAATGCTTGATGAGACCATGCAGAGGCTTTCTAAACCTTTTCCCTCTCTTCCTTCTCAAAAATGTGATTTTTTAGATCTTTCTAATTTCATGTTTGAAAATGAAGAATATCAAGGTGAAAGAGGTTCCAGTTTGGAGGATACTCAGATTGAGGAGAATCTTTTGACATAGTCAGAGAATGAAGAAGCAGATTACCTATCAGATTTAGAAGAATGTTTTGATGGACAGAGCCTATGGAACTTGACAATATTGTTATTCCATCACTTCTTTTTCACCAGAAAGTGTCAAGTGTTGTGGAGGTACATGCTCAAGAACAACTCATTGCTCATAATTGTCCTTTGGAATTAGAATTGGAGGAAAGTATTTTTAAAATTTTCTTTCTCCTACCAATCATACAAAGCTACAAAAAGGAGGTTTTGACCTTCGAATTATATGTTGAATGAGGGAAATGTCACTACAATGCCATCCATCTAGGTGAAAGATAAGCTATTTGTAAATGGGAAACAAGAGGGAAATCAGGTCATGAATGACCATCCTTTTCAAGGATGTCTTCAAGCAAGACTTCCTTGTTAAAATTGAAGTTCAGACAAGCAGAAATATTCAACGAGGTTAGACCATGTCCTATCAGGTACCTAACTTCATTGAAGCCAGAAGAGAAGTGAGAACCAGTCACATTCATTTCAGAATGTGAGGATGAGTTCCAAAATTACGAGGATCATTTGTAATGCCTCTCGTAGGACAAATGCAGAGCAACTAAAAGAGGCATATTTTCTCTTTCCAATTGATGTCTCGGTGGACCAAATGGAGAATTGGGCCTATTTAAGTTTTTTACTCTCATTCTCAGCCATGTCAATTGTCACATCATCTTCATGGCTGCCCATTGTAAGGACAGGAAGCTATTTTGCACAACCAGTTGTAGGATTTGTTTAGCTCAAATGTGCTTCTGGTTAGTGTAAGGTAGTATAGGTTTGCTTTTAGCAGAATAAGTGTATTACACACCTGCAAGTTCCACTTGAGGCATGTATGGTTTTCATTTTTTTTTTGTTTTGTTTTCCATTGTAGGTCTTGTGTTGTTTACGCACACCTGTGCATCATTGGAAGGTCTCAAGGAGAAGGAAGGTTCAAAGATTCCATAAGAGTTTCATGATCTGATTCAGTGAAAATTTTGCAACATTCCATAGTTTCCAAATATTCAACATATTCAGTATACTTCATGCTTAGCATTCCAGGGAGATCCAAGATAAGATTGTTCAAGAAAATTCTATGATGTATCATAGTGGATAAAATTGCTTTCAGAATCCCAATATAAACTCCATGCCCAATGGACAACTTAACGCTACTAGAATTATGCTTAGTAGGCAAGCATCCCCGAGAGGTCACCAAAAATGTTATCCATTTTTTCCCCTCGGGAAAAAATGGACAATAGGGTTCTGGAAGCTCGATTTTCACCAGAATGATAAAATTACATTTGGAAGGGCCCACACTTACTCAAATCAAGAAAAACACGGTTAAAATTGGTATACAATTTTTCAGGTGTCTTGTCATGTCTTCATGACCCACTTGTTCAGAAAATTTTAGAAATTTAAGAAAGGTAAACGTAAGACTTGAAATTTTTTCAACACAAATCACAAATGGGCATGGGCTAAAGGTGGCTGAGCTGCTTGGTGAGATGGTTGTCATGTGTTAGTATGATTTGTGTGGAGTGAGCTCTACATCAAGCTCATTTCGGTTGTTGATTCTACATTCTAGAGTTGGAAGTGGAATACTATGTGTGTGAAGAGGGAGTGTCATTGTAGAGATAAGCCAGGCCACCATGTTAGTTCAATACATCAGTGAATGATAAGTTGGATTAACATAAGCTCAGAGAAGGTCGGAAGAGGTTGAATAAGGCATGGTTCGGCCGAGAATCGAAAGCACAGAAAGGTTTAGGGTGAACGTGAATGGTGTCTCACTTGGAATCAAACAAGTCACCGAGGTGAGCATAGAAAACATGGCTCGAATCGAAATATAGTTCATAAAGCTCAGAAGTCTAGCATCACTTGGGATAATCTCGAACATCGTGAATGGTTCAATTTGAGTCACTGACAAAGAATTCATGCGATGAGTTTTGAAATATCCATAGTATAATCCAATACAACGACAAGCTCATGTCAACGTAAGCCATAAGAACAGGCCAAGTCATGAGCCGACTTGTTTGGAAAAAGTGGAGTTTTGTTGCAAAGGTGTTCAGGTGAACGAAAAGCTCAATGGTGAAATAAATTCAGGGCTCAACTCAGTATACGGGAACTTGCAGTCACAGTGATATGGTGAACTCAAACTCAAATTGTTTATGAGATCTCGCAGGACAGTGTTGCAAGGAAAGTAGATTGGGTCTACGAGCTAAGGATAAAAGCAATCCTACATTGCAAGGAGATAGATCATTTCGAGCTTTGAGGATTATTGCAGGTGTGGAATAAGATATGGGGACTACGTAGTAAGTGATAACTGAATGAAAGATCAAAGGCAAGTCATAGATTTCACGCGCTCATAATGATAATGTGCAACGAAGGAGATTATAAGTGGCGAGTTGGATGGGAATAGGCTCAGTATGCACGAGAAGATAACATGAATCTGAGCTCGTAGGATTTTCGAAGGATGAGGTAAACCAATTTCGCAGAGACACCTTTTGGATCCCAACCCAGTCTCAGTGTTATCAGGTGAGGATAAAGCACTAACTCATTACGAAAAGCCATGAGTAGCTCAGCATCACAAATAATGAAGTTAATTTTTAGAGAAGTTGTTGAGTGTCCATTGTGCCACATTGATTCCTACACGGTGGTGAGATCGAGACCGGCTATGGGCTAAGCCATGACTGACTCAGGTGACTTATAGGGTATGTCTTGATCGAAGTTCTCAAAAATCGAAAGCAGGATCCATGCCAGGGAATGGTGAAGGAAAATCAGTTGACCGGATGAAGAATTTCATCGGTAAGTGAAATGTTGAGGTATTAGAGCCTGGAGTAAGCGATTCGTGATCCAGTTTTGATTTTGCAGGCCTTACACCGCATGGAGGGACCTTGTCACTCAAGAATGGTGATCATCATGAGAGTTTTCGATCAAGACATCGTTGAAATTGATTGGGAAGTGCACAGGGTAATAGAAGGAGGAGTAACACGTATTTTGGATCTTTGAGTCGATGAGCCTAAGTAATGGAATGATGGAGGTAAATGGCTCACTAAGATAGGTGAAGATCTCGAGCTAGTTGAGAAGCATGATCAACACAGCTGTAGGATCGGCTTGTGACAAAAGGTTTGAATCTCATAGCTCGTGGTGATAATTCCAAACTTCAAGAGTAATCTGTATTCAAAATTTCAAGAAAGAGTGAAGTTGGAGGCATAATTGTAGAGTATTTAACATAAATATCGAGCGTGATGCAGGATTAATAAAAAAATGGAACCATTTCAGATTTTCAAAACATTCATTTTTGGTGTTTTGGAGTTAGCTGTTTCAGACTTTCAGAGATTTTGGGCTCAAGGACGTCATGCAAGTTGAATAGTTATGAATCCCGAAACTCTAAAACTCTAAAATTCAGAGTTTCAGGTTTTCGGGGTTCAGAGATTTTTGTGTTTCGGGGTTGGAGTTAGTTGCTGAGTGGGCTGAGTCAATGGCCGAGCTATTTGGGGTGTCTCGCCAAATGTGAAGTGGTTGTGTCGGGTTGTTGGCACATGTACTAGTTCATCACCAAGTCATAAGGAAAAGAAAATGGGCACTTGAAACATGGAGAAATATGTTCTCGGTGGGAGTTTGAAGTGGGAGATAAATATTGAAGAGCCCAACTATGTAGCAAAGGCGGTAAGATATGCCCAACATAATGAATGAAATGGTTAATTCAATGAAAAAATGTGGAGAGGTGACACTCGATTCACCCAATGGGTAAGATGGTAAATCGGTGACTATTTAAAAATGAAGAGCTCGCTTAGGAGAAATCAGTGAATACCGATATGGATGGCGGTTCGATAATATGGTTTGCAAAGAAAGTGGATGACTTGCTAGCGATACGTTGACCGAGTTGGTTACCATTGCAAGCCTAGAATCTTCCCAAATGCCAATCTTGGTCCCACTATGAACTATTGGGATTTCTAAGAGAAAACTTAAAATATTTTTTTAGTTAAATGAAGATAAATTAAATTTTTTAATTTAAGTAACATCATGAGCCATTATTAGCTGATACCCAAAATGTCCAAACAAGCAATTTTTTTCAGAAGACTATAACTTTCTCCCGAAGTGTCTGTTTTTTGAAAAATTGTAGTCGTTGGAATAGAGAGAAGGAGAGCTACGCCTTGGAGCAATCAGGAAATAGGTTTTCAGAAATTTTTCATTCCAAAATTTTTAGGTTTTCTTCATTCCTTGGATGGTGCCTCAAAAGGTGGAGGTGCAATAAATGAACAAACATGGCCAACAAAAATGATTAATTGTTTCCTACATTTTGGCCTAGATTCTAGGGTTTCTCCTTATTTCTCTCAACCACTTAGGGTTTTCTATAAATGTAAGTTGGAAGCTCATTTTCAGGGGTTCCAACAAGTGGATTCCAACAGGTCTCACAAGTTGGAGAGTTAGACAATTCCAAGCTTCCCCTTCTTTTCACAATCTGTGAATTTGCAGGCTCTCAAGCCTTTCTCCTTGAATTGTAATGGCAACTTATGCCCTTTTCATCTGATGTAATGTTGCACTATGCAAGTTTTGAAGTAATGAGAATTATGTTTTGTGATCAAATATATGTCCTTTCATGATTTTGTTGCTTCTATTTGCCTCTCTCATGTTTTCAGGTGCATAGTGTAAGTTTTGGTTTCCATTGTAGGTTTTTGGAGTTTTTGCTTATCAAGTGGTGAAATATTGCATGTAGTTGAGTTGTGGCACTTGTTCACCCTTCTCAAGTTCATCCTTTTTCACTAGGATATTGGTATTTTATTGTCTGGTCGAGTTTAACAAAGGAATGCATGCTGCCAGTCTATGGTATTTTGTACCCTTTCCAAGTTGCAATAGGTGAAGGTGGTCAGTGATGCAAGCATACCTCCCACATTAACCCTTCCAGATGTTAAACATCCCTTAATTTAGTGCATCACCACTTCTAGTATAGGTTTCATTTCCTTGCAAATATCTTTCCCTAATCCCATGAAATGTTAGCATAGGACTAGTTAGTCATCTTTCTTGCATCGAAGTAGTGTTGTATTTAGTTTAGGAAGAGGAAGCTAGCCTTTTTCCAAAGGTTCACCTCAAGCTCAAGTCCCACAACTTTAGATATGATCCCATGTGTCTGATCACACCGAATGTCATGATTAATTCTTAGGCCATTCGGGGGTGCGGTGATTTGGTGACAATAGAAACCTTGATGTATATTTCATACCGCTTGGAATGGTGCCCTAAGGAAACCTTAAATCACTATTTTTGGATTTTATTTCTCTCTTGTAATATGTTTTCTAATACTTTTTGTGGTCATATATTAATGAAACAAAATTCCTCTATGGGTCTCTACCTTTGGAGATCCTATTTCGTAAACAAGAAACTAAAGCTTCATCACTTTGCATTCATATTTTAAACAATGGCAATGGGTGACTTAACTAGACAATGTAAGTGCAGAAAGAATACAAGTTAAACAGAATAACTTTGGAAATGTATGGTCCCTTAGGAAATGAGCACCCGAATGTTATCTCATTGATAGTAATACCAAGACAAGTACATGAAATTACTATTGATGACCTAACATAGAATATGAGAAAACTCATAAATTGTAAATGATAATGGCTTGTTTGATGATTCTGTAAGTGGGAAAATGTGGTGTGTTAACCATATAAAATCTAATGAAAAATATAAATCTTAATATTTATATGAATGATTGATTATATCTCAATACTTCCTTCTTGTAGTCCTTTTCACTTGTATTAGACTATTCTTGTATGAGTGCTTATGGTTGACAAGGTTGCTTCATTCATGGAACTAATGTGCTCATGATGCTTAGTTATAATTCACCCCTGTCATTTACCAATTGATTAGAAGAATAAAATGTTATTCATGATAGAGGTTCATATTTATGGTTGGAATACATTATATCCCTCTCTTTTTTGTTGCACTTATTGCCTTCACTTTAGCTCTATGAATTTATGAAATGCATAGGGGTAGAGAAACTTGCTCAATTAAGAAATCTAACTAGTGGGTCCAATTGTGATCATAGTTTTAAATGGTTATAGATACCTAATATGTGTACCATCCTAAAGGAATCAATATAGCACACTTCAAGAGGGATAAAAAATGGTAATGTTTTAAAGGTTACATTGAATTTTGGGTAACGATGATGTTAACATAATCGAATGTGAGTGAATAGGTTGTTTTCATTATTCTAGACTGTTTGGTGTAGCCATTTTTGTTGCACCAATATTACGAAGTTTTTAGAGAGTTGGTAAATTTGTTACAACCATTCTTACAAGGTTAATTACCATTCTAGTTAATTTACTTGTATATATACGCATTAATAATGAACAACATTCTCATTTCGTGTAAGAATTGGTATCGAGCACCCTTTTCACGAACCTTTTTGGATTTGTGTGGTGTATTTAGTTGAAGCATTATCCTTTGGAATTTTTCTATAAGTCTTCAGTCTAAGCATAGAGCACTCTTTATTTGGCATTTAAGAGACATGGAATAAACATTGGCAAAGTGACCAACACATTGGAAAAGAGAGCATCAAATAATTTTCTTATTGTTTTCTTTTGGCATTCGTGAGTGACCTAAAATTTTGAACATTTGTCATACATGTTCTAAGTGTGGCATCTTGGCCCATTTAAAATCATGGAGGATCATTATTGAAGAACAATGCTATCGTGAGTATCATGAGTATATATGGAATAGTAAGGATTTTTTTGAAGACCATTTTCTTTTGCTAATTCTATTATTTAACACATGTTGGGAGGCTACATATTTCCAACATGTTTCAATCATAGTAGTTTTGCATATTCTTATTTTTTATCAGATTTATCTACGTCTTTATAGTTTCTTATTTGTAAAAAGTGGAAATTCCTATCGATAAATAATTTGGTTTAAAATTTCATACATAGAAGGTTAAAATACAAATCTAATTAATGCATAAAATTTTTGGGACATCGTAAATGTGGATGAACAAAAACTCATTGATGCAAGAAAATTATCGAGTGGAAAACAAAAAATCTATTATTGGCCTTGCACTTTGAGATTCCGAGTTACATCATGTGAATTTAAAAAAATCATCCATGGAAATTTGGGATATTCTTAACACCTTGTTCAGTGCAAAAGCGGTAAATTCTTGATTTTCACTAAAATTGCAATTATATAGATTCAAATTGAATGATGGAACTACTATGTCTAGCCATATAAATAATCCAAGGTCTCTTATTAGGAAACTTGCTGATGTAATTAATAGGTAGTAAGAAAGAATCAAAACTTTATTGATTGATTAAAACATGCAACAAGCACCGAAATATATAAAAATAGAATCAATTACAAGAGGAGATAACCAATGGTAGTTAGGAGAACAAAAATTCCACGAAGGCATAAATATGTAGTTTAAACAATGTATTAATTAAATATTTATGCTAAAATTCCACCTTAATACATTTCTTTTACAAATGTACGCCTAAAACAATTCAAATTTCACCTTTCTAAGAGACTTGGTGAGTATATCTATAATTTGAGAATTTGTAGGGTAGTACGAGAGCTGGATGTGGTAGTTCAAGACTTGTTCTCAAATGTAGTGACACTCGAATTATATGTTCTTTCCTCTCTCATGGAAAAATTTATTTTTCACAAGCTACAACACACTTTGATTGTCGATGAGTTATGGGTGGATTTTATTTAGGAATGCCCATATATGCCAATATTAAATGTAACCAAATTGCTTCACAAAAATTTCATCATGCAACGTGATACTCCTCCTCGGTGGATGACAGAGTAAAAATTTTTCTTCTTACTAATTCATACGACATGGTCTAGACCCGAGATGAAAAATATAACCAATTGTTTATTTCCTATCATCAAAAGATATAGCATCATCGATTCTTAATATCCCTACAAGAAGAACTGAGAGTTATTCTTATACTCCATACCAAAGTCAATTGTACCTCGAAATATCACCAAACATCCTTTATTGTAACCTAATGACATTTCTTGAGATCCCGCATGAATCTTTAAAGATAACTCACAACAAACAAAATGTTTGTTCTTGTATACGTAAAGTAAATTATACTCTTAACAATATCTCTATAGTGAGTACCATCTACTTGAGGTGAATCCCATAATCTATAAATTTTAAGACATTTTTCCAATTGTGTGGTCATATATTTACAATCAAACATATCATATCTTTGCAAGAGTTTATTGGCGTATTTCATCTGGGAGATAAAATAATGATTCTTCTTCTACCATATCTCCAATCAAAGACAATAGTGAAGTAGGCCCAAATATTTCATGTCAAAGGATTTATTCAAATCATTCTTAACATCTTCAACAAATTTTTCTTAACTCCCTTTGATCACAAGATCATCCACATACAAAACAAAGATTACAAGCTCTCTACTTATTTTTTTGACATACAAATTGAATAAGAGGGGTTATGAGTGAATACATGCTGCAATATGTGATCATCTAATTTAATGTACTATGTGCTAGGTGCATGTTTAAGTCCATAAAGAGACTTAATTAGAGGACATAATATTTGAGGATGTTTCTTATTAAAAATTCCTTCTGTCTGGGTGATGTATATTTCTTCTTTGATATCACCATACAAAAAGAAATTTTTACATCCATCTCGCTGAAGTTTGCATCCATTTTTTTAATTTCAAAGGTGCACAACCAAATATGATGGTTTTGATATTTGCGGTGGGTGAAAAGGTCTTATTATAGTAAATTCCTTCATGTTAATCATTACCTTTTACAACTAGTGCTTTGTCATTTTTATAGATCCATATACCCTATATTTTGTTTTGAAAATCCACTTGCAGATAATTGAATTCTTACTTGGAGGAAGATCGAAAAGTTCCCATGTCTGATTTTGTATCAACGAGTCATATTCTATATCCATGGCCTTCTTCCACTGGTTGATGGAGTGCTTCATGAAAAATATCAGTTTCAGTGCTATTAACCACTGAACTCATGGGTGTAATATTTACCTCATTTCTTCTTGGTCTTCTCATTACAACTCTTGATGAAGTGTATGGAAGGGAGTTCAAGTGGGAGTCTCTCATGGTGCTTTGGATCCACTTCATACATTGATGCTCTCTTCTTGCTGATGTGAAGAATTGTTTTCAAAATTACCAAGATTAATTAACAATTCCCCTTGCAGCTCATATTTCTTCTATATAGAGAATCCTCATCCTCATCATCTAGGTATAAGAACAATCTATGAGAGGAGGTCGACACTAACTCTTCTTTCGTGGAAATGAGTTAAATGATGACTTGTCACAAACCTCATTTATACTCTCATATATCTTATTTATCTTAGGATCCATTAGATGATATGATTTTGAGGTAATATTGTACTCCGAAAAGAATGCACTTTGGAGTTTTTTTACATCAAGATTCTATCTCTTTTTATCTAGAACATGCATATATGGAGTACATCCAAATACTCTCAAATGATAAATAGAAAGATTATTATTATTCGATATATCTTGAGTGTCTTGTCCTACAATATCTTTATAGGTTCTAGGTTTAGAAGATAAAATAATGTATGCACCACTTATGCCAAAAACATTTCTCCATATTTGCAATGGAAAGCATGCAACAAGCCATATCCATGACAATCTAATTGTGACATTCTACAATTCCATTATACTATGAGTATAGGGGAAGTAAAGTGTTGTGTGATGTCGTGATCCTTCAAGAATGCCAAGAATTTATTTGATGTGAACCGACCCTTGATATGAGTGAAGGACAAGAAGGGGCTACCCGATCTTCTGAACAAATCTATTATAGAAGATGTGAAAATTGGAAAATGCTTCACTCTTCTTTCAGAGAAAGAACACCCATATCTTGTGGGTATAGTAATCATGAACAAATGGAATACTTGAAACCCCTTAAATGAAGCCGAAAAGGGTTCACAAAAATCAATATGCAAAACTTTAAGATGGTTCTTCGCATGGAATGTAATCAACTCGAATGGATCCCGATGTTTTTTTCCCACAAGACATCTAGGACATTGAGCTAATGAATGAGAGAGTGGAGGAAGTCATTGTACCATGTTCTTAAAACTAAGCTGATATAGGGAACCGATAGAAAGATGTCCATAATGATAATTCCAAAGTGCATTGGATTCCACTATGGAGGAAGATAAAGTGACTGTAGATGATGAAATTACATCTAATGTAAATAAAATATCCTTTAAATAATCTCTACCAAGTATCATACTTTTTCAAGATATCGAGACACGATTTGATGCCTTTCTAAACCATGAAATCCTCCTTCAGATTTTGATTTAATGATTGAAAGATAGAAAAGATATTTTTGGTCAAACCAAGGACATAGAGCACCTTCATGAGAGTACATCTTATCATCCCGAGAGGAATGGTGATATTTCCTATTCCTTCTACTACATACTATTTTTTATTTGCAATATGAACCCAATCTATACTGGGTCGATTAGTCAATGAATCAAACAAATTTCTATCACCCATCATGTGCTTGTTGGGGCATTAATCTATCAACAAAACATTCTCTGATGGATGCAATATTTGGGATACTAGAACCACATAATTTTCATTTGCACCACAATTTGGTAATTCTAGGACATCTTCATCGATTCATCATTGGTTTGGGCTACGACATGTCCTTTCTACTTCTTTTGATAAGGATGCCACTTGGATTTCTATGAATCACCTCGGTCAGATGTGATCTCTTCTCCAAAATTATGTTGTACCAACATTTCATAGTGTCATGCATATTCATGGTGCATATGTGACACCATCAATTTTAATTTTCATATGTTTACTTCATGTTGTTGCTTTTTTTTTTACTTTTGTGTCTTCTTCTCTTATTGTCCCTTATGAGGCTTCTAACTCTTATTCTACCTCGATATCAATAATTTTTCCTCAAATTATTCATGCACTATCTAAATGGCTTCTTCTTGTTGTAGAAATTTCACCACTTCGAAAAATGTCACCTCCTTCTTTGTGATGGTCAATGTGGTGATGAATTTCTTGAACTAGGAAGGAAGAGATCACAGTGTGAGAGGGACAAAAAAATTATCTTCCATCACTTCTCCAAATGCTTCAAGCTCTGCTCATAGTTTCACCACATGATGCAAGAATTCCTCTACTTTATCACCTTCTTTCATACTCATGGTATGAATATTTGACTAGAGATGGAAGATATTTGTCAAATTATTTACTTTGTAGATGGTGGAGAGAGTATCCCAGGACACCTTTGATGTCGTCAAATTTTATATGTGTAGTTGAACCTCCTCGAAAATGATGAGAGTGATAAAAATCAAGGATTTTTCTTCGCCTTGTCATACTTCATGTTTTCATCTACATTGATGGGACAAGAAGTTGAACTAGTCATGATATCTCGAGATTTCTCAAAAGAGAAAAATGGTTTGCATATTTTTCTTCCAAGTGGCATAATTCAACACTCTTAAAAGTTGGGCATCATATATAAATATATTAGCGGAAGACATGATGTTAGAAACAAATTTTATTATTATTATGTTTAAAATTATAATTCCTTATTCATGAAAAATATAAGGAAGGTGGGCTCTATATGCTCGTGAAGTAAGTTAGGGATGCTTGTGTTGGCATTTTATTTCGCATTCATGATCTACCTCATAGCCATTCTTGAGCTCCACATGAATCTTCTTGGATTGACACTATACATCGAACAAGAACTAATACGGTAGTCTTTGACGTACTAGATCCTCAAATTTCAAGTTTATGCTATTAAGGATGGCATCAAGAAATCCAAAATAAAAGACATTTCTTTCAAAAGCTTGATCTCATCTTCTTAATGACGATTCACCTTACGGATTTCTTTCAAAGACTACTTGCATCATCTAGAATGTGTGACATCACTTAATTCTTGCTAATGGGGTAACTATGAAGGACAAAAGATATTTTCTCTAGCTATTCTTTTCTTCATATTTATTTTGCCTCAAATTTTCTTCACTCAAAGTCCTTAAAGAAATATTCAATAAATACTCTAAAATCCACATTTTTAATAGGTTTAAGATTGCTTACATGCCAAAAGAGAGAGGTGCATAATTTAGATGCACTAAAAGAGAGTTATGAAAAAGAAAGATGGTCAATGCTAGATCTGCACATTTGATGCTCATTTTCTTCTCATGTCACAAACAATCTTATAGTTTTCCCTGCATGATTTTCAGCGAAGAAGGTATTTGTTATGATCTATAATTTGTATTTATGCGGGTCACTATGCAAAGTAATCATACATGTCCGAGATATTCACACAAAGAGAATCCAAATTAAAATAAAATCACCAAAACTACAAAAATTCCAATCTTCTAGTGCAATTCTTATTTTCATGCAATAGGTCGCTCAAAAACTCACACACTTCATGTCTATGAGATCCTTCTCTAGATCACACTACTTAGATTATAACCACCACATAGAAGGATGCCACACCAAACACAAGATAAATATCCTCCATCAAAAATCCAAACATGGTCTCAAACGCTCTAATACTATGATAGGAGTGTTGAAAACTAGGACACTATGAGGGGGTGAATCGGTTTCTTATCAAACTTTTATAGAAATTTTATTTTTCTTATACTATGATGAACACATGAAATCAAACACAAGAAAATAATAGGAGAGCACACAAAGACACAAAATTTAATGTGGGAAACCCAACTAGGAAAAACTCACTGAAACTAATAAATTTGCTTGGGAAATAATTTTCCTATGTCTGTTACATTGATTTCATGGTTGAGCTTCAACTAAACCTAGAGTTGCAACTCAAAAATTTGGTTCAAAAACAAGCGACGTTTAGGGAGCTTCAACTTACAAGGAGGCTTCAAGACATTGCAATTTAAACAGCTACAACTGATCTTTTGTAAGCCACTACTTATAAGAAGGTTACAACCCCATGTATGCTAAGTTGTAACTTAGACTTTTCAAAAAATTGGTCATACTTAGTTTGTTGTCTCACATGGCTGATAATGACCTCTAAATTAACTCTTCTATACTTTTCAATTCATCTCCGATTTTCATTTCTTTTCGATCATCAATTCAATATCCATTCTAGGTCATAATGCGCTCACTAGCATCTTCATGTCATGTTTAAAACCCTTTTTCATATGATTACAATAAAATAATGCCATACAAAATTTACCTTAACCAACTCGCAATAATCTCTATGACCATGAGATCTTTGCAAAAATGTCTCATTATTTACCATTTCAAGATCCTCAAGCATAGAACCTCCTTCAAACTTCTTATTCTTCCAATTTCTATCACACAAGTCTTATCAACTATATCTTCATTTATTTTTCTTCTCTTGAACTCACAAGACTTCAATCATAATATATTAAGTATGCATGTACATGAACTCGATTCCTATGATTTGTATATACTATTTGCATCATCAATCCTTCATTCTCAAATCATTATTCTCTTACTTTATATCTTAACCTAAGCAACACAGAAAATTGTTTCACCAGATTCATTACTCATATATCAAGCTATTCTCTAGTTAGCTAGGAAAGCTTTACAACCTCCTATATCATAATATATCATAATTTTTCAACTCATATCTCTTCTCTTGCATATCAGCTTAGGATTTCACTATTTTCTATTTTTTTATATCATAATCCTATTTCATTACATCACTTTCTTTATAACCAATTCACATTCTATATTATCCTTCAACACATTACAAAATATGACTAATATTGTATATGAATTTCGTATCTCACCATGTTCTTTCACCTACAACACTTGTGTCTTCAACTCTCTATATTATGTATTTTTCAAGCATACTACTTGTTTTTAGTCTTCTACCTTATTTATTCCACCCATTCTATATATTCATACTCACTATCCACACCACAATATTGTGTCTTCTTAGATTCAAAGCTTAAGGATTAGAATATTAAAATTCTCTAGCTCGGTCCTCTGCATTTGAATACACCATCTTATTCAAGTAGTCACCCTTCCTTGTTCTTAATCTTCACTTTCATATACTAGTCTTTTCACCTCCTACTAAGAATACATAACAACTCCTTTCACGTACCTTTGAATTAATTTTCAAAAGACTATCTCATCAATTCAGGTATTTTTGTTTTCATATGACCTTTTGAATTCTTCTTGTCATTTAGCAAAGGTTTTCCTCTTCAAATTCTTATTCAACCTTAGATGGGGTAATGAAATAATTTGTAACTTCTCATATATTTTTGACTTCTCCAAGATCTCATTCACTACGAGTTATACTTTGTTAGGTTTCACCATGAGATCAACCATGACAAGTTCAACTAACACCTCGATTTGAAACAAAAATGTTGTGTTTATGAGGTACATTGATATTTTCTTGTTAGTGCATAACAATATAATAAGATCAATCTTAATTTGATGTCCATGTAGAGCCTACACAATCTATGAAACACCAACTTGAGGTAGAGATCATGCATACTCTCAATTGAGATGATAAACTACTATCATGGTCTTCAAAAATTCACTTTGTCATGAAAAGAAACACCCTCCAAATAAATATTTAAACAAAATAACCATGCCATGAATTCTTCTCAACATTGAGAAGGCTTGAATAATTATATTGAATTCCAAACATGAATATTTTTTCATTTTCAAGACTTCCCTTGCTTACATAGTTGAGGAGAACAAACTTGATGAAAATTGTAACTAAATTCTCCTCATTCTTTGATGAAACACTTTGAAACTTTTTGAAACATGTTTTAATGCCATAGACACAAATATATTTAAATATTTGTGATTTTTCATTAGGTTAATTTCAAGACTCAAGAAAAATACCTTTACAAACCATAGAACCAAGGTTTTGATGACTCTAGAGGCCCGAGACACTTTGAAAATGGATTTATCTGTCAATTTTGGATGGAATTCAAAATTTCAAGTTGTTTTAGACTTATAAGAACCTTCTCCATCTTCTCCAACCATTCAGCTTGTTTGAAACCTTCCAATTCACTTCCAAAACATGCAAGAATAGTTCACAAAGTGGTGATAAAATTTTCTTGACTGGGTTTGTAAAAGAGTCTTCATGCTTTAATTTGAGGTTTTAGAGAAACACCATTTCATTTAATCCTTTATCACTCACCAAAGTATAGTATGGAATATGACTTATCACTTACAAGAATGTTGCTAAATAAAATTCTCCAGTCGGTGTTTGAGACACAAAAAGATAGTTATGAGATTTGATCTTCTTCGCAACCGACACCTCACCCAAGTAATCCCTTGATCTAGAATATTAAAGGGAAAGAGATAAATAAATTTCAAGCTCCTATATTCATAGTCTCTAGAATTTTGAATAGATATATGTACTAACTAGTATTTCATGTTTCCTTAATAGTATACAGGAAATTTTAGGGATATTAGCACATTTGGAGGAGACTCACACTACACCATTGCAATTGGAGCTTTAAGACAAACTATATTGCTCCTGTAAAAGATGAAAACACCTCATGAACCATGAAAAAACCTTTTCACAACAATTTAATGAAAAATGAAAGCGTAGAGTGCTTAAAGTATGACTCGCCCATACCTAGTCTCATAAAGCAAAAACATGCCTATATAGCATAGTCCACCCCGAGATGCAAGGAAGTCACCATTTCAACTTGGAGGATATTTTATATACTTCAAATGAGTGTTAAAATTTTCAAAACTTATTTAGAGTCACAAAACTCATGTTGATCCCGACAACTCGAGAAAGATCCTTGAAAGAGAGAAAAACTAGTAGAAAAATACTCATAGATTATCTAAAACCTAACATAATAATTTGCTTAAGGGTGCTTTATTCTTGTTGTGCATTAGGGATGAACTTTCAAAATAAGAGTGAAAGAGTAGTAAAAGTCTTGTATATGAAAAATTTGAGCAAAGTATGTGTTGGTGCTCATTTTGATCTCGCCCCATTTGTCCTTAAAAATGTCTCAGTCCACATGGTTTTAAGTTTCTCTATTTCCTGAATGGATATGTGAAAGCTCTTTTCTTGATTTTGTTTCCATAATCAGTCCTTTTCTTTGGTCGAGGATCACATTAAGTCCAGATATTATTTTTCATTCCTCTATCTATGAGAAAGAATTTGTAATTTGGGTGTAAATTCAAGTTTTTTTCCCTTCCTTCTATGTTTCCATAGTCATGTTTTGTTTTTCCTATCAATTTTTGTCCTAACATCTATGGAAATGTGGTCCTTTCTGATTGGATGTGGCTCGGTGGGAAATTTTTAAACTCTAAGGCCTACTTCAACTCAATTCTTGTCCACATGGAGGGCTTGCACTCATCTGAAAATTCACATCTTGGTTTGACCTTTGGAGTTACGTCAAGAGACAAGTGGAGGTTTCCATTGGCCCCGCCTGAGACTTAGACATTTTTTTCATGTGGCCGGTGTAGCTTTGTCAAACCATGGACATGTGGAGGGTCGACGCTCATTTGAGGATCCACCTCTGAGTCCTACCTTAGCGGGTGCGCCAAAGAGGCACGTGGCACCTTCCACATGTCCTTAAAATTTTTCAAACAACTCTTAGGAGTGAGACACATTGTGAACCCGCCCTTGTTTAGGGTCTACACTTCTAGGCACCATCTCAAAGCTATGCCAAAGAGGCATGTGGCACCTTATATTGGTCCTTGAAATTTTTCAACAACTCTGTCAGACTGAGACACATGGTGAGCCCGCGCTTGTTTAGGGGCTCCAATTTTGGGCACCATCTCAAAGGTGCGCTAAAGAGGCACGTGCTACATTTTTCTAGTCCTTAAAATTTTTCAACAAGTCTGCGGACTGAGACACGTGGTGAGCCCACACTTGTTTGGAGTCTCCACTTTTGGGAACCATATGAAGGGTGCAATAAAGAGACACGTGGAGGCTTCCGCTCACTCGTTTTTATACCAAAATTTTTCAAAGGGAGAAAGGAAATTTTCTTGGGCCCGAGGCATGTGGAAGGCCCACACTTGTTTGGAAACTTACCTTTGTACTTCACCTTTACAGATGCCAAGGAAACATGTGGACGACTCTATTCTAAAGTTGAGAATGGGGAGAATCAATGGTTGATATGCATTGCATCTGATTTTGCTGCCATTTTTCTCCAAGAATCCTGGAGATGTGAATACACATTGTTTTCCATTATTTTTTGATGAAATTCCTTGTTGTATTTGTCTACAAATTGTAATTGAATGGATTAAGAGCTTAATTTTTGATTCCAAGGAATGTAACGGTTGATATTTTAGTTGGAATTACTTGAGAACTTGCAAAAACGTGAATTACCGAGAGAAAATAGATGCAGAGAAGAGTTGTAGAGGAAAGAGTGATTAAAGGATGAAATGACGGATGTTGCAGGCTCAAAGGATGAAAAATGTGTTGTCAGAGGAGATGAATTGGTGCCCTAGTTAAAATAATGATGGAAATATTTACAATGATTCACCTTTTTGAACAACTGACAACTTTTTGTTATAAGTTTGTTAAATGTCATTTTTGAAAATCATGATCAAATATGTAACAAACAAAGGTTCCTTGATTATTCTTTTCTTGGGAAAAAGGCTTGGAAGTAAATTGAGTGTTATAAAAATCATGCTTTAGTCATGCAAATGGTTGGGGGTTGAATTCTTACGAGAAAATATGAGAAATCCCATCTTCCGGGGATACCATTTGAGAAAATTTTTAATCTCTCATGTTTTAGATTTGATCATGTCGGGTTGTTTCATGAGTGTACATCCATCAACAAGCTCTGTGACTATTCAAAGAAACTTTCCCTCATTGATGAATCTAATCTAATTCGAATTAATATGTTTTAATCTTGGTAAAATTTGTGCTTGCTTTATTCAGAATATCTAAAAGTAGATTTTCTTGTTCGTATTGAAATCTTGTGTTAAAATCCCTGAATCATATAGGATTTTGTCCTTGTGATAGTTTAATGGCATTTGGAATTTCATTACGAAAGAGCCTTCATCTTGTAATGAGATAAAAATATAAAATTACTTTATAGTAATTTTGTTGATAAATATTGTTTATAAGCCTTTGAGTGTACCTTAGGCATGAGGAACTAGGGGTCTTTAATGTTTAATTGAGTCTTTAGCTCGAGCCTTCATATTAAATTCTTGGAGATTGTGTGAAAATGTGAAAATATGGGCCTCCATTAATGGACACCTTCTCTGGTTAAAGGAATATGTTAGCTATTCTTAAACATTATGTCATTTATTTTTCCAATTGTTATGAAGGTTCTAAAAGATCGGGAAAAATCAAGTTTATCCCGCTTAATCTCCCACCAAAAATTATTCAAAAATAATGAATCCTACCCGAACTTCCCCTTTTTGCCCTTTATGTCCACAAATGAATAAATTCTCTACCGCAAAAATATGCAGAAGGAATTAGGATTTAATAAAGTATTTAGTAACCTTAACCATGTTTAGAAAATATCACCATTCTTTAGAAGTGACAATTCGTGAGAGTTAAATTGTGGTGCATTGATAATTTCTTCTCAAGTTTTTTTTTCAAATTTTTGAAAAGAAGGAAATCCTCATTCTCCTTCACCAACAAACGTTATAAAATAGGTTCTCTCACCCCGGTTGATAGGCACAACCTAAAGTAGTGAGGATAGATCAAATCCTTAATGAAGGTGTTATCCATTTCTCTGATACCCAAGTGACAAAGAGTTAGATGAATCCCCTCCCCAACTACAAAATGGTTTATAATATTATCTATCTGTCTCTCAAAGTGTCTTCTAAACTGTGATGCTTCTCAGTTTCCAAGGGAGAATAAATTTGGATACCAACACCTGAATAGCACCTTTTTCGGGGATTATTTGAGCATAGGGACCTATTTGTGCGGAAACAACACCTAAATGATGTTGTTTTCGGGGATTATTTGAGCTCCGGGACCTATTTGTGTGGCAAAAACACCTAAATGGCACCATTTTCGGGGATTATTTGAGTGTTGGACTAATTTTTTCGGTAACAACACCTGAATGACACTATTATCGGGGATTATTTGAGCCTGGGACCTATCTCAGTGTGGCAACAAAACCTGAATTGCACCACTACCGGGATATGAAGGTGTGTGAAAAGTTTGAACACCATCAAAAATGCATATAAACCTTGGTAAATGCTTCTTATAAATTTTAAAGTGCAAATACATTGTTGAAACATCATCATGTGTCCTCATTTGTAAGAATCGAGCAAAGTTACAAGTTCTGTGTGTAATATTTCTAGTTTCGTTAGTTTTTGCGGTAAGTTTACATCATCAATGTTAAATATGGGTAAAGGAAGGTCATATCTCGTGAAGTCAGTAATGCCAGCTGGGCATCGAACTCTCCTTCTCTACCTGCCACCTCGGCTTTCCCTCCCAACCACCTACCTGCCAACGATTATGGCCGTCTTGTCCGTCCTTGCGTGAGGAAAGGGGTGGAGTCACATTTTTTTCTTGCCGTGATCTCTTCAGGATTCTCCTTCAATGCGTATGGGTGGGTGTTGGGCGCAGTCTAGTTGTCATGGAGGTTAGGTGAAGCTACAAGCTAGCTAAACAGGCTGTCCAGCTATGTTGTGGTCTGCTCAGTATTCAATGCATCCTCAAAATCGTGCTGTACAGGCAGCTACAGTGGAGCGCGGAACTGAAATTCTCCTCGGAACGTGCCGTGAGGAAGCTTTTGGCGATATGCAGCAGCTACAGGGTAGAGAGGTAACTTATCACAGAAAATCAGCGGCCTCCAGAGAGAGAGTATGGGCGACAGCTGCTGCAGGGCGAGCCCAGGGAGCCGTGGTGTAGATCCTGGCGTTCTGCTTGCACGCGACCTGTCGTGATCAGTTGTTGCAAAATCTTACAGCTGTAGCAGAAGCCATTTTGAGCGCTTCCAACGAACAGGTTGTCCACTAGGTTGTTATCTGTTCGGTTCACTGCAGCTTCAAGTTCGGGACTCTCCTTCAAGATAGTTTTTATCAAAATCGATTAAGTGACAGTGTGAGTGTTACCAGGAGACCCGATGAAATTTAGTTACAAAGATTCTCTTTTGAGATCTTCTTGCTGTTTGATGTAACTCATGGAAGAGAACCTCATAGAGGCGGGCCTGTTTCATATCAGAATATTCATGAAGCACGGTTTGCCTTGCAAGAAAACTTTCAGGAGATCTACGCATGTTGGAGAAAATGTCTTGGGAGATGAAGGTAGCAGGATATTTTTCGGATCCAGATCTTGTACTGAGTTGTTTCTCCAAAATCGACCTTGGACAGTGAGGGTCCTTGATCCGTGGTCGGCTGGACTTCGCTTTTCAAAATCTGTCTGAACATTCTCAGAAGCATCATACGGGACCACCGCCTGATGCTGTCATGTTTTCTTGCATTTTTGTGGACTTTCTCTATCTCCACACACCTCTGATGGACTCTGCAGTTTCCCAAATTTCTCACGGGCTTCAGACACGGATTTTTTTGGTAGAATACCAGGTTATATGGAACAACGTTTATGAACAAACTTGTTTCTGCATTGAAGATAGATAGCAGTAAAACCACATTGGTTATGACACAAATTTGAAGTGCTAATGTGGTCTTTGAGTGAAAAAAAAAAAAAGGGGTTTTCAAAATCTGTGCCACATGCCAGGCAGGGTATTTTGTGAAAGCTTTTGTTCAGTCAATTCGTTGAGAATGTTCTAGCTCCTGATAACTGCAAGTATAATTGTGCCTTACTAGCTGGAGCTTTGCAAAAATGGTTTAAGCTCCCAATATTCGCTGGAGGGCCGTTCCAGTAAGCATTTGAGATTTTGTTAACAAGGTTAAGTCCTGATAGAGATCAGCAAATTCTGTGTTGCATAGCCTCCATGGCACATGAATGCATCGGGAGAACTCCAAAATTGTTTCAAAAGAGCTCTCCTATTTCTACCCTTTTCCCCAAGAGCTTGGGTCAGAAAGCTTGCCGCAAAATACTTGGAGTCTGTACCAAGAGATTCTTTTTGGTTATAAAGCCACCTTCTTTTGCTTCGTCTCAGACTAGGGCTGCTCCTAATATAAGAGCACCCAGGTTAGGAGGTCCAAATCAGAAACAATCAGATGCATATGGAGATGGTGGAGGTGTTTGGATGAATGACGAAGGATTAAGTTCAATTGCCAAAATGGGGCCTACAGAAGTTCTAGGGCTGATCTTGGAGCGGTGTTGGGAGGATGATGGCAAGTATTTTAGACCACCCACCCTGGCCGTGAACTCCTACCTGTGCCAACGTGAAGATGTTCGATGTTTGGGCGCCCAACGAGCTTGAAGAAAATGGAATTAGGCTTCGGTTGCTGTTGCAGGCCCCGTCCATCTTGTTATCGACTGCGGGAGCTTAATCAGGCACGATATTCTCTATACCATTAATTCTTATGCTGTTATTTAATTGAATCATTAAATAACTCTACTCTTCTTATAAATGTCTCGTGTGATGGTATGCTGTTTGGTTTTCACTTTCCTGGCTCATTTGTATTTTGTTTTGGCGTTAGAAATGATTGCGTTGGTTGAAGCCTTTATATTGTTTTCTGGGTTTTAATAAATATTAGTTGGGTGAACTTTGTTCTTAAGTCTAATAAAACAAAAGAGGTGGGGGTCCTGTAATGAACACCCCCTAGTTCCTTATGTTGGTCTCACGATTTGAATGTTTTATCGAACATTGTTGTTGGACTCAACCTTACAGTTCCTGTTTTGTTCTTATTCTTGTTTCGGTTCGAGATCTTTAGTTCTGGGTTATGTCGAGTATTTGCGAATTAGGGATTGAGTACTGCAAGTGCATTGTGTATAGGTGAATGATGCTTTTCCTGTCTCTATTCTTTTCTTTTAGTTTCTAGTAACCCTTCCCGGTTGGCTTGGTGTGTGCTTAGCTTGACTGATTATCGATTTGAGCCAAGTTGATATTACTCTCAACTAGGTTAGTTGCTTTTGTTACTTGTTTGAATCGCTCAAAGAAATACTTTTATTCTTCGAGTGTCATGGTTGATCGTCATAATTTGATATCAATTCATGTTCACCGTTTGGAGATTGTCGTCTTTGGAATCACCTTCTCTCCCTTGGTAACTGTTGTATGTTTTGAGGAATGTAGCTGATCCTATGGAATGTCTTCTTTTGACGATACTCACATTTCTTTTGGATAGTTTAAAATGTCAGAGGAAATACTCTTTTTCGTACCTTGATTTTGTTTCACACATGTTGGAGGATACGAGATCTACTGGATCATTAGTGAGGAAGTTTTCAAATCTTAAAATTGGGATGTTGGTTTTATGCGTAAGAAATTACTCTACGTTTTTCTCCGTAAAGATGTTTAAATTTCATTCTCCTGTGACTTAGAGGTTGGTGTGTTTGGAAACTCATTGGTTGACTGGTTTTTGTTATGATCATTGTGATACGACCTCCTTGCTGTCATTGTAGTAGAATGGTTATGCGTTGACCAGAAAGGTTTAAGTCAACTTGTTGTTGACGACAGATCCTTTGGAAGCTATGTATCTTGTGTTGTGTTCTTGTGAATGATTGAGTAACCCTCCTGTAAGATTTATAATGGATATGTTTGGTCTTGTCAAGTTTGTCCTTTTTCTTAAGACATTCTCTTGATTAGAAGAAAGTCTAATAGAAGGATTGTTAGGATAGGATGTGACCCATGCGAGGTCATTTGTGCGTTTCATCCCTTTTCTTTCCATTTTTATTTATTCTGTATTGACATAAAATTAACTGTTATAGGCACATCATCTTAATATTAATAAGTCATGTTGGTTTAGATATTCTCATGTCGATTGATTGTTTGGGATCTTCCAGTGGCATAGTGAATCCTTGGCTTGGTGAACTAACTTAAACAAATAGGGATAGATCACGTTTCAAATTAATTCTCTTCCTGTAATTGTTTTTGTTTCGAAATGTTATCTTGTTAATGACGGTCATTATTGTGATATGGGTGAAATTCACTATGATGTTTATTAACTGCTCCTATGTGAAAATGATAATTGAATAGAGTTAGTGCCATCCCTTTTATTTAGACATTTTATGCTTTTGGACAGCTCTTTAATTGCTCTTGTTTAGACTCTTGAATTATTGTTTTCTTCTTCAACGGTACTTTTCTTCCTTGAAACAGTTAGATAACAACATAATGTCTTAATGTTATAGCTTTTATCGTGCTCAGTTCTTGCGAACTGACATGTGCTAACAAATGTGCAGGAGGATTTTCTGAGTAGAAAAGAAAAAAAAGAGAGAGAGAGAAAAAGAAACACGTGTAGAAAGTGGATTCCAGCCTTCTTAGGAACTGCTGATGCACGAATGTTTTTCTTTTACTTTACAGCATTGGTATGGAAATTGTGGAGGCTATCTAGAAGACATTGTGTTACAATTTTGTATTGTTCTCTTGTAGGTTGTTGTTATCGTTTGAAAGTCAATTTGAGAAATATTATTGTCAATAAGATTAAATGAACTTGTTTTGACATGCGTATCCTTTGTTGAATTTTCACTTTTCAGAATATGATTTATCCTTGAATTGTCAAACCTAATTCTAGTTATCCGAACTTGAATCATCTTGCATCGCTCTAGTTACCTTGGTCTTGTGTCGATTGGTAAAGGACTATGTTTTGGAACCTAGCAAAAGAAAACAAGAGAAACAAATATACCTTGTGATCCCGCGTAAACTAATCAACAATCTCTTATTGTGGTAAATCCTCAGAATCGGTCTTAAGGTGAAATCAATGATTGAATTCTTGGAAGATAATAAGATTATAATAAATAGAAGGAACTTGACTAAGAAACTCTTCGATCTATCTTACCCGTTGAAAATGTAAATAGTATACTTATGTCTATCTCTTCAAGTGAAGCCCAAGTGAAACCTTTAATAATTCGGGTTAGACTCTTGCCCCAATGAAATCCTTTTTAACCACTAATAAGATCTTAATGATGAATCCAAGTCTTAGACAGTCATGTACTGTAAAAATAAAATAAAATAAAAATATGACCGCTTAAAGGGGTAAAACATATATGTTTAAAAGCACAACGTTGAAAACAGTTTGATGAAGTTAAGAGCCTTGATAAACTAACTGCCTCCTAACCAATGAACAAGTTAATCAAGTTAATGAAGCAACCTCTTACCATCCAATAATTGGTTTACACTGTATATTAACATTATCAAGGTAGGGGAAAATTCTTCAAAGGAGACATGACTTTCAGATTCTCCTATCGTGATTCCTCTGCGAAAAGTAAAGAATGTAAAAACACTTACAACTAAAACATGAATCTAAAGAAACCTTCTGTGGGAAGACCTTGTTGTAAGACTGCATACTTTAGATGAACCATTGTGTCCTTAGTGTGTGCCTCATGTCTATCTGTAACTAGTGTGGGTCCGTGTTGTGGAAAGCATGTCTTTAGTTGATTGTATTCCCTAGAGAACTTGTGTAGTGTCGTATTATCTTCAAGTAAGTCAAAAAAAAAGTTATCCGGTATTTCACTGTGTTGTCCTTGTGTTGGTAATTTTGGTGTGTTACTGAAGCTTTGCATGAATTTAGTGTTGATAGACATTTGACAAACTAATTTTAGTGAATTTGCACAACTAAGGTGAAAATACTTAGTGGCGAATTTGTGTTGAATTAATTTTTAATAAATGTCAGTGTCTTAACCTCTTTCAATTGAAAATTTATCACTAATCTCTGTAAAGATGGAAGGAAGAATATAATTCTTCATTAAAGACAATACAAGAAGGTTGTTTCTAGAATTGGGAAAGATAAATTCTGAAGGAAGAAGAATCTGGAAAGTTATTGGAGATCAGAAATCAAGAAAAGAGTTATCAATTGTGTATACTTATCAGTCTGTCATTGAATATTGCCATACTTCCTCAAGTGCTTCTGAATCAGGTAGTCTTTTTGTAGATCTAAATTCTGCATCTAGAGAGGGGCCTTCTTTTGTATTTGAAAAATTTACGTCTCATTCTATCCATGTGTTCTCCAAAGCTGATAGGATATTCCAAGAAACATAGTTTTTAGAGAACATTCATTATGAGAATTACATTCCTATGCCCCATAGACCCTTCACTCCCCATCATTCTATTTCTCCTGTAAGATCACATCCCCAAAACAATATTGTAAAGCCCCCACCCAAACCTCCATTTGTTTTGAACACTTTTGGTCCTATAGATTTAAGAGGTATGGCTAGATATCTAAATGTTGTGCTCTAAGATGTTAGAAATAGATTGCCTAAATTTCAAGGAAATAATGCTATTACTAGTGATCAACACTTAAAGATTTTTTTCAATATGATGGAATACTTTGAGATTGAATTTGAGGATGTGTACATAAATTTTTTTATTCATACTCTAGAGGAGGATGCACTGGGACTGGTATAAATATTTTCAGACAACTCCATTGATTCATGGAAAGAAATGAAGAATGCTTTTAGATTGCAGTATGGAGATAAAACAGACCCTATGTTTCTTTTATCAGAATTTGAAAATATTAAAAAGAATCCTAATGAATTTGTTCATGACTTAAGTACAAGGTTCAATAAGACCTTGAATAGGCTACCTATGATCCTGAATCCAAGTGATGTTTCCTATCCGATAAAATACTCTGATGCTTTTGATAAGAAGGTTGCCTATTATTTGAGGGATAAGAACCCAACAACATTGAGGCAGGCCTTCACCATGGATTTGTAGATTGAAAATAACATCAAGGTAATTCTTAAACCTCCTAAGAGAGAAGGCATCAAGATGATCAACAAAAAGAAGCCTCATTCAAGTAAGTATGTGGATGCGGAAGAGGTTGTCAAAACATTGGCCAGAGCTGTCAAGGAAATATCCTATAAATTGGCCAAGGAAGAGAAGGGAATTGGACAAGGTTCCCAAGGATAGCATAAAGCACAAGGTCAAGAAATATTTGAAAATCATCCTAGGGGTGATCATATATCTGATGACAGAGGAAAAGGACTTGTGGGATCAGGAAATAGACATCTAAAACCTAGGGAAAAAAATTGTACACGATCGTTTAGCTATCAGAGTTGCTGCTGTTGAAGAAGCTAATGAAATTGAGTGGTGTGATAGTTTTTTCTTGCCTTATTATCGATGTGTTATTAAAAAGGGAGTTGAGGAAGAAGTTGATGATGATGAGATAGATGATGATGCATGCACGATGGATTGCTCTACAAGTTCATAGCAAGGAGCAACCTCAATTGAGCTAATGAGTGCAGAACTATTGAAAAATTATAGGATTGCATTCACTGGGTATTACCTCTTCCTCCCACTCATACTTTTGAAATTGATATGGTAAAAGATTTTGAGTTTCCTAATAATTATTTTGAGTACTTAAGGGCATTAATGATTAAGAAGTATGATGGAGGAATTCCTTTAGAAGAGGACAAAAAATTGTTAATGAATGCAATAGTTGGCCATGAAAAATAATATAATACCAGGAGTAAGGTTTCCAAAGGGGTAGGGCCTCAGGCCAAACCAAAAATTCCAGTGCTTACCAATATCCCTAAGGAAACCCGTAAAAGGTATGCATCTAGTAAGGCTTTGTCACCCCAAATAAAACTTGTGTTCCTCCCCATGCTTAGACTGTAAAAAATCATGTGCCATCAGATGAATTTGTAAACCTTCCTCCTAACACTACATTACCCAAATATGTTCCTTGTGACATAGCCCAAATCTTTAGTCAGATCAATATTTTTGTTCCTATTGTTGAATTGCTTAGAATCCTTGAGTATAGGAACAGAGCATTCGAATATTTGGGATTTAAAGAAGAAAAGGACACCCAGGGTAAAAATGTAAACAATGTAGAGGTTCCTCCTACCATTGCAGAGTTGGAAAAACCCCAAGTACTGGAAGAACTAGGTGAGCCACCTGAAGTATATTTGGGAACATCCTTGGTTGAGTCTCAGCTAAAGGTGGATCCATTTTTCACTACTCTTATTATTAAGGATAAGTTGTTACACAACTGTATGTTTGATTCTAGAGCATCATTCAATGTTATGTGTCTTGAAGTCATGAATGAGTTATATCTCAAAGTAACAATAGCTTATGGGAAGTGCACTACCATGGATTCCGAGAGAGGTACAAAGGTGGTGGGGTTGTGTCGAGGGTTTGATAGTGCAACTTGTAGCCTACCGAGGCAAGAATGTAAAGCTAGATGTTGTTATTGTTGATTTCCCTAGCCAAATGGGGAATGCTATTATCAAGAAAATGGTATGATAGTGTGGGTGGGAGTGTGTAAATGGATATGTATTTTCCACTATACCTATTGAGGGAAGCCTTGTAAAGTTGTATGGTGAAAAGAAGATGCTACATCTCATTGAGGATCCTAATAATGCTTCTTATGAAGTGTTATACACTAACATTGATGCTGATAACTTTGTTGGATTTTTTGATTGTAAAGAGCACAAAATTGATCAATGCAAGTCTCTTAATCAAGTAGGTTCTCCTTGGAATTTGTTATTTGATGGGGCTTGCTCTAAATTTTGAAATGGTGCTGGTATTGTTATGATATCTCCAAGCCAGGAAGATTTTGTTTTCTCTTTTAAACTCAACTTTGAGTGCACTAACAATATTGTTGAGTATGAAGCACTACTCTTGGGTCTAAGGATTGCATGGAAATATGGTATTAGAGACATCATTGTTAAAGGATATTCGAGAGCGAATTATCAAGCGGGTTAGAAAATTGTATGAAAAAAAAAATAGAGAACGAAGTAGTATAAGCATGTAGTATGGGATTTCATTGAGATGTTTGAATCCTTCAACATAATACATCACAATAGGAAGTATAATACTCTAGCAGAAAAATTGGCCGTATTGGGGTCCATATTTAAAAATTGTATTGTATCCCCCTATTGTGAGTATAATATTGAGATATTAACTAGGCCATCTGTTCCTGACAATGTTAAACAATCGAAAGTGTTCAAAGATGACGCCTAAGTGCAAAGGTTTTTGAAAAACCACGGATGATTTGATGATCAACACATGCAGATTGGGAGCCAATGGTTTGTGCGGATGATGGAAAGGAGACTTTATTTGGCAAAGACACCATTCGGTTGAAGACTAATACTATTCCCAAAGGTTTGGTATCACTTGAATCAAACTCGATAATGTTAATTTTATTGTCAATGAGACACATGTCATCCTCGTGGGATGTTGAAGAGTATGACCTTGGCATGAAGGATAAACCACGTAAGATATGGCTAGGTAGAAATCTGAGAAAGGAAGAAAAGTAGTCGTATGTACAATTATTGAAGAAATACCAGGATTGCTTAGCATGGTCTTATTCTGAACTGAAAGCATACAGAGAGGATATTTTCCAGGATGAAATTCCCTTGGAAGCTTCTACCAAGCCATTTAGGTAGAAACAAAGGCTAATCAATCCACTCCTTTCCTTGAAGATGTAAGAAGAATTGAAAAAATTGAGGGATGGATGAATCATATAGCCAACAAGGTACTCATCATGCGTTATAAACTTGGTACATGTCAGAAAGAAGAACGAAGATATAAGGTTGTGTATGGACTCCAAAACTTGAATAGAGCATCAATGAAGGATAAATACCCCCTCCAAATATAGACAATATGTTACAATTGGTTAATAGTTTGGAATTTTTATCCACCTTGGATGGTTTTTCTAGATATAACCAGGTAGTTGTGAAGGAATTAGAGTGAATCAAGACTTCCTTTACCACTCCTTGGGGAACATATGTATATGTTAGAATGCCTTTTGGTCTAATGAATGCTGGATCCACTTTCCAAAGAGCAATGGATGTAGCTTTCTATTGCTATATTAATGATTTCATTGTTGTATATCAAGATGATGTGATTGTTTTCAAGAGAAAAGAGTGACCACACGAAACACTTAGAAAAAATGTTGTTAAGATGCAGGGAGTATGGTATTTCACTAAATCCCAAGAAGTGTCATTTTGGAGTTCAGAAAGAAAAGCTACTTGGACACATTATGTCAAAAGAAGGGGTCATGATTGATCCTGAGAGGGTAGAATCCATCAACAAAGTCCCTATTCCAAGAACCAAGAAAGGAATTCAATCCTTTTTTGGGAAGATTAATTTTATTAGGAGATTTATCTCAACTTTGTTAAACTAACTATCCCAATCACTAGCATGTTGAAGAAAGACCAAAGTATCAAATGGGAAGAAGAAACTATTCAATCTTTTGTTGGGATCAAAGAAGCATTAAAGAATTCCCCTATTTTAGTAGCTCTAGATTATAAGAAGGCTTTCCAAATGTTTTATTTTTCTTCAGAAAGTACTATTGCATCTATGTTGTTGCAGAAGGATGATGAGGGAGCTGAAAGACCAATTTCCTTTTTCAGTAAGGCATTATAAGGAGCTGAGCTAAAGTATACTATCATGGAGAAGTAGAAATTTGCTTTGGTAAAAGCAACAAAGGTCTTCAAGCCATATATTCGAGTTCCAAAGTCATTTCTTATGTTCCCCACACCATGGTGAAAGATATCCTATCAGAAATGGAGGTTTCAAGAAAAATATGCCGATGGGTAAAAAAATTACAAGAGTATGATATGGATATCCAAAAAAAAAAATTGGTCAGAGGTTTGGGCCTAGAAAAACTTATGGTAGAGAGAAATCTGCAGATAATTGAGGTAAATGAAGTTGAAGAAGAAAGGCTAAATGTCCTTGAAAAAATGATAAATTATGAATGGTACAAGGACATCATTTTTTATCTCAAACATCTATGCATGCCTGAATATTTGAGCAAGAATAAGAAAAGAGCACTTAAGTTAGCTTCCCAAAAATATGTCATTACTGATTTTGGGTTAGCTTGGAAGAACCTTGAGGGAGTTCTCTTAAGATGCATTACTAAAGATGAAGCCCCAAAATAATTAATTATCTCCATGGAGGAATTCGTTGAGGGGATTTATTTGGAAGAGTCATGAGCTCATAAAATCTTAAGGGCTAGTTATTGGTGGCCAACGCTTTTCAAAGATACAACTCTATTGGTAAGAAAATGTGAAAGTTTCCAACACTTTTCTAGAATATTGAAAGCTTCAAGCTCCCTTCCTTTGCAAAGCCTGTATCAATTGAAGCCCCATTTAGGAAATGGGGAATGGACTTCATTAGTGAGATTTTAGATCCTTCAAGTGCTGGCCATAAGTGGATTTTAGTAGCCACTAATTACTTCACCAAGTGGGTGGAGGAAATCCCCACCAAGAAATAAACTCACCAAATTGTCATGGATTTCATTCTGAATCATATCATTTGCAAAAGGTTTGGAGTGCCTACTAAGATAGTTGTTGATAATGCCATGAGCTTCCGCTAAACCTTTGGTGGCCATGTGCCATAAATATGGGATCAATTTGACATATGCTTCTAATTATAATCCCCAAGGAAATAGACAAGCAAAGTCCAACAATAAAAATATGTTGAAAATAATTAGAACTTTGGAGTGGAACAAAAGGAAGTGGGGTGAGTGAGGTTGAAGTTTTTTGTTTGGGATGATCAAATCGGTGTTAAGCGAGCTCTTTGGAAGAATCCCATTTGAGTTGGAATATGGAATTCAACATCTACTTCCCTTGCATACGTAGTTGTCTTTATTTCAATTTCTTCAACAAATGGAAGATCAAGAGGTTAGCCCCTATGATGCTTGCATCAATCAGATTGTTGAGTTAGATTAAGAAAGAAGGGAATCCCATCGAGACATGTAAAATTCAGAGAGAAATTGAAGTTGTTTGATAAGAAGGTGAATCCAAGATCTTTTAGTGTGTGAGATCTTGTGCTATTGTGGGATAGCGAGGCACGAGGATTAGGAAAACATGGAAAGTTTGATGCATTGTGGATGGGCCCTTATTCAATTAACATTCAAATTGGAGAGCACACCTTATTCCTAAAAGACTTAGATGGGGAATCGCTTGAGTTTCCTATTAATGGCAGGCACTTGAAAAATTTCCTTGACTGATTTCTTAGAATCAAGACACGCACCATTGTACAGTGTATAGTATTTTGTTTTTTATTTGTTTTCATGTTTTTCTATTCTGGTTCATCCTAGTCCCTAGTGACCAATTTTTGTTGGTTTCTTAGTTCATCTTGGGGGAGTTGGCTATTGTTGTTCTACTCTACAAGATTGTTCTTGACTCCATTTGCCCATGGATTTTTCGCACATGGTCAGGTATGTTATTCTTGTGGCACTCGTAGGGAGTGCCCATCCCTGAGTCGGAGCTGATGTTGGTGCTCATTTTGATCTTGCCCCATTTTTCCTCGAAAATGTCTTAATCTGCAGGCATGGTTTTAAGTTTTTCTATTTCCCTAAATGTATGCGTAATAACTCTTTTCTTCATTTGGTTTTCATGATTTGTCCCTTCCTTGGTTGAGGATCAAATTAAGTCCAAATATTTTTTTCCATTCCTCTGTCCATGAGAAAGAATTTGTAATTTGGGCGTAAATTCGGTTTTTTCCCTTCCTTCCATTTTTCCATAGTCATGTTTTCTTTTCCTTGTCAAATTTTGTCCCAACATCCGTGCGTGAACGTGGTCCTTCTCGATTGGATGTGGCTCAGCGGGGTATTTTGAAACTCTAAGGCCCACTTCAACTTAAGTTTTGTCCACGTGAGGAGCCTGCGCTCATATGAAAATTCACCTCTTGGTTTGACCTTTGGAGTTACGTCAAGGAGACATGTGGAGGTTTCATTGGCCCTGCCTAGAATTAGACATTTTTTTCATGCGGCCGATGCATATTTGTCGGACCATGGACACGTGGAGGGATGAAACTCATTTGAGGATCCACCTCTAAGCCCTACCTTAGCAGTGTGTCAAGAGGGCACGTGGCGCCTTCCACTGGTCCTTAAAATTTTTCAAACAACTATGCCAGACTGATACATGTGGTGATCCCACACTTGTTTAGGGTCTCTGATTTTGGGCACCATCTCAAAGGTGCGTCAAAGAGGCACGTGGAGCTTTCCACTGGTCCTTAAAATTTTTCCACAAATTTTCCAAAGTGAGACACATGATGAGCATTTTCTTTTTAAGGGTCTCGCTTTTGGGCACCATCTCAAAGGTGGTCCAAAGAGGCACAGAGGTGGCGTCTTCTGCTTTGGTCCTTAAAATTTTTCAACAACTCTGTCGGGAATGAGACATGTGGTGATCTTGTGCTTGTTTGGGGTCTCTACTTTTGGGAACCATATCAAAGGAGCACCAAAGAGACATGTGGAGGCTTTTGCTGGCTCCTTTTATAATGAAACTTTTCAAGGGCAAAAGGCAATATTCTTGGGCTCGGGTCACGTGGAAGGCCTGCGTTTGTTTGGAAACTTGCCTCATTAATTCACCTTTGTAGTTTGCAAAGGATACATCTGGACGACTCTAATATAAAGTTGAGAAAGGGAGAATCAACGGTTTGGTGTGAATCTGCATATGAATTTACCGCCATTTTTCTCCAAGACTCTAGAGATGTGAATACGCATTGTTTTCATTGTTTTTGATTAAATCTTTGTCATTTTTTTGTGTAAAGTGCAATTGAATGGATTAAGAGCTTAATTTATGAGTCCAAGGAATGTAATGGTTGATAGTTTAGTTGGAATTTCTTGGGAACTGCAAAAACGTGAATTACCAGAGAAGATGGATGCAGAGAAGAGTTGGAGAGGAAAGAGTGGGAAAAGGATGAAATGATCGAGGTTGCAGGTGCAAAGGATGAAAAATGTGTTGCTAGAGGAGATGATTGTGTGCCCCATTTAAAAAAATGATGGAAATATTTGCAATGATTCACATTTTTGAACAACTAATAAATTTTTGTTGTAAGTCTACATTACACATCATTTTTTAAAGAAAATCATGATCGAATATGTAACAAACAAAAGTTCCCGAATATTATTTTCTTGGGGAAAAGGCTTGGATGTAAATTTAGTGTTATAAAAAGCATGCCTTGGTCATGCAAATGGTCAGGGGTTGAATTCTTACGAGAAAATTTGAGAAATCCCATCTTCTTGAGAGACCATCTGAGAAACCTTTTAATATCTTATGTTTTAGATTTGATCATGTCAAGTTAGTTGCGAGTGTACTGACCATTGAAAAGCTCGAGTCTTGTTCAAAGAAAATTTCCCCTCTTGATGAATCTAATCAACTTTAAATTAATATATGTTAAAATTGGGAAAATTTATGTTTGCTTTATTTCCGAGAATGTCTGGAAGTAATTTTTCTTGTTCATATTGCAATCTTGTGTTAAAATCTCTCCAAATCACACATAATCTCGTCCCTATGATAGTTTAGTGGCATTTGCAATTTCATTATGAGAAGATCCTTCATCCTGTAATGAGATAAACAATTTAAAATCACTTTACTATCATTTTGTTGATAAATATTGTTTGTAATCCTTTGAGTGTATCTTAGGCGTGAGGAACCAAGGGTATTTAATGTTTAATTGAGTCTTTTGCTTGAGCCTTTGTGTTAAATTGTTGGAGATTGTGTGAAAATGTGAAAATTTGGGCATCCATTGATGCAAAACTTCTTTTGAAGGAATATTTTAGCTATTCTGAAGCATTATGTCATTTAGTTTTCCAATTGTTGTTAAGGTTCTCAAATATCTGTCAAAATCAAGTTTATCTTGCTTAATATCCCACAAAAATTATTCAAAAACAATGAATCCTACCTAAACTACCCATGTTTTCCCTGTATATACATCAATGAATAAATTCTACTGCCAAAATATGTGGAAAAAATCAAGGTTCGATAATGTGTTTAGAAAACCTAACCCTGTTTAGAAAATATGACCATTCTTTAGAAGTGATAACTCATGAGAGTTAAATTGTGGTGCATTGATCATATTTTCAAGGTTTCTTTCAAATTTGTGCAAAGAAGGATATATTCATTCTCCTTCACCAACAAAGGTTAAAAAAATGGGTCCTCTCACCCTAGTCAAAGGCACAACCTAAAGTAGTGAGGATAGATCAAATAATTAATGAACCTCCAAGTAGTGAGGATAGATCAAATAATTAATGAAGACACCAACACCTTAGTTAAGGAGACTTACACTCAAGACTTATCACCTTAGTTCTCGAGCCAAAATATCCGTCGATTCCTTAGTTAAGGATTATCCATTTCTCATTTACACCATATCGATCTTTGGAGTGACAAAGAATCAAATGAATCCCCTCACGACTACAAAATGAATCATAATATGATCAGTCTATCTCTCAGTGTCTTGATAAATCTGTGATGTTGCTCAGTTTCCAAGGGAGAATCAATTTGGACACCAACACCTTAGTTAAGGAGACTTACACTCAAGACTTATCACCTTAGTTCTCGAGCCAAAATATCATCGATTCCTTAGTTAAGGAGTGTGTAGTGGATTTTACAATAAGAATATATCATGTAAAGATGATCTAGGAGTTGAGTCAGTGATAGTAGGGGTTAGGAGACCCATTTCCATTTACACCATATTTTCTATGCAAATTAAGTGGTGTGTGCGATGAGGTTTCGGATGTATCTGCATTACGGTTTAGTGATGTGATCGAGGATGATTCTAGTGGACCTTCACTTGATGACCATCACATCTTAAGATATTTTTCTGATGTCTTTCCACGGGAGCTACGGGGTTACCACCACCACGTGAGATAGATTTTTACATAGATTTGGTTCCATGAGTAGATCCTATCAGGTAAGTGCACCAAGTTGGTGGATAAAAAAGGGGTCATAAGTGGACGTCATATTGCAAAAAAATAGAAAAATCTCAACTTGTAGGGATTATTAGTAATACGCGCACTCAAAATTAGAAAAATTTATATAAATATGAATCATAGAATTTGGAATCTAGTTTCTAAAATACTAATTTTTTAAAAAAACGGACAAGTTTAGCTATATTAAACACTTAAAATTATATGACTTGGTTTTTATTTTTGAAAAAACCAAAAAGATTTGTAGTCCGTTTGCCGCGATTTGAATGACCAAATCTTTGTTATTTTTTTCCTTTGGTGAAAATTTAGATGTAGTTGTCTATCTTGGGATGGATTTTATTTTGTATTTTTTCGAGCAATATTTTTTTTTATGATTTTTTCCGTGAAAGTGGTCTAAAAAGATTTAGAAAATGGAGCGCTTTCCGTTTCCCGCCATAACTATATCAAAAAATATCGAAATCAAATATATATATTTTTAATGTGTATAGAATTTCTCCATGCTTGGGATGGTATAAGTTTTATCACATTTTAATAAGCGAAACAAAAGTTGCAGTCTTAAACGTAGACATGAACATTCACGGGAAAAATGTCTTAAAGACCTATTGTTAGTAAAAAATTATAAAATGATATTTATCTTATTCTATTCACTTTAAAATCAATATTTCTACGAAGCTAATAGTCTCCCCTACACGATGGCACCATTTTTGTGAAATGTTTTCAGTTTTTTAGCATGGTTCAAGTCTGTGGAAGAGAAAATTTGAAGTTTTTGACCCTTTACACTTCATAATGACCTTCCATAGCTTTGGTTGGGAAAAACAAAGATTTCTTGAGCCTTAGGGTCAGATTTGATGATACAGATAGGACCGCGATCATGGTTTACAAACCGCGATCATGGGTTTTAAACAAGAACCGTGATTGTGGTGGTTTATAAAGTGCGATCGTGGTTTATAAATCATATTTATACGCATCCTAATGTTCTAATTACCATGTGATTTTTACTGTTTGACTTTACCATACGAATTACTATGAAATTCTGTCATTTTTTGCACGTTTTTCTTATCACCGAAAGTAAAACATCATGGGAGATAAGAAATGAATTCAGAAAAGGAAGTCATTAAGTAAAAAACATTGAATGAATTAGAGGCAAACAAATTTCAAAATGCTGAGCGAATGCGGAATCTTCGTGAATAAAGAAGAGGTTCATCTTCAACCCCTACTATTGTAAGCAATGAGGAACCAGGTAATGTTTCTATTATCGATGTTAAAATTGAATTAAATACTCATGATGAAGATGTTTTTATTGTCAATGTTGAATAAGAATTAAATACTCGTGATGTAGCAAATGTTGAAATTGAAGGAGACAATGAAAATGTTAATAAATAAATTCAGGATGAAACTGTAGATGAGAAAAATTTGACAAAAACACCTCCTAGGATTTTCCATAAGAAACCTAATTATTTTATTGAAATTTATGAAAACATTTTGAAACTAATGTGTGAAAAACTTTCTGAATGGAAAATAAGAAGAAAAGCCACTAAATTTTGGGATAATCATTTTAAAATTTTAAATGATTCCCAAAGATGTCAGTTGTTGGTTAGTTTGATGAAATTGAATAAAATGAGACCTACATTAAACACCTTAGGATTGACAACATCTAATATATGTGGTCAAACCTCTACAATTGTTGAAAACCTTCATGATGCATATCACACTATTTGTGTTAAGAGACACACTAGGGATAGTAATATTGTGCATCGTGTACTTGCTACTAGTGTTGTAAGTGAATCAATAAAAAAACAATGTTTGATTACGCAAACAAGTTCGAATGTTGCAAGTTAATCGAAAAACTCTAATGAAAGCAATTGAAAGACATAATATCCTTGATCACTCAATAACACCAATTTTTGGGCATTTTTGCTAGAGCACCATGTAAGGAAAATTATAATACGATGCTATAAGAGAATTTTTTATTTAATTTTTGCATGATAACACTAGAGTTTCACCTAATACAAGATATGTTGTAAAACAAAGATTTGGTTCTATTAATCACGAACCACATCCAAAACATTTCTTAGATATGACTCAAACTCAATTTTTTCGTAAGTTTGAACAAGAGCATCTAGAAATTAATATTAGTCAATGTTTTTTTGAAATGTTAAAACCATTGTGTGAAAATCAACCACTCTTGCACCACTTGTTGTTGTAGGCAACATGTTGAAATTTGCTATGCATTATGCTAAATTTTTATGTATTAGTTCTATTTTGCATTCTTAAACTATGTTATCGAATGTGGAGTTCAAGTTCCACCAATATATTCCAGGGATTTCATTCCTACGATATTTTGTCAAAAAGAAGTTGGACAATTTTTTTATAGTCAGGATTGTTTAGATGGAAGTTGTGGTACATGTGGCGGATTACCTAAATTGGAAAGTTGCATCCATGAGAAAATTGAAGATGTAATAGGAAATAATTTAGTTGAGTTTGATAAATATAAATTAGTTGCATACAAGTTAAAATATGGAAAAGAGTCTAAAAGGTGTGAGCTAGTTACAAAACATATGCCTGTTTTTCAATTTATGAGAAAATTGAAGGATGAAATTATTTGAGTTTGCTAGGAATACACACAGAGCTCGATGGTTGGATGAAAATTTCAAAATATGAAACGACACATTTCCTATTGGTAATATTGTTTCAGTGGTCGATTTTGCAGAGAATTACACATTGCAACCACAAATGGAGGTTCAATCACAATATTAAAACTCAGTACAAGTTGCCATTTTTGTGCATATAGCATTTATACATTCTCTGACAGTACAGAGAATGATAATTTTTTTAAGAGAGTACCACTTTTATATCAGTGATGATCATACTCATTCTACTAAATTTGTGCAAGGGTGTTTCTAGTTATTTTATGGAAACTTGTTTGATAGGGACATCCACTTCAAACAACATTATATATGGTCAGATAATTACATGTCTCAGTTTAAGAATGCACGAATATTTTATTGGATGAGCAAGGATGCATGTCAAGATGGGTGTGTAACATATTTGGAGTTTCACTGAGGCTGGACATGGAAAAGGAGAGCATGACGGTGTAGGGGCATGTGTGAAAAGAGATCTTGCAAGAGAAGAGTTGAAGTACAAAGATGGTGCTAAATTGAAAGATGTAAAGAGCATAGTGGAATGGTGTATTGACAACATGGCCCGAGGTTCTCAAGAAATTCCACAGTTCGTAGATATTTTTGGTTGATAGAGGAAAAATTTGTTAACTATGAGGATTGTATGATACTCACTTTGGGTCAGTGATATGAACTCATTTTGTAGCTCATACGTTATTTCGTGGGCCACATGGACAAGAAAGTTGACATGTTTTTGTGCATCTTGTATCGAATTTATCACTGCTGAGTGTGATTCACAAGAATGGGTGGATGGATGGATTTGTAGGCCTCTAACTCTGTTTGCTAGTTATCAACCTCCACAAGCATTACGACTTGTTTCTGTAGATGAATTTGCAACATCTAAGGACTTTGAAAAATTTTGATTTTGGTGCGACAAGGTATTTATGGTTATTTACAATTTTTGTATTGAGTTTTCCATTGAAATTTTAATATGTATAATTTAAATTTGATTTAAAACTTTTTTTGGTAGGACATCTGTTTGCAGTTATTGCGACAGAAGACAATGAATAAGGAATAGACTATTTCTTATTTCATTGAATCGAGGAAAGAAAGAAGTTGACTTCTCCTATTATAGATGGCGAAGATATTGAGTACCCTATAGGGTTAGTGGTAGTTACTAGAACTTGGCTTAATGGTATCCATTAAAAACTCCTTTGTTTGGGTGTTTGAATACTTTGAGACAAACAAGAAAATACTCTTATATTCACATCTAGTTCTAGCGATAAATATTCAGTTGTATAGATATCGAGGAAGGCCTAATAACAAGATTCTTTGGAAGGTTTGAGAGTCAGATCATGAAGCAATCATGTCCGCTATTCAGAGTAGATCCGATCCTGATGGTTCATTGGAATGAATTTACAATGCTCATGTCTAGTATATATAATTTCTTTGGTATATATAATTTTTTTAGTTAGATAAATTTAAGTTCATATATTTATTAAATTTATGTATTTTGTATATATCTAGTATGGTTTTGATTTGAAACTTAAATTTATTTGACTAAAACTTTTATACACGAGTTAGTGGTGCTAGAAAAGATTCCACCTTCATGTGGTTGGCACATTTAGTAGAGAATTATAAATTCTTGAAGCTAAGAGAAGCTTTCATTGTTTTAGCAATTATGATTTATGTATATGGAGGGGGTTCTTAGCTCGGAGGAGGTATCCGAGAAGGACTTGGAGCTTAGAGAACTGAAATGACACCTCCCCAAGTGTTTACAAGACCATCCCTATGCATGTGCATAGTCGGTTTGGTGCCACGACCCACCATTTGTAAAATATACCATTTGACATCCTTACATTATCTCAAACTACACTATTAGGTGCGTTTACAAACAATAGGGCAACAAGAGCACCGATTGGAGAAGGAAAAAACTAAATCCAGGCTATTGTAGAGGGTCCCTATGCCAAGGTGTAGGATTAGACGAGACGTCTCTAGGTGCCATGGATTCTGCGTAGCCACACCGTCAAAGTTGAATGATTTTTTAGCCTCGGAGCTCTTAAGGGACTAAACCCAAATGAAGTAGCTTGAAAGAAATGATGTTATCTCACAAAAAAATGATGCCTCCTCTAACATTCAAATTTCCACCTAGATGTGTCGGTGTAGTTGGTTTGGTGCCATGACCCACCATTTACAAAATATACCATTTGTGACCTTACTGTTTGTCTCAAACTTCACTATTTGGCACGTTTGCAAACAATAGGGCAAAATCATCGATTAGAGAAGAAAAAACTGAGCCAACCTATTATAGAGGGTCCCTATGTTGAGGTGTAGGATCAGACAAGACATCTCGGGTGTCATGGAGTGCATGTAGTCACCCATCAAAGTTGAAAGATTTTTTGGTCTCAGGGTTCTTAAGGGACTATGCCCAAACGAGGTAACCTGGAAGCAATGACATTGTTGCACACCAAAACAATGTCTCTTCTAGCATTTACCTAGCCACTCAGATGTGTCTACGTAGTTGGTTTGGTGCCTAACCCACCATTTACAAATATCTTGTTTGTGACCTTACACTATCTCAAACTACACTATTCAATGCATTTACAAACAATAGGGCAGCGAGAGCACCAATTGGAGAAGGAAAAAATAGATATAGGATATTATAGAGGGTCCCCACTCTGAGGTGTAGGATCAGACGAGACATCTCTAGGTGCCACAGAGTGCGTGTAGTCACCAGTCGAAGTTGAATGATTTTTTGGTCTCACAGCTCTTAAGGGACTCCGGCCGAACGAGGTAGCCTAGAAGCATCGACATTGTTCTGCACCAAAACTATGCCTCCTCTAGCATTTACCTGGCCACCCGAACATGTCCACATAGTCGGTTTGGTGCCACGATCCACCGTTTACAAAATATACCATTTGTGACCTTACACTTTGTCTCAAACTACACTATTCGGCGCGTTTACAAACAATAGGGAAGCAAGCACCGATTGGAGAAGGAAAAAAACTGGGCCATCTTATTGTTGAGGATCCCTACACCGAGGTTTAGGATCGGACGAGACATATCTAGGGCTACGGAGAATGCGTGTAGTCACCCATCGAAGTTGAATGATTTTTGGTCTTAGGGCTCTTAAGGGATTCCGCCCAAATAGGGTAGTCCGGGAAGCAATGATGTTGTTTCACACCTAAAATATCCCTCCTCTAGCATTCATAGCCTCCCAAATGTGTCAACATAGTCAATTTGGTGCCACGACCACCGTTTACAAAATATATTGTTTGATAATGTTACACTATGTTCAAATTACACTATTCGGCGCGTTTGCAAACAATAGGGTAATGAGAACACCGATTAGAGAAGGAAAAAACCAAGCCGAGGATATTGTAGATGGTCCTTATGGCAAGGTGTAGGATCATATGAGACATCTATAGGTGCCATGGAGTGTGCTAGTCACTCTTCAAAGTTAAACAATTTTTGGTCTCGGGGCTCTTGGGACTCTTCCCAAATGAGGTAGCCTAGAAGCGACATTGTTACACACCAAAACGATGCCTCCTATAGCATTTACCTATCCACCTAGATCTTTTCGTGTAGTTGGTTTGGTGCCACAACCCATCGTTTACAAAATATACCATTTGATAGCTTACAGTTTGTCTCAAACTACACTATTTACACGTTTGTAAACAATAGGATGGCGAGAGCACCAAGTGGAGAAGGAAAAAACTGAGATAGGATATTGTAGAGGTCACTACGCTAAGGTGTAGGATCAGAAAATACATCTTTAGGTTCCATGGATTTTGCATAATCAATCATCGAAGTTGAACAATTTTTTGTCTCGGGGCTCTCGAGGGACTCCACCGAATGAGGTAGACCAAAAGCAATGACGTTGTTGCACACAAAAATGACACCTCTTGTAGCATTCAACCCGACCACCCGGACGTGTCCATGTAGTTGGTTTGGCTCCACGCCCACCGTTTACAAAATATACCATTTGTGACCTTACATTGTCTCAAACTACACTATTTCGGCGCATTTGCAAACAATAGGGAAGCGAGAGCACCGATTTGAGAATGAAAAAACCAAGACAGGCTATTGTGGAGGGTCCCTATGCCGAGGTGTTGGATCGAAGGGATGTCTCTAGGTGCCATGGAGTGTGCATAGTCACCCGTTGAATTTGAACAATTTTAGGTCTTAGGTATCTTGAGGGACTCCGCCCGAATGAGGTAGCTGGAAGCAAAAATTTTGTTGTGCAATGAAATGACACCTCCTATAGTGTTTACCTAGCCACCCAGACATTTCCGCGTAGTCGGTTCGGTTCCAGACCCACCGTTTTAAAAATATCTTGTTTGTGACCTTTACATTGTCTCAAACTACACTATTCGGTGTGTTTGCAAACAATAGGGAAGTGAGAGCACCGATTGGAGAAGGAAAAAATAAGGCAAGCTATTGTATATGGTCCTTATGTTGAGGTGTAGGATTAACAAGATTTCTCTAGGTTCCACGGAGTGCGTGTAGTCACCCGTCGAAGTTGAACAATTTTTTAGTCTCAAGTCTCTTTAGGGATTCCGCCCAAACGAGGTAAAAAAAGCAACGACGTTGTTGTGCACCAAAATAACGCCTCCTCTAGTGTTCACTTGGCCACCCAGATGTGTCTGTGTAGTCTGTTTGGTGCCACAACCCACCATTTTCAACTTTTTCAACAATTACAACTTTTTCAACTTTTTCAACAATTACAACGTTTTCAACAATTACAAGTTTTTCAACAATCTATCTATACTCATACTTGGCTCTGCCCTCTCTAACTTATATAAAGTTGGCTAGTTCACTCGATTCATCTCCCTATCTTTACTTTACCCTATACAAATCAGATGGCCCGAGAAGAGAAGTACTAACTATAGAGAGTCTGCCCTTCCTAAACTACCAACTATAGAGAGTCCTCTCAAAATGAGTAGTTTTTAGTCAAATTTATAATATGCATATCTTTACCTCCCTCTCTCTATATGGGCATGGGCCCGCCGACCCGCCACTTGACCCCCCCATATCTAAATATTCCCCCTAGATCTAGATAGCCCCCTCGGTTTTCCTTGCCCCTAAGATCGGATTGTCTCAACAAAACAAATAGAATATGTCAGGTCATATCGGCTTCCCCTATCTATAATTTTTAGATCAAATCATCCCCCTCTATATATACAGAGTTCAACATCTTCCCCATGAGTATAGCATGATGAGCCCGAGTTATGACTGCTCCGGATGAAAGGAGAATAAGTGTATTAAGAAAAGGGATTCCCCAGGGATTCAAAACCCCAATCCTTTTTAGGGTCAGATACCTCCAATATCTACTGCAAGTGCCAAAGAAGAATGAGAAAAATCCTGAAATAAAGCAAAGAGGAACATGACCTCCGATACGACTATTGATTCGACTACAACTACAACAACAGTTCTATATCATTTAATTGTTGATTCAACTACAATAGCTACAGGTTGAGCCCTAACTTCCCTGACTAATTGATGGATTGGTCATACACCACCATACTCATCAATGGTACAAAATGAATAATATCCTTCTAATAAATAAAATTAAATACATAGTTCAAAAACCAAATGACCCAAGGGAAGACATCTTATTTCAAGATTCAAGGTATGAAATATTTTTTCATGACTTAAGAGGAAAATGATAAGTTGCCCATGTTGATGGAGGAATACACATGCATCCCTTAATTTCTTAACAATTGTACCATGCAATGTTGCACCATAGTTTTTTAATTTTAAATCAAACATACATATAGAATTAATATACATAGAATATACATACATAGAAGGATATGATGTGAAATGAATTCGAATCAAACATAGAAGTAATATCCTTATGAAAACCAACACATGGATATATAATGTATCAAACTAAGTGTGTTGAACAAACGTCTCTAAAAATATAAGTTCGTAACATGTGTACATCTCGAACCAAGTGTGTCATACATATAAGACCACATGCGGTTTCATAAGGCTATATATATATACAATGAATCTATGAAGAATCATGAACTAGAACCAGCTGGCCCATATATATCTATGTACATCCATGTCCTATGATTCTAATCATGAAGCATCTTCTCTCACTTTACCCTGCTAGAAGTAGCATGTCCACGACCCGGGGATGTAGTGGAGGGAGATGCCACTATGGATTTCATCCATGTGGTCCTAGGTGTCTCTAAGAAGGCCTACAACCTAACCTGCACATTCATAAACAACAAGTTTTTAACACCCATATTTTTAAAATACATTCAAAATTTAGAAACTTAGAATTTAGTTAAAATGCATGTGAAATCTTACCGCAATGTCATGATCCCTATCAATTTGTCATTGATGCATTGTAAGGAAAACAATAGACTCATGAGAGGTATGCTACATATAAATAATTACATTTCAAATTAAATATTTCATGTACAAAATTTGATATTGTAGATTTAAGTAGTAAGAAATAATTCCTAAATAAATTTAACAAATTTGAAAAATTGTACCTCATTTAGTGGATCTAGAAGATCTTTATGGAAGTATCTACAAGTGACCTCCAAAGTCTTCATATACAAAGGAGTCTCTCGGAAGTCATAAGCTATACAAAAAACATGTACAAATCAATATTAATCTACATGACTACCACATAACAGAGCCAAAGCATAATCCATGTGAACTTCCACAATTAGAACCAAAGTGTAAAGAGAAACTAACCTGTATAAAAGTCACGTGAGGCATGCCAATAGCCTTAGTTCCTAGAGTAGATGATGACCCGCTAGGCTCTGCACGTATAAAAGACAAACATATATTAATATGTACATGTACAAGGTGAAACATTATAATAATAAAAGTGCACAATCAAATGAAATTTGAAATTTAAGTACAACTTGAAACTTATGTTTGTAACATGCCCGATGCATGTGTATTAGCTAGCATGTGACACTAGATGTTTCCTTCACCAGCTCTTGCTATTTAAAATAAAATAAAAAATTAGTTTTTACATGTATGTACATAATGTACAATGAAATACATATATATTAAAATCTCAAACATGAATTAAACTATTGTATATATATATATATATATATATATATATTATATTTATTTGACATTTACCTATGAAACCAAGACCCATTGCACAGCCCAAAAACATTCACCATCATCTCATCTAGAGAAAAGAAATCATGTGATCCAGCAAACGATGTCTCACCAGCAATACATACGGCACCACATGATCGACAATGGTGTGGTGCGTTAAGAACCGGTGCCTCCACCAACATCACTAGATGCAATCTACTCACTATCTTAGGTCGAGTGTCGGTGAGCTCCCTAAATGCATGTAATGTGTCAATCTCCACAACCTCCTTCACTATAGGAGGGATAACTGAAGGCAGTGGAGGTTTTGGGGCATGGGGGATCCTTTGTTGACCTATGTGTGCACTAGGTCTACTATGTGTAGAGCCACCACATTGCCCATAAAATTCAGAAAAGTCAAAATAATTTGGGACCTCATTAACCACGAACTCATGATATAATTTCTTCAAAAATAGAGGGAACCTCATTGTTGTTGCATGGTGGATAATAAAAAACCATCCACCATCGGTCCCAAAAATTTTCTTGATTCGGTCATCGTGGCACCAATAGATTGGGAAGCGTTTGCAAGTAAGCTTGTGGGGGAATTGGTTTTTGGTTAGTAAATAATGTAAAAATGCCGTCTTTTTGAATTTTTTTGTCTTTTACAGCCACATGAGATAATTTATTTACATATCACTGCCTACAATCACCTCTAAAGGTATTCCATCTATCTATTTGGTTGGTTGTGAAGTCAACTTCGCCAATCAATGTTTCCAATGTGTTGGCTAAAGTTATGCGGGATGATTTGTGGCATGATTTTGTCTTATATTGTAAATAAGGTTCTCAATGGTAATTTTATTTTGTTGGATTTTTCCAATGATATCAATTTGTGTTCCTGTTGGTTCCGTGGGGATAGAAGGAGCCACAGGAGGTGGATCTATGTTTGGAGGTTTTGGAGGGTTTTGAGGAATATTTAGATGGTTTGCTTTGGATTACGAGCTTTCCGAGCAAGCTGAAAAAATAAATAAAAATTATACATAAACAAAAAATTGAAAAACCCATGAAAATCACAAAAAAAACCTAAAATGCAAACAAATTGATCAAAATTGAGGGCTTACCTCTTTGTCTTGGCGGCATGGTTGAAACTATATTGCAATCCATAAGTCGAAGAGTAATTTTTAGGGGTATTCAAAGCGCGAGTGCAAAGGTGTAGGAGAAATCAAGTTTGGAAAGGAAAAATGAGGGAAAATGAGGAGTTGTAGGTTTGTATTTTTCCTCTCGAGAGGACCACAATCACGGTTTTAGGTTTGGAAATAACCGAGGCTATAAAAATAGTTGCATGAGAATAGTTTAAAAACTATGAGAGTGGTTTATAAGCTGCGCTCACGGTACCTAACTTTTAGTTTTTATATGTCCACTTAATTGCCCACCATCTTGGTACACTTACCCTATCTCACAAACACCTTATCGGATGACTACCCTTGAGCTACGCAAGCTCAAGTTACATCTTGAGGGCTTTCTCGGAGAAAGGTCTAATCCATCCTAATGTATCCCCTTGGTTTATACAGGTGATATTCGTAAATAAGAAGGATAGATCTCTGCGGTTGTGTATTGATTACCGCTAGACAAAGTAATGATCAAGAATCATTACCCTTCCACGCATTAATGATTTATTTGATTAGATGAAGGGGGCTGCCATTTTCTCCAAGAAAGAACTAAGAAGGAAGTAATTAAGAATCATTATCCCTTCCACGCATTAATGATTTATTTGATTAGATGAAGGGGCTGCCATTTTCTCCAAGAAAGAACTTAAGTCGAATATCATCAATTTGAAGATCACGGAGGTAGATATTCATAAGACCGCCTATACGTATGAGATATGGCCAGTATGATTTCATAGTGGTACCTTTTGGTCTAACGAATGCCCCCGCAAAGTATTGATGAGCTTGATAAAAGGGGTATTCAACACATTTTTATATCACTTCATGCTCATTTTCCTTGATGAAATTATGATTTACTCACATATGGATGAGGAGCACAAGGAGCACCTTCTCTAGGTTCTTCAGTGTCTTCGTGAGCAACATATTTATGGGAACCTAGAGAAGTGTGCGTTCTTTCAGACAAAGGTGTAGTATTTGGGCCACATCATTTCTGGGGAAGGTATCACAATTGATCCTTCCAAGATTCAAGCTATTATGGATTGGCAGCACCCACTAGTGTGACAGAGGTGTGCGGCTTCATGTACTCGGTAGGGTATTACAAGAGATTTGTACAGGACTTCTCTCGGGTTACGCATCCCATCACTTCCCTTCAATGGAAAGGGAAGAAGTTTGTATGGTCTAGATAGATGTGAGTAGGCCTTTATGACATTGAAGGAATGCCTCACGATAGCACCTATTCTTGCGAGTTCCGGATCCTCGGGGTGAGTTTTTATATGCACAAATGCTTCTTTGGTAGGAATTGGAGGTGTGTTGATGTAGGAGGAAGAGTAGTTTCTTTTGAGTAGACAAACTCAAATATTATGAGCTCAAGTATCGACTCATGATCTTTAGCTTGTGATAATTGTTCATGCCTTGGTTCGGTAGAGACACTTCCTTCTTGGCAGAGATTTACAATCGGGAAATTCCTTAAGCTTTAAACACGTGATTCACCATTTTTATTATATAAGTGATAAAATCCACATTACAAAGAATTGACATTGCACACTTTCCTAACACATGTCAACTAAGAGATAAGGAGTTATGATGTTGGGAGATTAAATCCCACCCAAGCCCTTTTACTATTTATTATAAATTTTACCTATTTGTTTAACATAGTTAAATAAGATCCTTAATATTGTTGAGGTAATTAGCTTCGCAAGAAATTTTCTTTTGGTGTTCGAAATTCACAATTGGGAAATTAGGGGTTCAAGCTCCAAACCCACTCCATGTTTTTCATAAATGGAGGGTTTTAAAACAGGGGGAAGAATTTCCTATTGCAAACAAAAATTAATAGACCAAAAAAATCTACAACAATTCCTAAAGCTGTAGCCTCTAAACCTATTAGTTGATAACAAAAAAATTGACATAATCATTTCATATTTCAAAATAAAAAAATATTGGTGTATTACATGATTAGCGAAAAACATGGAAAAATTCAAAAATTATTTTCTCAAGTGAAAATTTATTTCTACATTGTAAAATATATTTTAACCCTACAAAAATATAGTATATTATATATAATAAGGTGTGTTTACGTTATAGGTCAAACACGAAAAGAAACACAATATGTTATATCTCAAGCAAAATTTAGTATAAATGCTCCTCTCGTTCACATTTATGGGTAAAGCCATCACACTTGAAGTAATGCATATAATGCGTACTATAGGTGTAACAATGGCATTTGCAATATCATCCCTTTAAATATCAGCGGAGATATAAGATCACCTTTAAAAGAAACTTAACCATCCTTTCATTTTTTACTATTCGTGATCCTTAGGCATAATTCCTTATGTGTGATTTTGGTTGATACGAATGTTTCATTGATCAACAAAATCCATTTCACGTATAATCTAAGTACCATGTATAATTTATCTCTCACAAGCATTAACATCTCTCTCACATACTGTTGAGTTTATAACGAGAAAGTGCTCTCATGTGCAAAAAGGTATATTGGAAAGTCATTTATATTCGAATTTTTGTATCTGAAATGATTTATATAGAGAGGGAAATATTTTCGAGAGATAAGGAACCAATATATATCAGAATTTATTTGCATAATAGGTAAAATTGTATGAAATTATTCCTATCTTATTCGTGGCTCTTAGATTTAGACAAGTAAATGTTGATCATTTTTGGTCATCATGGCATAGGAGGGTACAATTATTTTTAGGGTTGCTCAATTTTAAGAGATGAAGGGGTTGTATACAAGAAATATGTAGCTTGAAGTTTGGTTCTAGAATGCAATTCCACTCATGTGTTGTCATTCAAAGATATCGTCTTTGCAAAGACCATGCATCAACTATGAAAGAATATTGTAGGGCTTGGATGGAGGTGGGAATGGAATCAAAAATTCATAAAGTGCATGCTGAAACAACAAGTTAAGTTGCAAATTTGAGGTGTTAAAGCAAAGTACATTTGCATCATGTTATTACTTGTGTTCTTGATGATCAAATAAAGGTACAATTGATAAAAAAATTCCTTATGATTACATGAAGTTGTCTTATTGTATTGAGTTGCAAAGGTTTATTTGAAATTATGTAACTAAAAAGAAATGAAAAAGAAACACTATACAACTCATTACTTAAGGCAATTCCATATATTCATAAGGAATAAGTGTACAAAGATCCCACAAAAGCCATGGAATATCGCTGATAAAGCAGGAATGTATATAAATACAAATTCGAAAATGTAAGGAAGGAAAAACCCGTCATTGCCTGAGATGATGATCATTTCCAAGATTCTAAAGATTGCTTTAGGTTGGTGCTCCATCGTACTGGTACCTGAATGTGAAAAATGGAACATGTTAGAGCTCGAGGTTCTTCAATTCCTTATATTACCAGCTATATTTGTATAAGCATTCTATCTTTATAAATTGAAGAGAGGATTGAAATAGTGTGTAAAAACAAGATCAACGTGCTTTCAAAAGAAGAAATTGCAAGTTGCAATGCTCATCAATGAATCAAGTACAAGAGAGGATTACAATGTTGCAACTTGCAGTCATTCAAACCTCATTTTTAAAAAGTTCCCAAAACAATTTGCATCCTAATTTCATGCATGTTCTGGAGTAAAAGTACAGATTTTTAATATGCAGAGAAAATGAGATCGTGGAACATTCAAATACAACCATACATGTACAACAATGCAGATCTCCAGCACAAAGTAAATGATATAATGTCATTATAATCATAATTTTGCAAGGGACTTAAAAGAAAATTTTGTAGTTTTCTCAGACAGCTGATTTCAAACATTTGTTTTAAATTACAACAGGTACAGTTTTCCAGAATGACCAACTAAAGTGAAAAAGTATAGCTTTACATTGTTGTAAGGTACAGGTTACAGATATTCATATTACTGTTCCCAAAATAAATGTAAATCCTCAAGACTGAATTGAGAATCACAGACAGTTATGAATTTTACATTAATGAAGGCAAAACTTGTAGATTTACAATACTTATTAGCTTTCAAGCACAAAATGAGAATATGCAGATGTATAGTTGTCAACTATTAAACTGAAAACAAAAGCATAGTTCCATTACATGTTGTAAGGGTATTCAAAAGACCATAAGAGTTACAAAGTGCTGAGCCACAAGACAAGTTACAGTCACAACTAAGGAGCAATTCCCAGTCATATAGAATGAAGATTTAAAAATGATTTGCAAAGAAGAATTTCGAATTACTTGTTCAGATTTCAAGTTCCAACATGTACAAGTTTTTAAATATGGGTATATTTTACTTCAAATCCTCATATTCTTAAGTATCTAGAATGAAAACTCAAGCAAACACTATATAAATGTAACTCATTGATAGCCATATTTCTTCATGAAATGTAAGAGTTTCCCAAGAAGAAGATGGATTTTGAGAGGGATTTTATAGAGAGTTCAGAGCTTCAAATATTTTAAATGCAAACTTTTAATTTGCAAAGAAGAGATCAACTAGAAGGAAGCATGTTCAAGAAGGAAGTATGTACGAGAGATAATACTACAGTGAACGAGAGATCATATCCTTTTAATCCATACAAAATGTAAAGCTTCACAAAACTCAGTATTCAGAGATACATGATCTTCAAAGGCATTTTTGAATACAAAACTTCATTCACTGAGTTACATTTGTGAGTTGAATAAAATGGGATCCATGCAAATATTAAATCCTTAATGCCCATGACCAAAATATTGAATAGCCACACTTTTCAGCTATCCAAGTTCATTTAACAAAGTGAAAGAAGAGAGCTGCAACACCGAGCTATTCTAGATAGTTAAAACAAAACTCAGAATGGCTAAGTCAACAAATGAGCCATTCGAAACCACTGTCCAGATCTAAATGCAACACAAACAGAGTGAAAAGAACCAGAACCCAACAGTGGTATATAAAATAAAGCATTGTTTACCCTTTGGCAAGTTGGTCCCCTAAAGTTGAGAGATGGTAAAGAGACAACACAGCCGAATAATGACCTGATCACCAAGCTCCATGAAGGGTGAGAAATCACACGAACCGAGTAGGAAATTTCTGAGCAGCATTGAGTAAAATCTAGCAAATCATACCCATTTCGAATAACGAAATCTATACACCTTTGGAAGCACTCACCCAGCTAGGATACCACCAATGCCGAGCTCCCAAATTATCCTGGCCAACTTAATCAGATCGAGGTGGGTCGAAGATAAAGGAAACCCACAACAATTTGAATAGTTCGAGTAACACATGGAACCAATGTAAACATTGCACTGAGCTAAGTAGGTGGATAAAACACGAGATCATACAAATAGTGAAACCGAGCTCGAGGGAGCCACATGTATCTCAAACATGCACAAATCAACATAGGAAAACAAACATGTCTAAGTTATAACATAGCACGAGCTCCTGCGAGGATGCAAAGTGACACTAACCTGAGTAAATAAAATGGAAATGAAAGAATCCAGACACTCCACAAACCCCCATCTCCAGCATGATCCAACCTAGATCTAAAAACACAAAGCAACAGAAGCCATAACCTCGAGATCTCCACATTGAAACCGTGAGCTAGAAAATGAATGAAACCCAGAACCAAGAAAAAGCGCAGGGTTTAAGCGAGTAATAAGGGGACTGTTAAATCGAAACTCACAAACACCCAAATGGAGTGCAGAGCACAAGAAGACATATATGAACGTAGAGCACAAAAACCACTAGTTGGTAGAAAATAGAACTCTACCGAGAAAATACATGTAGATCGAACCAAACTCTAACGAGCTAACCACGACCTTAATGAAGGCCAAGCTATTTTGTACCAATATAGGCCAATGCAAGAATAAAATAGAGCTTTGAGCCATAATATCAAGTAAGAATATACCCATGCGAGCTCCATAGAGGTGAAACGACTGAGTTGGAGATTCAACATAGAGCTTTGAATGTAACATTCCCATTTGAAGACATTAGAAAGGGGATTTTTTTTTTTTTTTTGTAACGTCTTTGAGCCATAATATCAAGTAAGAATATACCCATGCGAGCTCCATAGAGGTGAAACGACTGAGTTGGAGATTCAACATAGAGCTTTGAATGTAACATTCCCATAATTTATATAATTTAGAACACACGACCAAGTTTTAATAATTGTTCTCTGTCCCATTAACGTAATTTAGAACACACAATACTTTTAAAACCAATGTTCTCTGTTCACATATTTATAATATGGAACACACATTCAATGCCATTCAATCATATAACAGATACCATATGCTGTTGTAAATGACTCGAAGAACTACCGATCTCCCATTTTATGGCTCGGAGTTTCAACGATCTCTCATTTCATGACTCGGCTACTTACCGATCCTTCATGTTAATCCATGCATTGTATACTAAGTATACTTGGTTCTCTTTACCATTTTCGGTTATCGAAGTGTTCCATTTAAGAGGCCTATCTGAATATCTGTTACCGATATTCATCTGAAATCCTGCTTCTTAAACTAGGTGATTAGGACAACGCAACCAACAACTTGCGATACTTTGGCCAAAGATTTTCACATGCTTTGCATGATCATATTCCTAGACGTTATACACATCAATGGAATACGTCCTTCACCTCACTTCATCTGTTATCTAGAATGGTCTTTTCTGACCTCTGTCAGTCCTCTCGTCCAAGTTTAAACTTTAACCCAAACTAGCAATATGAAAGAGTATAGGAAGACACTCGTGGTGACTAAAGGTACGCAGACATACTTTGTCGACCCTAGACGACTGCGTGTGTCTAGTTACCTTTAGTCTTCTGAGTCACCCCGTATACATGGTCACATTCCTATCATCATCCAAGTAACTTGGTCCCAACTTATGTAAACTTGATGATTGATTGGGAGGGCGTTGTAACATGTCAGCTACAACATTGTGTCATCATGAAGGCCCCACCTTCATGAAGACACCAGATTGCAGCTGGCGTGTGCCAAAGTCCTACGGAATCCTCTCATCAAGGGATACACATCCAGCTATAAGCGTGATTAGATTATAATCTTAAGTATTTAAGATCAATTTTCAATAACCATGCTAATCTTCTAACCTCACTTTTATTCTGATTGTAGCTAAGAGAGACTTATATTGTCTTTAAAGCTTAATATGCCTTTACTCCTCTTTATTGAAGGATCACTTAATTCCATCTTAGTTCCTTAATTTAAGCTTCGGACTAACAGTCCATTACAACTTAACGTAGTAAGATCAACTTACTAAACTTAACCAAGTTTTATTCACAACTGAATTTAAATTCAGAATTCCATCTTATTAGACGTCATTTAAATGAGGCCTAATTCCAAATGAATGTATTCATTTATTCACTATAACCTTACTTCAGTTAAGGTTTGTTACGAGGAGATATGATTCCTCATACCGAACATCCTCTGGATCAAACATCTCAAGGATATTAACGAAATCAGAATACAAGATTCAATTGTCTCTTTTATTTATATTCATTAGCTTATATACCAGTTCGAATATCATTCATTTAAGAATTCATATTCACTTAACTCCTTTCAATGTCAATATAAAATCCATATTAACCTAAGTATGAATTAATTGTACATTTCAACTTAAAAGTTGTATTCAAGTAAAGAATAGATATTATGTCCTTTTAAAATCTATCAACCATCATTTGAATATATCCAAATTCAATGAATAAAATCTATATTCTCAATCCTATTCAAACAGTTCCAAGGTGGTACACCATTAAAATAACACACCTTTCCTTTGTACTCAACCCTCAAGATTAAAATTTATACAATTTACAAGCCCATACGACTAGACTTCATTCATGCCAAACAACATTAACAACTCATAAAGAAGAAGAATACAACTTTCTCTTTTTCCATTTCCTCGTAGAAGAATAATAAAATTCTCGAAACGATCCATCCTTAGCTAATCGGAAGAAGCATCAGAAAACAACATGTCTTCATTTTTACTCATGGAAATCATCTACAAAATTTACTTGCGGGTCGAGTTCATTGAACTGAGCATATTAAGCACTTATCATTAAAATGAGGTGCTCTTAATTAACTGTCTCAATAAAAGAACTCTGCTTTTATGAAATGTTAACAAATTGAGATGGACATCATCTACTAATTAGGTGCTGATAAGGATGAACAACTTAACAACCCAATCCTCTAATTACCATCACAATCAGACAAAAAGATTTACTAACTTTTCCCAAATAATTACTACAACATGACACTTTATTCATATTTCCTTATTTTTTGATTCAATAACCAAGGGGGTTCATTCCATATTCAAAACAATTACTACCAGAAGTAATTTCCTCTAAATAGTTCCAGATTAAAAACATCTGTATGAGCTAATACACTTATGTAAATAATGTTGTTCTAATGCAATTTCTATCAATTCCCATCCCATATAATAGTTGAAATTTCAAGAAATGAATTTTAATTAAGAATTCAAACAGAACTACTTCCCGAACGTACTACTCATTTAATTTCAAACAATCAAATGCAGAAGAGAAAAGTAGTCATTTACCATGACAACACTGGTGTCATTTCTCAGAATTCAACAAGCAGCATAATACTTCTTTCAAATCAGGAAAGAAGGAAAACAACAGTTAAATGCAGATGCTTACGCCTAAGGTAGTAAGAAATTCATTTAATATCAAATATAGAGTTTCAACTAGATAAGAGAAGAAAACAATTATTACTTCCAATTATCCATCCAATATTCTCTTTCTTTTCATCACAACTGTACTGAATGATTTAAACAAGAAGTGATATCAATCAATGATAACAGCCAAAGAGAGAGAGAGTAATTGAAGTCAATAATCGAATGAAAGGAAGAAGAATCATATTACCTCTTCTCATTGCTTAGCTGAATATCAACTATTTAGTGTCGACCTGTTCCCATAGGGTGATTTCCCCTATACCAGACTATTACAGTAATCATAATTTAATAACTATCATTCAAGAAATATTCTGAATTCATTTTACATCTAACCCGCAAACATCAATAACAACTTAATCTTTCACTCAAAAATTGTTTTCAGTGATTATACATCAAAACGGACATTTCCAGCTAGGTCAGAAACAAGCAAAAAGGTACAGCAAGCTATATTACCATAATTTCATTGTAATAGGTAAAGAAACCATTTTTTTACAAGAACAAGAATCTACTCAAGTTCAGTTCCAATCGAACACACATTGAAGAAGTTCAAATATGTAGTTCGTATATCTATATTTTCATCATTAAATTCAAGGAAGAAGTAAAACGATTAAGCTCTATTCCACCCATCGATTAACTAGATTACTCTGTTCCAGGTTTAAGTAAACTATTCCCAAAAACCATTCATAGGTTTTAAAATCAAATAAGGAGACATTTAATCATTTTTAAATCACGTAAGAGTAAAACGATGAAATAAATCCACTGTCCCAAAGAATTTGTATTCTATGCATTGTGTAATGACCAGAGAAATAACTCACGCAAACAATTCCATCAAGCATTCTCACGGTTTTTCCAAAACCATTTATACGCACAGAACTCAGAAAACAATCTATTCATCGCTGATACATTCATCAACTCAACCCATAATGGGTAATTAAACCGAATACCCAATACTGTCAAAAACTCAAACAACATGGATAGATTTCATCTCGTTTACCCTTTTGCAAAGAAATACCCAAATCGTATTCATCTAAAAAAAAATGACTCAACCCAGAAAATCACATCAAACATATCAACAATTTCATTTTACAAAAACACCCAACATAAGAGCAGAGTTCTTTTAATGAAGATGCTTAAACAAGAGCAAAATGGTTTAAAGAGAAGAGCTCAACATGCCTGTAAAATTTCTCGTGGCTTGAAGAAAACGCGTCCACGCCCTCGGGAATCCTTCTTTTCCACGGTGACAAACAACAAGGCTTTCCCAACAATCTCCTTACTTCCACAGGCTCAAAAATAGCTGTGGTTACTCCAAACACAGTAACAATGACCAGAATGGTTGCAGGTTCGAAAGAACCATAAAAAAATGCAGAGCAAAACTCAAAACCCGAATGAACACAATAACCACAAAATTTCCTCTATCCCCTTTCCAAGGTGAGCTGGTCACCAAGACCGAGACCAATAAATGCATTGAATGCATTGCTTTTTCCTTAATTTCCACGCCACCACCGACTCAGGTTTGGTGAGTTTCATTTTAAAATTTTGCATGTAATTTCCTTCTTAGCTACATTGCTAGTTGGATATCTCCAACTTTCCATGTTCCCGCCAAACTTGGCGTTTAAACTGCAAGGACATCATTTAATGTCCTTTATTAAATTTCTAACCTTCCCTTCTTATCCGCTCATCAAGCATGTGTCCATAGGTCCCCTCCTTAGGTTAGCAATAGTTTAGGTTGTATTGTCCATAGTTAGGTTTTCCACCTAGGTCGCAAGTCATTAGGATTTGCCATAATTTTACATCCCATTTAATTTAAAATCCACATAGGGTAGTAGTTAGGTTATAGGCTAAAACATAGTTATAGGTTTAAACGTAGCCGTAGTATTTTAATTAATGGGTTTTTCTAGTAAGTTTACTAACTTACGTTTATATCTAACATAGTACAGGACGTTTCGTCCTATGATCGACATATACCTAGCTTGCTTGCATCAAGGCTCTTACTGCCTCACGCTTTCCGGCATTGCAATTTGTATGTAGTTCGGAAATTGAACCTTTTTCCATTGGCATCAAGGTACCAAATATTTATACTTGTAACCAGGTTCTGTAACATTTATAATGACCTTCAGTCTAGTTTCAGACTTCATTCCATTTAGAAAGTAAATCGACAAAGTGATCATAAAGAAGACCGCATGACATACCTTGGATCAATGGAATTGATTCAAGGTGTGTTGTCAACAACAATATGTGTTCATCAGACACAAAAGCAAGTCTGTTTTTCACACTTTGCAAAACACAAGTTATAATGACCTCGTCTCAAGTAAACAAGTTATAGTAAACAAGGGTCAGATCAATAACACATTCTTTTTAAGATTAAAAGATATATCTTAACATAATTATCCTCATTTCCATAGTTACAACATCATGAAAAGAGGTTATCATAGTAGCTTCTAAAAATCAAGACGTTACATTCCTCCCTTCTTAAAGAATCATCGTCCCGATGATCAAATTAGCCAATTCATAGAGTTTTTAGGACAAAATTCAATTATCATCCTTCCATTCATAAGTTCATACCAAAAACAGATTTAATCATTAAAATAGTGTTTTAAGATAACCGTAAAATAGACCAGTAATTGTCCATATTTGGTAGAATTATCAGTTTTTTGAATTCAATTTCGATCAAACAAGTATGGAAAAGTAGATCTCATTTCTTCGAGATTTTCCCAAGTTGCACTTTCTTCGCTAAACTGGTCCCACTGGACCTTACATTGATTCACTTCGTGATTTCTTAAGTACAACTGGTGAGTTCCCAACACTCGAATGGGCTTAACCACGATTATTCTGGGTCTTGGACCTACAAGGAATTCAATTCAGCACATGTGATAAATCTGATACGTATTTCTTAAGCAAAGAAATATGAAAAACATCATGCATTTGTGATAAAGCAGGAGGTAATGCTAGACGATAAGCTACAGGGTTGATTATTTCAACAATTTCAAAAGGTCCCACATAATGAGGTGATAACTTGGCAGCCTTGCCAAAAGTTATAGAACTCTTTTTCGGCTTAACCCGAAGAAAGACCTTCTCACCAAGTTTATAATTCCTATCAACCCGCTTTAAGTCTACATAACTCTTTTGCCTATTGGCAGCCTCCTTTAAATGTTCCCGAATCATTTTAATTTGTTGTTCCATTTCCATAAGGATTTCTAGCCCAATTACCTCTCTGTCTCTCTGTTGTCCCAGCTAATGGGGTTCTGCATTTCCTTCCATACAATGCTTCAAAAGGCACCATCTTTAAAGAGGCGTGGTATGTATTATTGTAGGAAAATTCAACCAATGGAAGGTATTCCTCCCATTTATACTGTTGGTCCATGCAATACATTCTTAACATATCCTCTAAAACTTGATTGACTCTTTCAGTTTGTCCATCCATTTCGGATGATATGCAGAACTGAAGTTTAATTTAGTTCCCAAGGCCGCATTAAGCGTTTGCCAAAATCTTGATGTCATTCTCGGATCTCTGTCGATATGATCAATTCGGGTATTCCATGCAATCTGAAAATTTCATGTACAAATCTTCTTGCTAACACTGGTGCATCATCTTTTAAATTACCAGCAATGAAGTGTGCCACTTTGGTTAGTTTTTCGATGACAACCAAGATGATATCATGTTTATTCCTTGACATAGGTAATCCTTGAACGAAATCCATAGTTATCACTTGCCATTTATCTTTGTGGAATCTTTGTGGGGATCTAAAATAATCGGTGGGATGCATATGTTCTGCCTTAACACATTGACATTCCAAGTAGTGTGTCACAAATTCCACCACATCCTTTTTCATTCCCTTCCAGAAATATTGTTGCTTGAGATCAGCAAGCATTTTCGTAATGCCAGGGTGTCCAGAAAAAGGTGAATTATGAAATTCAGTTAATAATTTCTTTCTTAAATCATTAGCCAAGGGTATATATACCCTGTTTTCAAACCTCAGAATCCCTTCGTTATCAAAATGGAATCCTTTATACTTCACATCCTTTGGATCTGTAGTAAGTGTTGTTTTAACTTGCTGAAAATAAGAGTCAGATTCCATGACATCTTTCACCTCATCTTTAAACTGAGTTCTTAATGTTATAAGAGTAGAGATGTGCTTCCTATGACTCAGAGCATCTGCTACCCTATTTTCCTTGCCTTTGATGTAGTTTATATCAAAATCATATTGAGATAAAAATTCTAACCATCTTCGTTGTCTTGCATTCAGGTTTGGTTGAGTAAAAATATACTTCAACCCTAGATGGTCGGTTTTTAGCTCAAAGGGCTTACCAAGAAGGTAATGCCTCCACATTTGAAGTGCATGAACAATGGCAAGTGAGCTCTAGGTCATGTGGAGCATAATTTTGTTCATGTAACTTAAGATTTTTGCTTTCATAAGCTATGACATGGTCATTTTGTAACAGAATGCCTCGAGACCCTCTCCAGATGCATCCATTACAACCGTAAAATCTCCATTTGGGTCAGGTACAGTCAGAATAGGTGTTGTAGTTAACTATTCCTTTAAAATTTTAAAGGCAGATTCACATTTGTCACTCCAAACAAATTTCTTATCTTTCTTTTGTAATGAAGTGATTGGGGCAACAATTTTTGAAAAGTCCTTAACGAACTTTCTATAGTATCCTACTAGGCCCATGAAGCTTCTTACTTCATGCACGTTCTTAGGCGCAGGCCACTCAGTTATAGCTGTGATCTTTGAAGGGTCCTAACTATCCCGTTCTTGCTTATAACATGCCCCAAATAATGCACCTCTGCATCATAAAAGGAACATTTAGACAATTTACCATACAACCTTCTCTTTCTCAAAACTTCCAGCACTATCCTTAAATGCTCTTGGTGCTCTTCGACATTTTTGGAGTATATAAGAATGTCATCCAAGAAGACAAGTATGAATTTATCCAAATACTCTTGAAAAATATTGTTCATCAAATTCATGAAGGCGGTAGGTGCATTCGTCAACCCAAAAGGTAACACCGTGAATTCATAATGCCCGTACCTTGTTCTAAAAGTTGTTTTATGAATATCTTCTTCCTTTATTCTTAGCTGGTGATATCCAGATCGAAGATCTATTTTTGAATAGACTGATGCTCCACGCATCTGGTTGAACAGATCATCAATCCTAGGAAGTGGATATCGATTCTTAATGGTTGCCTTATTCAACATTCTGTAATCAATGCACAATCTTAGTGTGCCATCCTTCTTCTTTACAAAAATTACCGGCGCTCCCCATGGTGAGATGCTCGGTCTTATCAGCCCTTTAGTCAAAAGTTCTTGTAATTGAGCCTTAAGTTCCACCAACTCAAGGGTGGTCATTCTATAGGGTGCCTTAGATATGGGTTCGGTTCCTAGCTTGATCTCTATTGCAAAGTCAAACTCTCGTTTGGGCGGAAGACCTGGTAACTCCTCCAGAAATACATCACTGAAATCTCTTAATAATGGATACTTTTCCATGAAATCATTATCTTCCTCAGCATTTTCTGTCATTCTTACGGCATACAAAGTGCAGCCTCTATTTTTAGCCCTTTTTAGTTGCATAGTTGTTAGTTTCCTAACTGCAACCTCATGCTTTACACCTGAATGACTGTTGCTTTCTGCAGGTCATCAAAACAACAAATCTATTTTTCATAACAGTCGACCTTTGCCTTATGTTCCCCAACCAATTAACTCCTATAATTATATCATATGACCCTAAAGGAGTGACATACAGGTCAACTTCTGTGGAGAAACTGGGCAAGTCAAGAATTGCCCCAAAAAGGCACATATCGACTGTATGGACAACATTATTCCCATAATGCATTGTCCATGTCTTATCCATTCATTCAACTTTCCTTTTTAATTTCATTGCTAGTTTAGTAGAAATAAAACATTCAGTAGCTCCAGTATCAAAAAGTATGACTACAGGTGTACCGAATAACTTACCCGGAACTTCTATGGGTGTGACTTGCTTTTCAGCTTGTTTGTTAGCCACCATGCAGCGTGTATCTTATGCGATCGCGATCATCCTTCTTTAGAGGATAGTGACTCGCGTAATGGTCCTTTCCATAGTTGAAGCAACCTCCAACTGGCCCCTTCCTAGGTTCAAATTTATTGCCAGCCTTGAAGTTATCACTCTGGCTTCCATAGGACTTTTGTCCATTACCACTAATTTTTGCAAAGCTGCTCCACACACTATTAACAGGTTTGTTCATTACTGATTTCTTATTGTTATCCACAAAAATTTTGTTTTTCATACCAAACCTTTTCCAGGGTCCCTTTTTGGGTGCGAGAGATGAAGAAGAGTTGGGAATCTTCTTCCTAATCTCCTCCCTATGAGCAGAAATTGCTCTCAATTTTTGTTCTGTCTTATTGCCTTTTCGACAACTCCTTCCATAGTGGTTGGACCATGGACATCTACTTCACCACCAATGATGGGATTCAGTCCCATTATGAACTTTCGTATTCTAAACTTCTCATCAGCTTGGTACTGCGGTACATACTTAAGGAGTTTAGTAAACCCTTCCCAGTATTCTATCACCGTCAGCCTTCCTTGCGACCAGTTCTGAAATTCAGTCATTTTCTGATCAAAATAGAGTTGAGGCAGCCACCGTTGCCTAAAGTAACCTTTAAATTGATCCCAAGTTATGTCTGTTTGACAATATTCAACTCAACCTTACGGTTGTCCCACCATGATGATGCTTCATGAGAAAGTTGATATGCTCCCCATATCGCTTTGGTCTCCTCGGAGAAGTTTCTTATTGCAAAGTACTTCTCCATTTCACTGAGCCAATTTTCAGCCCCGTCCCCAAGTGTTGTTCCATCAAACTTTGGAGGACTTATTCTCTTTATGTCATTTGTAAGTTCAGCCGCTAATCTTGCCCTTTTATTTTCAGGATGATTAGGAGCGTTCACATTACTATTATCAACACCCAGATTCCCTCCATTGGTGTTGTCCACAGGAGGTGGCTGATCATTTATATCAGCTTCTTCTTCCTCCTCCTCATTGCCCATTGATTGTTGTTCCAAAACAGTCAAACGATCTCTCGTATCTAGTAGGGAAGCAAGGATTTCATCTAGCTTTTGAGTAGTAGCTGCTTCTCCACCCGAGTAATGGGTTGTTCGCAGCATTTCCTCTTGTTCTAACCATTTTCTATTCAATAAGAAAATGTAAACTTATTAAATTGTGGACTCATTAGGTCCAAGAGCTGCAACCTTCAGCTCTGATACCAAGATGTAACATTCCCATTTTAAGACATTAGAACAGGGGATTTTTTTTTTTTTTATGTAACGTTCTCTGTTCTAATTTATATAATTTAGAACACACGACCAAGTTTTAATAATTGTTCTCTGTCCCTTTAATGTAATTTAGAACACACAATACTTTTAAAACCAATGTTCTCTGTTCACATATTTATAATATGGAACACACATTCAATGCCATTCAATCATATAATAGATACCATATGTTGTTGTAATGACTCGAAGAACTACCGATCTCCCATTTTATGGCTCGGAGTTTCAACGATCTCTCATTTCATGACTCGGCTACTTACCGATCCTTCATGTTAATCCATGCATTGTATACTAAGTATACTTGGTTCTCTTTACCATTTTGGTTATCGAAGTGTTCCATTTAAGAGGCCTATCTGAATATCTATTACCGATATTCATCTGAAATCTGCTTCTTAAACTAGGTGATTAGGACAACGCAACCAGCAACTTGCGATACTTTGGCCAAAGATTTTCACATGCTTTGCATGATCATATTCCTAGACGTTATACACATCAATGGAATACGTCCTTCACCTCACTTCATCTATTATCTAGAATGGTCTTTTCTGACCTCTGTCAGTCCTCTCGTCCAAGTTTAAACTTTAACCCAAACTAGCAATATGAAAGAGTATAGGAAGACACTCACGGTGACTAAAGGTACGCAGACATACTTTTCGACCCTAGATGACTGCGTGTGTCTAGTTACCTTTAGTCTTCCTGAGTCACCCCGTATACGGTCACATTCCTATCATCGTCCAAGTAACTTGGTCCCAACTTATGTAAACTTGATGATTCGATTCGGGAGGGCGTTGTAACATGTCAGCTGCAACATTGTGTCATCATGAAGGCCCCGCCTTCATGAAGACACCAGATTGTAGCTGGTGTGTGCCAAGGTCCTATGGAATCCTCTCATCAAGGGATACACATCCAGCTATAAGTGTGATTAGATTATAATCTTAAGTATTTAAGATCAATTTTCAGCAACCGTGTTGATCTTCTAACCTCACTGTTTGTTACAGTTGCATAGCTAAGAGAGACTTATATTGTCTTTAAAGCTTAATATGCCTTTACTCCTCTTTACTGAAGGATCACTTAATTCCATCTTAGTTCCTTAATTTAAGCTTCGGACTAACAGTCCATTATAGACTTAACGTAGTAAGATCAACTTACTAAACTTAACCAAGTTTTATCGCAACTGAATTTAAATTCAGAATTCCATCTTATTAGACGTCATTTAAATGAGGCCTAATTCCAAATGAATGTATTCATTTATTCACTATAACCTTACTTCAGTTAAGGTTTGTTATGAGGAGATATAAATCCTCATACCGAACATCCTCTGGATCAAACATCTCAAGGATATTAACGAAATCGGAATACAAGATTCAATTGTCTCTTTTATTTATATTCATTAGCTTGTATACCAGTTCCGAATATCATTCATTTAAGAATTCATATTCACTTAACTCCTTTCAATGTCAATATAAAATCCATATTAACCTAAGTATGAATTAATTGTACATTTCAACTTAAAAGTTGTATTCAAGTAAAGAATAGATATTATGTCCTTTTAAAATCTATCAACCATCATTTGAATATATCCAAATTCAATGAATAAAATCTATATTCTCAATCCTATTCAAATAGTTTCAAAGTGGTATAGCCATTAAAATATCACACCTTTCCTTTTACTCATTCCTCAAGAATTAAAATTTATACAATTTATAAGCCCATACGACTGGACTTCATTCATATCAAACAACATTAACAACTCATAAAGAAGAAGAATACAACTTTCTCTTTTTCCATTTCCTCGTAGAAGAATAATAAATTCTAGATACGATCCATCCTTAGCTAATCAGAAGAAGCATCAGAAAACAACATGTCTTCATTTTTACTCATGGAAATCATCTGCAAAATTTACTTGCACGGGTCAGTTCATTGAACTGAGCATATTAAGCACTTATCATTAAAATGAGGTGCTCTTAATTAACTGTCTCAATAAAAGAACTCTGCTTTTATGAAACGTTAACAAATTGAGATGGACATCATCTACTAATTAGGTGTTGATAAGGATGAACAACTTAACAACCCAATCCTCTAATTACCATCACAATCAGACAAAAAGATTTACTAACTTTTTCCCAAATAATTACTACAACCCGCAACACTTTATTCATATTTCCTTACTATTTTTATTCCAATAATGCAAGGGGGTTCATTCCATATTCAAAACAATTACTACCAGAAGTAATTTCCTCTAAATAGTTCCAGATTAAAAACATCTATATGAGCTAATACACTTATGTAAATAATGTTGTTCTAATGCAATTTCTATCAATTCCCATCCCATATAATAGTTGAAATTTCAAGAAATGAATTTTAATTAAGAATTCAAACAGAACTACTTCCCGAATGTACTACTCATTTAATTTCAAACAATCAAATGCAGAAGAGAAAAGTAGTCATTCACCATGAAAACACTTGGTGTCATAATTCTCAAAATTCAACAAACAACATAATACTTCTTTCAAATCAAAAAAGAAAGTAAACAACAATTAAATGTAGATGCTTACGCCTAAGGTAGTAAGAAATTCATTTAATATCAAATATAGAGTTTCAACTAGATAAGAGAAGAAAACAATTATTACTTCCAATTATCCATCCAATATTCTCTTTCTTTTCATCACAACTGTACTGAATGATTTAAACAAGAAGTGATATCAATCAATGATAATAAAGCCAAAGAGAGAGAGTAATTGAAGTCAATAATCGAATGAAAGGAAGAAGAATCATATTACCTCTTCTCATTGCTTAGCTGAATATCAACTATTTAGTGCCGACTTGTTCCCATAGGGTGATTTCCCCTATACCAGACTATTACAGTAATCATAATTTAATAACTATCATTCAAGAAATATTCCTGAATTCATTTTACATCTGACCCGTAAACATCAATAACAACTTAATCTTTCACTCAAAAATCATTTTCAGTGATTATACATCAAAACGGACATTTCCAGCTAGGTCAGAAACAAGCAAAAAGGTACAACAAGCTATATTACCATAATTTCACTGTAATAGGTAAAGAAACCATTTTTTTACAAGAACAAGAATCTACTCAAGTTCAGTTCCAATCGAACACACTGAAGAAGTTCAAATATGCAGTTCGTATATCTATATTTTCATCATTAAATTCAAGGAAGAAGTAAAACGATTAAGCTCTATTCCACCCATCGATTAACTAGATTACTCTATTCCAGGTTTAAGTAAACTATTCCCAAAAACCATTCATAGGTTTTAAAATCAAATAAGGAGACATTTAATCATTTTTAAATCACGTAAGAGTAAAATGATGAAATAAATCCACTGTCCCAAAGAATTTGTATTCTATGCACTGTAATATGACCAGAGAAATAACTCACGCAAACAATTCCATCAAGCATTCTCACGGTTTTTCCAAAACCATTTTATATGCAGAACTCAGAAAACAATCTATTCATCACTGATACATTCATCAACTCAACCCATAATGGGTAATTAAACCGAATACCCAATACTATCAAAAACTCAAACAACATGGATAGATTTCATCTCGTTTACCCTTTTGCAAAGAAATACCCAAATCGTATTCATCTAAAAAAAAAAATGACTCAACCCAGAAAATCACATCAAACATATCAACAATTTCATTTTACAAAAACACCCAACATAAGAGCAGAGTTCTTTTAATGAAGACGCTTAAACAAGAGCAAAACGGTTTAAAGAGAAGAGCTCAACATGCCTGTAAAATTTCTCGTGGCTTGAAGAAAACCACGTCCACGCCCTTGGGAATCCTTCTTTTCCACGGTGAAAAACAACAAGGCTTTCCCAACAATCTCCTTACTTCCACAGGCTCAAAAATAGCCATGGTTACTCCAAACACAAGTAACAATGACCAGAATGGTTGCAGGTTTGAAAGAACCATAAAAAAATGCAGAGCAAAACTCAAAACCGAATGAACACAATAACCACAAAATTTCCTCTATCCCTTTCCAAGGCAAGCTGGTCACCAAGACCGAGACCAATAAATGCATTGAATGCATTGCTTTTTCCTTAATTTCCATGCCACCACCGACTCAGGTTTGGTGAGTTTCATTTTAAAATTTTTGCATGTAATTTCCTTCTTAGCTACATTGCTAGTTGGATATCTCCAACTTTCCATGTTCCCGCCAAACTTGGCATTTAAACTGCAAGGACATCATTTACTGTCCTTTATTAAATTTCTAACCTTCCCTTCTTATCCGCTCATCAAGCATGTGTCCATAGGTCCCCTCCTTAGGTTAGCAATAGTTTAGGTTGTATTGTCCATAGTTAGGTTTTCACCTAGGTCGCAAGTCATTAGGATTTTCCATAATTTTACATCCCATTTAATTTAAAATCCACATAGGGTAGTAGTTAGGTTATAGGTTAAAACATAGTTATAGGTTTAAACGTAGCCGTAGTATTTTAATTAATGGGTTTTTCTAGTAAGTTTACTAACTTACGTTTATACCCAGCATAGTACAGGACGTTTCGTCCTATGCTCGACATATACCTGGCTTGCTTGCATCAAGGCTCTTACTGCCTCACGCTTTCCGGCATTACAATTTGTATGTAGTTTGGAAATCGAACCTTTTCCATTGGCATCAAGGTACCGAATATTTATACCTGTAACCAGGTTCTGTAACATTTATAATGACCTTCAGTCTGGTTTCAGACTTCATTCCATTTAGAAAGTAAATCGACAAAGCGATCATAAAGAAGACCACAACATACCTTGGATCAATGGAATTGATTCAAGGTGTGTTGTCAACAACAATATGTGTTCATCAGACACAAAAGCAAAGTCTGTTGTTTCACACTTTGCAAAACACAAGTTATAATGACCTCCGTCTCAAGTAAACAAGTTACAGTAAACAAGGGTCGGAGATCTTTTTAAGATTAAAAGTAACACATTCATTTTTTAAGATTAAAAGATATATCTTAACATAATTATCCTCATTTCCACTTTTAGAAAAGAACAAAATGGAATGACAAGTTTTTAGGTTTCAAACCCTAATGAGTTAGGTTCAAGAAAATCCTTATTGTAGTGCCCACTTCCCTTTGACACATTTTTGTTATTGATTTCGATACTACCAATTATACTTATGGATATTATTGTAGCTTTTGATTTAGCATGATGTTAGATGTTAGAGATATTGAACTATTGTTGATTTTGATTCATATATGATGCATTTGGATTATTAGAGACATTTTATATTGATGTTGATATGATTGACATGGTTATATATATATATATATATTTTGACATGCGATATTTCGTCACACTGAGTAGACCTTGATAATTGAACTAATTTTGTGATCCTATTGATATTGATGAAATGTAGAATCAAGATGTTGTTAGAAATTGTAAATGATATCATAATTGCCTAGATGATGATTTGATGCATATATAGATGATTTTGGATTTATATTACATATTTTATCTTGGATGTTTTAATGTGGCCACGAGGCCGAAGGAGGTATTATGTGTTTTGTAGGTAAATATATTCACAACAAACAATGGGGGATTAGAGACCAACCACATTGGAATTCTAGGTGAATTCAACAAGGGTCACCATGGCAACATGTGTTTGTGTGTGTGTTTGAATTATTTAATGTAGTATGTGATTTTTAGTGATGTAACTTCGTTGTTTTAATTATTTCGAAAATGATGTATTCTTCCCCTTTATCTTCATGGGTTTAAGTGTCTCACTTAAAATTAATTAATCTTGTTATTAACTAATTATGGATGTGACCAAAAGTTTTCATTTATTAGACTATATGGATCTTGGGTTTTGTGTTGCAAGATTTAGTGCTTGTGATCTTGTGTGTTGTAAACTCTACGCCCTCATGGAAATTCGAATTTGGCCTTAATGGCCAATTTTGAAGGATTTTGGGTCAAGTTAAACTTGTCCCAAACCTCTTAAATTGATATGCCAACCCTACCTATGGGTTGGGGGTCAAAAATAGACCCCATTAGGTGTTTTGGGAAGATAAAAAGGTAAAATGTTTATTGCACTTTCTTTCTTGTAATTAATTTTGTCCTTAGGGGGTGTGGGCTTGGTTTGTGTGTGTAAGTAACTTTTCATTCCTCTCACCCACTTTGCATTGGGGTTGAGGTTTGACTTGTAAGGTGGAGTTGAGGATGAGTGATGTGGCATCCTACATGGATCCACCTCACCCTCCTCTCTCCCTTTATTATTTATTTGAGTTCTTTTACTTGTTTGGGGGTTACTTCATTCTTTTGTGCTCTTGCATCTCTTGGAGTTAGAGGATTTTTGAGAGATTGTGGTCTTTGTGCGAGCTTGTTGGTGATTGCTTGGGTTTGAAGGAGCTTGGATATTGACTCTTGGAGCAAGATCTACTATGGAAAGGTAGGAGATTTACTCTTGCTTATGTCATTCCTTTATTTTGTGTTTGTATGCTTTTTTTTTTTTTAGTGTTTGGAATTATTTTTGGGTTCTTGGGTAGATTTCCTAAGTTTTGTGTAGGAGGGGACTAGAGGAGTTTGGGTTGGGTGCCTCACGTTGGACAAGGAATGATTGCATTTCCTACTTGTTCTTGTATGAAGGAGGTATAAGAGTATGAGGGAGGCATAAGAGTATGTGGGAGGCATAAGAGGTACTTGAGGGAGGCATAAAAGTATGTAGGGGATTTGAGATATACATTTGAGGTTTTAAAGGTGGGAACCCATTTCCCATTGGGAGGCATAAGTGGCCTCCCCATAGGTTCTTTCTCCTTTGGCTTTAATTTTAAGCCTTGTTTGTTTTGTTGTTATTCCTTCTTGTGTTTGTAGTTTGAGTTGAATGTGCATTTGGAATGGTTGTGAAATACTTGGTTTGTGATGTGGAAGCTTGTTGTTTCCATGTTTTGGAATCACCTCTCATTGTAATGTAGTAAGGGCTTGGGGCCAATGAGGAGGATGGCTTCTCCTCCTCATTGGATATTTTGGTTGGGTGGAGAGTGTTGCCTCTCCCCCATTTTGTTGTGGATCAAGAAAATCATGAAGGAGCTCTATTGTTGGTGTTGTGAAGCTTGGAGATTTTGTTGGAATCCTTCAGAAATTCATCCTTGTGAAAAGCCTTTTTTATTCCCACTTAGAGTGGAGGAACTTGTAATATTGCTTTTCATTTTAGCTTTTATTTTAGAAAATTTTCCCCACCTTAAGTGGAAGATGTTGTATTAATCTTTTGAAGGAAAATTGTATTGATTTTTATTATCATAATTGTGATGTATATGGAAAGGAAATAGTCTTTAGTGAAACAAGTTTGGATAATAAAAGTCTGTTGGAAATTTGTATTAAGAAATGTTACGTATCATTTTGTTACTTGAAAATCATGTATTGGAAAAGTTAGGCTATTTATACTTATTTTTGTATTGTTGATACGAAAAAGAGCTCATAATAAAAGTTGTCTTCCATTTGGTCAATGAACTAGAATAATTGCTATTTCTAGTATGCTATTCTCATTTTGAAATTAATGCAACCTATTAGAAATTCCTAATGGAAGGAAAATATACTCCCTCTTACCTTCTACATTATTTATCAAAATATTAAGATAACAAAATGATAGTGCAAGTAATTAACTTATCAATATTACCAGCTAAAATTCTTTGACCACCTTTGATAGTAATATCAATGTTTTAAATATTATTGATGATAAAATACTTTAATATTAGAGGGGTTTTATTGATATAAAATACAATAATATTAATATACTATTAATTCTAATATATATACATACATACATACATACATACATACATATATCTATGTGTGTGTGTGTGTGTGTGTGTGTGTGTGTGTGTGTGTGTGTGTGTGTGTGTGTGTGTGTGTGTGTGTGTGTATAAACTATATATATTAAGTAGAATAAAGTTTAAAGTAAAAACTATATAAATTAAATAGAACATAGTTTAAATAATGTTAAAACCTTTAAAGAAAAATGTGTGTGGGCTTTAGAAAGCCACGGCCATGTGGGTGTGGGTTTCATTAAAGGAAAATTGGTGGGGGAGGTGGGTGGCGTCACTGACCCCACCCCTCACCCCACTTAAATTTATTTTACCATCTCAATGGGTGTGTGGCACATTAAACTCTGTTGATTCCTTTACCATTTTTGTGGTGTGCTCCAAAACACAGAGTATACTCATGGCTGAACTATTATATCTTTGTTAATAACTGTGTGTGTGTGTGTGTGTATGTGTGTGTGTGTGTGTGTGTGTGTGTGTCTATATATATATATATATATATATATATATATATATATATATGAAACATAAATAAACATATGCATAAGTAGATTAAAATATATATACATATATATGTATATATACATTCTCAAAAAGAAAATAGTTATCAATTGTATCTATTTAAATGAAATGGGGTAAAAAAACCCACAAACTAATTTGGGAAAACTCCACAAGAATGAGTTAAATAAAATATACAAATGCTTTTAAAACCCTAGGAGAGGGTGTGAAAAAAATAAGAAAAAGGTAATAAAACTTGCAAGCCTCTCCAAAAGCTTGGAATGGCCTCCAATGACTTCCCTCCCTCCTCCAACAACCTGCAAAACAAAAGAGAAAATAATGAATCAAATGAAAAGAGAAAGAAGCCTTCATAAGCATGCTTTAGGGTTAGTTGTTATTTTTCCTCATCAAGGGTCCAAATTGAATCCATTCAAGGGATGAGATTCATCCATACAAAATTTAAGTGGAGAGTGGGTGAGTGGAAATTATCTTTTTTATTTAAATGTTTTATTTTCAAATTATGGTTGACTTTTTAAGGGGTTACTTTTGGGGTAAGGAATATGTTATTAATTCTAACCCCATGTCAAATGGGTACATTGTTAGTGGTTTAAAACCTTGTGGAATTAATTAACTTTAGTATTTATTTTTAATTAGCCCCTTTACCCTTGGGATTTAATTGTGGGTTATTCAACTATAGGAGGAATTAATTTGTGTATTTAAATAACACTTAGGGAAATTTTCCATGCTTAGTCAGATTTAATTTATTAAATTTTAAATGTGGGCTTTCAATATTTTGTTATAATAGAAAAAAAAACATTTATTATTAAATTTAATTGACTTAGAAACATTAATGGGACAACTATATTTTCGAAGCTTGTATGCGGGCACGCTTCTAAAAAAAAATTATTCCATAATTTTTGTAACTAACCCTAGAAGGTTCTTGAGTCTTGTGTGGGTGTTTTTAGCCGGCATTACACTTGGTATCAGAGTAGTGGGTTCAAATCTTGGAACCTTGGGCACACCAGAAAACATGAGATGTGAACATTAAACCTAGTACAATATTAAACCTAGCACACTTTTAAAACCTAGAAAACAACTTTTTGTGAAAATTGTATATTTTAGTAAACATGGAAAACTAAATAAAACCTATAATAATGTAGTAACTCTCACCTTGGTCTGTGCAAGAGGCGCGGACCAGAAGAGGGGTCCTTTCACATAGATCTAGACTTGCCACCTCTAGATCATGTCGTAGCGACCATTCTACCTCATATTTTACAGACGCTTCAAGATGTTAATGCCGTTATACGTGGAGGGTCCTTAGGAGGATGATCAACCAGACATGATAGGGAGCCATCCATTGAGGCTCGTGCATCTCCTCAACATAGTGAGGAGTATAGGGTAGATAACTTTTGCGTAGAGTCGGCTAGGGTAGATTCACCATAGAGAGGGCATGAAGAGATAATTTCAAGGCATAGGGACATATCTCGGATCCCTAGAGCGGAGGGAGGAGCATGCAGAGAGACCTAGGGGTCATTAGTCGTCACCTACGGACCATATTAGGGAGATCTTGAAGCTACGACCATCTCACTATTCTAGAGATATAGGTAGTTTTAGGTAGAGACTGGTTGGTGAGCTTGAGCGGATGCTTCAAGCTTTGCGCTTATACTAGCAACACAAAATATTGTGTTGTGATCCATCTTTGAGGGATGGATTAGGTGTTTGGTGGAGGACTGAGGTGCAGAAGCTCCACATTGATTCGAGACCATTACCTGGGAGCTCTTTGAGGAGTGGTTCAAGAGAAAGTACTTATCTCAGAGGTTCATTCAGCAAAGGATAGATGAGTTTTGTGACCTCTGTCAGGTATCTATGACTGTAGCTGAGTATGAGAGCTGATTTTTGAACCCACTCTAGTATGTTAGCTATATGTAGGATGAGAAGGTATGGATTCACAGGTTCATCAGGGGATTGAATTTAGATGTGGGAGGTGTGGTATGTATCCGTTGTCCATAGACCTTGGTAGAGGCCATTGAGAAGGCCTATATAGCAGAGGAGACTCGGGGAAAGAGACAACATTCCAAGGAAAATGTTCGGAGCCACATCCAATAGATGCAAGATAGTAGATCAAGGGGGTCAACTCATCCTCCTCGTGGTAGAAAGGGTTCAACATAGTCGTCATTCGAGGCCACCATAGTAGACACCTAAGTAGCAGCAACAAACCTACCCACATTACAGACCTCCACAGAGATTCGATGCATAGAGGGGGCAGAGTACGGGGCCTCCTCGAGGGGGTCCATTAGGATATAGGGCACACTAAGAGCATAATTAGTAGGATATTTCCTATAGAGACCTCGTAGTCTATAATAGCGGGATCATCAAGATCCACAACACATACCTCTAGAGTATTGGCTGGAGCTGCATCTCATTGGAGAGGGTCGGGTAGTTGTTATGGTTATGGTGTTATCAGACATCATTGGAGAGAGTGTCCCTAGAACCCTAGTAACAAGGGTAAGACAAAAATGTTAGACCCTACCAATGGGGACATGGGGAAGGATGGTGGCGATTAGGCACGGCCTTTGTTGGGATGTCAGGATGGATTCTAGAGCTAAAATATCTGTAAACTCCTTAGTTAAGGAGTGTGTAGTGGATTTGGGACCCTTCGCCACTACCTCAAATCTTTGTATCCTTTCGTTGGGATCGTATGGAATCATCTTGGGCATGGGATGGCTATCTGCACATAGAGCTAGAGTGGATTGTTATTATAAGACTATATCATGTTCAATTGATCTAGGATGCGAGGAAGTGATAGTAGGGGTTAGGACACTGATTCCATTCACACCATCTCTGCTATGCAACTTAAGTAGTGTGTGTGATGAGGTTGCAAGATGTATACTATTACAGGTTAGTGTGAGATCGGAGGATGATTCTAGTGGACCTTCACTCGATGAAAATCACATCTTGAGAGATTTTTCTGATGTCTTTCTAAGGGAGCTACCAGGGTTACCACCCCACGTGAGATATATTTTCACATAGATGTGGTTCAGGGAGAAAAACATATCTTAAGATCACCTTACCGAGATGATTACCCCTAAGCTCTGCAAGCTCAAGTTGTAGCTTGAGGGCCTTCTGTGGAAAGGGCTAATCCATCCTAGTGTATCCTCTTGGGGTTCACTAGTGATTTTTGTAAAGAAGAAGGAAAGTTCTCTGCGGTTGTGTATTGATTACCACTAGCTAAACAAAGTAACGATCAAGAATCGTTACCCCATTCCACACATTGATGATTTATTTGATTAGATGAAGGGGGCTACAATTTTCTCCAAGATAGACCTTAAGTCAAGATATCATCAATTGAGGATCACAGAGGTAGATATTCATAAGACCACCTTCTATATGAGATATGGCCATTACAAGTTCACAGTGGTACCTTTTGGTCTAACGAATGCCCCAACAATATTCATGAGATTGATGAATGGGGTATTCAGCACATTTTTAGATCGGTTCGTGCTCATTTTCCTTGATGACATTTTGATTTACTCATGTATGCGTGAGGAGCCTAAGGAGTACCTTCTCCAGGTTCTTCAGTGTCTTCATGAGCAACATTTTATGGGAACCTAGAGAAGTGTGCATTCTTTCAGACGGAGGTTCAAGATATTTGGGCCACATCATCCGTGGGAAAGGTATCATAGTTGATCCTTCTAATATTCGAGCTATTATGAATTAACCAACACACACTAGTGTGATAGAGTCTTGTGACTTCATGGGCTTGACAAGGTATTAAAGGATATTTCTATAGGACTTCTCTCGGATTGTGCACCCCATCACTTCCCTTTCAGTGGAAAGGGAAGAATTTTGTATGGTAAAATATATTTTAGCAAGCCTTGAGACACGAAGGAATGCCTCACAACGATGCCTAATCTTGTAGTGCCATATCCTCAGGGTGAGTTTTTCATATGCACAAATGCTTCTTTGGTAGGAATTGGAGGTGTGTTGATGCGTGAGGGTAGAGTAGAGCTTTTGAGTCTTGCGCAAACTCAAATATTATGAGATAAATTATCCGAACCATCATCTTGACCTTACGGCAGTTTTTCATGCCTTTGTTTGGTGGAGACACTTCCTTCTTGGCTAGAGATTTACACTGGGATGATCACTTGATTCTTTGCCAATCTCAACGCTCGTTAGTGGTGTTGGATGGAGTTGCTTTGTGAGTATGACATGGATATATTACATGTGAATGGGAAGTAGAATGTGGTTCAGAGACACTTTTAGTAGACGAAGACATGTGGTTATGGCAACTTCGGTGGGCGAAACTTGCAGAGAAGGATATTATGACAGCTTCCTCACGACAAATTCTACATTGTAACTAGAGCAGAGATGAGTCATAGAGACCCCTTGAGGGGAAGTTTTATTGCTTTTCATTAGAGGCATATGGCCTTCTCGACACGGGGTCGAGATATATGTTCCTAGAGATGGAGGCTTGAGGTAGGACACTATTTAGTCATTGTGCACCCTATTCAGCCCATCCCAAGGTGAAGAATATGCACACCACCTTGAGACAGGTTGTATCATTGGAGTGGAATTCGGAGAGATGTATCTCAATTTGTATCACGTTGTTTAGAGTTTGAGAGGGTGAAGGCCAAGCATCAGCATCCAGCTGGCCTTCTTTTTCTCACGCCTATACTAGAGTGGAAATGGGACACCATTTCCATGGACTTCATTGTCGGGTTACTAACATCGAGATACCACCATGACGCCATCATGGTCATGGTGGATAAATTGACGAAAGTGGCTCATTTTTCTCTGGTGAAGACCACCTACACAACTAGTGCAAGTGGCATAGGTATATCTAGATGAGATTGTCGATTGGATGGGATTCCGCAGAAGACCATTTGTGGACCTGTGATCCTCTATATACTTCCCACTCTACGGACTACCATGCAAGTATGCCCTTGGGAAAAAGATCAATTTTAGCATAGTGTATCACCCTGAGATAGATAGAAATAATGAGTGGGTGAATCATATCTTAGAGGACATGCTTAGGATGTACATTATGGATCATCAGTTGAGATGGGAGGAGTATTTGTACTTGGTTGAGTTTACCTACAATAATAGCTTCAGAAGAGTACGATAGACATGGCTCCTTTTAAGACATTATATGGTAGGGAGTGTAGGACACCTCTGATTTGGGACATGTTAGAGGACAAGGTTTCTCTTGGAATGGATTTATTACAAGACATGGAGGAGCAAAGGTTGTTATGATTAGGCAGAGACTGCAAGAGGCACAAGACAGGTAGAAGAAGTATGTAGATTAGCATAGGACATATCACAATTTTGAGGTGGGCATGAAGGTGTTCATTCATGTCATGCCACATAAGATCCCCATCTATTATGGAAAAGGTTTTAAGATTTCTCCTTGGTTTTGGGTCCCTTTGAGATCTTGGAGCACATCGGTCCATTGGCATATTGTCTAGCGTTGCCACCTAGCGTATCTCACATCCATAATGTGTTTCATGTTTCGTGCTTAGGAGATATATTTTTATCCTTCTCACGTATTATATTAGACCACATTGAATGTGTAGGTTCGAGGATAGGTGATGGTGGAACCTCTCCATATTATAGAACGTAGGACCCTGGGCCTTTGAGGTAGAGAGATTGACTAGGTTCGGGTCCAGTGGGATAGATATGATGAGACTGCGGCTACATGGGAGGATGCTACATTGCTACGATATCAGTTTCCACACCTGTTCTAGTGACTTCTAAGAGGAAGTCGAGTCTAAGGGGAGGGGATGTAGTGCCCACTTCCCTTTGACACCTTTTTGTTATTGATTTTGATACTATCGACTATACTTATGGATATTATTATAGCTTTTGATTTAGCATGATGTTAGATGTTAGAGATCTTTGGATTGTTGTTGATTTCAATTCATATATGATGTGTTTGGATTATTAGAGACATTTTATATTGATGTTGATATGACTGTTGACATGGTTATATATATATATATATTGACATGCGATATTTTTTCACACTGAGTAGACCTTAATAATTGAACTAATTTTGTGATCCTATTGATATTGATGAAATGTAGAATCGAGATGTTGTTAGAAATTGTAAATGATATCGTAATTGCCTAGATGATGATTTGATGCATATATAGATGATTATGGATTTATATTACATATTTTATCTTGGATGTTTTAATGCGGCCACGAGGTTGAAGGAGGTATTATGTGTTTTGTAGGTAAATATATTCACAAAAAAACAACAGATGGATTAGATACCAACCGCATTGGAATTCTAGGTGAATTCAACAAGGGTCACCATGGCAGCATGTGTTTGTGTGTGTGTTTGAATTATTGTTAGGGGGAAATTGTGACCAAGGGGTTATGTGTTGTCTTTTATTTAGTTTCCTTTATTTAATGTAGTATGTGATTTTTAGTGATGTAATTTCCTTGTTTTAATTATTTATAAAATGATGTATTCTTCCCCTTTATCTTAATGGGTTTAAGTGTCTCAATTAAAGTTAACTAATCTTGTTATTGAATAATTATGGATTTGACCAAATTTTTTTCATTTATTAGACTAGATGCCTCTTGGGTTTTGTGTTCTAAGATTGAGTGCTTGTGATCTTGAGTGTTGTACACTCTACCCCCTCATGGAAATTTGAATTTGGCCTTAAGGGCCAATTTTCAAGGCTCATGGGACAAGTTAAAATTTTACCACACCTCTTAAATTACTATGCCAACCCTACCTATTGGTTGGGGGGTCAAAAATAGACCCCATTAGGTGTTTTGGGAAGACAGAAAGGTAAAATGTTTATTGAACTATTTTTCTTGTAATTAATTTTGTCCTTAGGGGGTGTGGGCTTGGTTTGTGTGTGTAAGTAACTTATAATTCCTCTCACCCACCAATTTATGGTGCATTAGGGTTGAGGTTTGACTTGTGAGGTCGAGTTGAGGATGAGTGATGTGGCATCCTACATGGAGCCCCCTCATCCCTGCTCTCTCCTTTTTCTATTTATTCAAGTTATTTTACTTGTTTTGGGGTTACTTCATTCTTTTGTGCTCTTGCATTTCTTAAAGTTAGAAGATTTTGGAGAGATTTTTGTCTTTGTGGGAGCTTATTGTTGATTGCTTGGGTTTGAAGGAGCTTGGAGATTGAATCTTGGAACAAGCTCTACTATGGAAAGGTAAGAAATTTTCTCTTGCTTATGTCATTCATTTATTTTGTGTTTGTGTGCTTTTTTTTTTTTTGAATGTTTGGAATGCTTGTTGGGTGCTTGCGTGGATTTCCTAAGTTTGGTGTAGGAGGGGACTATGGGGAGAATTCATGTAGGGATGCATAAGAGTTATTTCATGTTTTGGAGGGAGTTTGGGTTGGGTGCCCCACCTTGGACAAGGAATGCTTGCATTTCCTACTTGTTCTTGTATGAGGGAGGCATAAGAGTATGAGGGAGGCATAAGAGTATGTGGGAGGCATAAGAGGTACTTGAGGGAGGCATAAGAGTATGTAGGGGATTTGAGATATACATTGGAGGTTTTAAGGTGGGCACCCATTTCCCATTAGGAGGCATAAGTGGCCTCCCCATAGGTTCTTGCTCCTTTGGATTTAATTTTAAGCCTTGTTTGTTTTGTTGTTTTTCCTTCTTGTGTTTGTAGTTTGAGTTGAATGTGCATTGGAATGGTTGTGAAATACTTGTTTGTGATGTGGAAGCTTGTTGTTTCCATGTGTTGGAATCACCTCTCATCATTGAATGTGGTTGGGGCTTGGGGGCCAATGAGGAGGATGGCTTCTCCTCCTCATTAGATATTTTGGTTGGGTGGAGAGTGTTGCCTCTCCCCCCATTTTGTTGTGGATCAATAAAATCATGAAGGAGCTCTATTTTTGGTGTTGTGAAGCTTGGATATTTTGTTGGAATCCTTCAGAAATTCATGCTTGTGAAAAGCCTTTTTGTTATTCTGACTTAGAGTGGAGGAACTTGTAATAGTGATTTTCATTTTAGCTTTCATTTTTGTAAATTTTCCCCACTTTAAGTGGAAGATGTTGTATTAATCTTTTGAAGGAAAGTTGTATTGATTTTTATTATCATAGTTGTGATGTATGTGGAAAGGAAAGACTCTTTAGTGAAACAAGTTTGGATAATAAAAGTGTGTTGGAAATTTGTATTAAGAAATGTTACATATCATTGTGTTACTTGAAAAACATGTATTGGAAAATTTAGGCTACTTATACTTATTTTTATATTGTTGATAAAAAAGAGCTCATAATAAAAGTTGTCTTCCATTTGGTCAATGAACTAGACTAATTTTTATTTCTAGTATGCTATTCTCATTTAAAAATTTTTGGAACCTATTACTGATTTCTAATGGAAGTGAAATGTACTCCTCTTACCTTCTACATTATTTATCAAAATATTAAGATAACAAAATGATAGTACAAGTAATTAACTTATCAATATTACTAGCTAAAATTCCTTGACCACCTTTGATAGTAATATCAATGTTTTAAATATTATTAATAATAAAATACTTTAATATTAGAGGGTTTTATTAATATAAAATACAATAATAGTAATATACTATTAATTCTAGAATATACATGTAAACTTTATATATTAAATAGAATAAAGTTTAAAGTAAAATCTATATAAATTAAATAGAACGTAGTTTAAATAATGTTAGAAACCTCAAAGAAAAATGTGTGTGGGCTTTGGAAAGCTACACCCATGTGCGTGTGGGTTTCCTTAAAGGAAATTGGTGGTGTGGGGAGGGTCACCCTTAATATTGGACGCGGGGATGGGGTGGTGACCGTTCCCCCAACTTAAAAACATTTTACCATCTCAATGGGTGCGTGGCAAATTAAACTATGTTGATTCATTTACAATTTTTGTGGCCTGCTCCAAAACGCAGAGTTTTCTCATGGCCGAACTATTATATGCAGTTAATAAATTTTTATTTTATATATATATATATATATATATATATATATATATATATATATATATATAATCTGATTAAATCTCTAATATAGTAAAATTGATTTTTCTACCCATTGTTTTAAATATATATATATATATATATATATATATATATATATATATATATATCTATATATATATGATTTCACAAAATAAATAAACATATGCATAAGTAGATTAATGTATATATACATACATATGTATATATACTTTCTCAAAATGAAACTAGTTATCAATTGTAACTATTTAAATGAAATGGGGAAAAACAACCCACAAACCAATTTGGGAAAACTCCACAAGAATGAGTTAAATTAAATATAAAAATACTTTTAAAACCCTAGCAGAGGGTGTGAACAAAATAAGAAAAAAATAATAAGACTTGAAAGTCTCTCCAAAAGCTTTGAATGGCCTCCAATGGATTCCCTCCCTCCTACAACAACCTGTAAAATAGAAGAGAAAATAATGAATCAAATGAAAAGAGAAAGAAGCCTTCATAAGCATGCTTTAGGGTTAGTTTCCATTTTTCCTCATCAAGGGTCCAAATTGAATCCATCCAAGGGATGAGATTCATCCCTACAAAAAGTAGGTGGAGAGTGGGTGAGTAGAAATTATATTTTTATTTAAATGTTTTATTTTCAAATTATGGGTTGACTTTTTAAGGGGTTACTTTTGGGGTAATGAATATGTTTTTAATTCTAACCCCATGTCAAATGGGTACATTGTTAGTGGTTTAAAACCTTGTGGGATTAATTAACTTTAGTCTTTATTTATAATTAGCCCCTTTACCCTTGAGATTTAATTGTGGGTTATTCAACTATAGTAGGAATTAATTTGTGTATTTAAATAACACTTAGGGAAATTTTTCATGCTTAGTCAAATTAAATTTATTAAAGTTTAAATGTGGGTTTTCAATATTTTGTTATAATGGAGAAAAAAATTATTATTAAATTTAATTGACTTAGAAACATTAATGGGACAACTGTATTTTCGAAGCATGTATATGGGCACTCTTCTCAAAAAACATATTCTATAATTTTTCTAGTTGACCCTAGGTTGTTCTTGAGTCTCATGCGGGCATTTTTAGGTGGTGTTACACTTACTACGGTTAAGTTAATTAACCTTTTTTTAAGAACACCCACGTGGATGAGTAATTTACCATTGTAAAATTATTAACTTTACATGTATGATTAGGGATGAAAATTATTTCCTAACACAAAGTAAAACTACCTAATGATCAAATTTCATGTGCCTAAGAAAATTCAATAAACCATGACCACTTTATACATTCATGTAGGCAAAACTGGATAGGACAAAAATAGTCTTTCTACGAAAAATTAAAGCTATATTTACATTAAAAATCCAAAAATTATGTATCATTACCTCAATCCTTCCAAAAGTAATGTTTGACAAGTCAATAGTAGTTTGACCAAGCATAGGGAGGATAGACCATGGATTGTTATTTTTATCTTTTGGAGGTCTTTTTGCTTTTAGTAATCATGCAAATATTCTATCTTCATTATTTGTATTGAAATTGTCTAAGACTAGATATTATTTGATTTGCATTCAATTAGTGAGTCAAATCAAGTTGGTCGTGTTATTTTTGGAGACAAGGGGTTATATTTTTCCATATGCACCTTGATTTTCCAAGAAAGAGGGGGATTATTATTCTGGTCATGTGCTTAGGCCGTGCCATTTTGTACTACATCACATACTTGAAGAAATAAAGACTTTTCCCCTCAATTGCAGCTTTTAGAAGTGTGTTACAACGAGGTTATTATATGTTTCAATGAATTTATTCTTTTCTTTGCATGTTTATAAACCATTAAACACCTCCTCTAAGTTTTTTTGAATATTTTAAATGTCATATTAACTACATATTTTTTTTGATCTGTCTGGAAGTGGATAGGACCCATCTCATCCCTCACATGTTTGATTCAAAACTTGTGCATTCCTTTTGTGAAGTGTAAAATCTGGTTAAATAACAATATAATTGAACCTTGTAGGTCTTAAGGTCTCAAATAGTGTGTTATTTGCAGTTGGAGTCCCAAAATGTTGCTCTATCACCTAATTTTGCATACTTTCTCTTAAGTTTGTGTTGTTTCTCTCCGTCAACTTGGAAAGAGAATTAGTTTAGGTGATCTACCTAGGGAACCATCCCACTATAAAGGTTCTCCTCCACCCTCATCACCCACATATCGAGGAGTTCCCATTGTATCATCCAAAGTGAGGATTTTTTTGGAGTTCCTCATCTAGGGTAGACTTTGGACCGATAAACGTTTTTGGAATCCCGGTGGGACCATAAATCCATATTATTTTTGCAGATGCTCCTTAACATCTTGGTCTATATTTTCATAATTTTGTGAGGTTTGATTTTTTCTTGGAAAATTTGCATCCTTTTGGAGGTATTTTTAAAAATAGATATGATTACTTTGTTAAATCAAACAACCCATTTTTCAATGCAATAGACCTATTTTTCCATTTTTTCATCTTTTATAAGGTCATGCAATCATGATGTCAACTCCTCCATGGAATTCCTTCCATCAAAAGATGAACCATTCAAATCCATATTCTTTTTACCCATATCCTCCTCAGGATCAATATTATAACCCTGTTCATAATGAGTATGCTCATGACCCAAACCTTGTTAATAAATATGGTCAGCATTATAATCATTATGTTGTTCAAAAACAAAGTTATGTCGGGTATGTAGAACATGTAGGTTATGGAAGAAACTTTACATAAGAGGAATATTTTACATGTGTTGTTTAAAATTTAGAGAATATGTGGTAGGATGCTAATGAGAAACTACAAATTTTACAAGATAAACATCCTAGTTTAGAGCATTAGTTTCAATGGGGAGGTCCTATACCTAGTTGACTTAGCTTACAACAAAGACTTCAGTGTAATAACACACTCTTTCCCTCAATTAGTTGATTATGTTACATATTTCCAAACATTAGAGGCTAATGAGAATAACGTTGAGAAACCCTATGAATGGTATATTACCACTTACCTTCCCTAATAAAATACAATTCCCATTTCTTGTCAACCATTGCATCACAACTATAAGATTCCAAGTTTTCTCAATAATGTTATTCCCACCTAATATTTTGAACATGTACCCTTTTGTACAAACATTGTTAAATCAAGTTGAAACCAGACCACCCCTCCATCTTCATCCCTAGGATCAATTTGGGAAGGATGAAAGCAAAAAATAAATCAAGGGAGGAAGCCTATTGAATAAACCAACACATAATAATATATGTAAACTTTACAGTTTGGAGTTCCAAGTTTGAATTCCATTAGGTACAAAATCTAGTCAAGCCTTTAGTAGAAGTTTTGGATTAAGATCTAAAGGAGAAATATGTTTTCGTAGAGTAAAAGATGTGGATAAACTTCATTCATAATGTAGTGTACATATTAGGAACATATTAAATGAAGTTGCTGATATTTGTTCACAAAAATCAGCAATGGAGGATGATAAATGAGTTCATGAGGACTTGAAAAATATACATATTTTTGAAGGAGTGATCATAGGAAGCTTCTTGATTCCCTTTGAAAGTGAAAATGTATATTCTTCTCCACTTTCACCATTAGATGTGTTGGTATCCAAATTGATTCTCCCTTGGAAAGATGAGAAACATCACAGATTTAAGTGAGGTCCTTCTTTGCACAATTTTGGGGAACCTTGAGAAAATATGATCAATACACCACAATTTAACTCTCACGAGTTGTCACTTCTAAAGAATGGAGATATTTTCTAAACAAGGTTCAGGTTACTAAAGACACTTAAAACCTACTTGCTTATGTATATTTTGGCAGTAGAATTTGTTCATTTGTGGATACACAACACAAATAGGGGTACTTCAGGTAGGATTCATGGTTATTTGAAATTTTTGGTGGGGAATTAAGAAAGATGAAGTTGATTTCACCAGATCTTTGAGAACCTTTACAATAATTAGAAAACTAATGACATAATGCTTCAAAATAGCAAAAATATTCCTTCAACCAGAAGGTGTGCATCAATGGAGGCCCAGATCTGCATGGTTTCACACAATATTTAAGAATTCAACACGAAGGCTTGAGCTAAAGACTCAATTAAACATTAACAACCCTGGTTCATCATGCCTAAGATACACTCATAGGATTACAAACAATCTTTATCAACATAGTGGAAGTAAAATGATTTTAAATTATTTATTTCATTACCAGATGAAAGCTCTTCTCATAATGAAATTGCAAATGCCAAAATACTAACACATGGATGAGATCTTGTGTGATTCGGAGAGATTTTAATATAATATTGCAATAGGAACAAGAAAAACTATTTGAAAGACATTTTGAAATAAAAGCTAGACACAATTTTTCCCAAGATCAACATAGATTAATTCAAGATTTATTAGATTCATCAGTAGGGGAAAGTTTCTTGAACAATCTCAGATCTTGTCAATGGTTGTACACTTGCAACCATCTTGACATGATTGAAATCTAAAACACAAGAAATTAACAAGTTTCTCAGATGGTCTCTTAGGAAGATGGGATTTCTCAAATTTTCTCGTAAAAATTAACCCCCGACCATTTGCATGACTAACGTATGCCCTTTATAGCACCCATTTACATTAAATCTTTCCCCAAAAAAAAGAATATTCGAGGAACCTTTGTTTGTTACATATTTGATCATGATTTCTAGAAAGCGATGTTTAACAATTTTACAAAAAAGTTGCCAAGTGTTCAAAAAGTGAATCATTTTAGATATTTCCATCATTATTTTAATTGGGGCATCCAAACATCTCCTCTAGCAACACGTTTTTCATCCTTTACGCCTATAACTTCCTTCTCCTCATTCCTTCCTCTGTAATTTACTCTACTGGATATGGAAATTCATTTTCTGCAGTGCTCGAGTAACTCTGTTTCAAAATATCAAGTCTTGCACTTCCTTAGATTCACAAATTCAAACTCCACAACACTTCAATTACACTTTGCTGATAGAAATGACAAGATATCATTCATATTCACCACGAAAAATGATGTGTATTTACATTCCCTGATGTCATGGAATGTTAATGGCGGAAAAACAAGATGCATTGCACCATAACCTTTGATTTTTTCCTTTCACAACTTTAAATTAGAGCTGTCCACATGGAAGATTAGAGCTGAAACATGTATGGGGGTGCCTTTTGCATTTTATGACTTTTGGAGAAAATGTGCAATTTTCACATTTTTCCTGCCCTCTCGCCTTTGAAATATGGGCTTGACACGTGGCTTAATTTGGGCCTTTGATGGATTTGTGCCTCATTTTCTATAATTTTAACCTTTTTTACAAAAAGATGAAATTTCCAATTTTCCTCCATGGACTCGCTTCCCGCTTTTATCTTTTGATGTCGGCCCCAGCAGAGTCGCGCTTCATTTTTATATTTTTATCCTTTTCACAAAAAGGAAAAAATATTCAAAAACCTCTGGTGACCTCCTCCTCGCTTTGACTTTTTAATGCTAAGCCAAAAACTTCAAAATCTGCATTTATGTTTTTGTTCCAAAACTTAGCATTTCATCTATTCTGTAATTGGATGTCTTCATCAAGACAACACAGCTGTCCTTCGGGGCCTTGTGTTCTTTTGTTGAAGATAGTCATGAAATTGCAGACTATGTGATCTATTACGTTTTGTAACAACAAACATAGCTACAGATTTCATGTAATCCTTAATTAATTCAACAGTAATAATATATCTGAAATAAACTCCCCTAGCTTAGGTATAATTAACCGATTCTATCCATCGTAACAAAGTTTTCGATTTGCCCATTTTGCACTAGTGCAAAAATTATCAACGAAACTCAAACAGATGACTTTTTATATTATTTAATCCTTTGCATCTCTCGTTACGTAATGCCCCATTTTTAGATGCCAAAATATACCTTAGAATTGCAAAAAAATTGGGTAATTTTTATTTTTAAATATATTAAATTTTATTTACATTTGACCATAGCTACTTTATTTTAATAAGTCCATTTAATGATTATCCATCCCAAAATTAAAACAACCATTGTAAATATAATATTTATTAAATTTACAAGGGGTAATTTGATTAACTAGGTCCCCTACACATTTGAGAGCACTTATTTTTAAAATTATAACCCTATGCCATTAATCACCTTTAAAAAATTCTATCACATTTAAAATACATTTACCCACACTTAATTAAGTTCAGCGAATTTAAATAAATTACCCACACTTAATTAAATTCACCTGTATTTAAATAACTTACTCACACTTAATTAAATTCACCCGCATATAAATATTTATCCCCATGTAATAACCTTACCCATACCCATTAATTTAATTTTCCCCACAACTCCCTTTTATTTTATTTACCCATGGCTACACATTATTAAACCCATTCCCATGTGATTAATAAAAAATAATTCATTCCCATCAATATTCCCAAATTAAAATGATGTAGGGATCAATGTGGGCCATTGGATCAAACCAATATTAGCCCTTGATCTAAGATTTCCCTAGAGTTTCCCTAACTCATCCTTATGTTTTCTTTCTCTTTTGTTTTGTTTTACTTTTCTCATTTTCTCTCTATTCTCTTGGTTTTTTTTTGTTTGCAGGTTTGACAGAAAGGCCACGAGGCGATGGAAGTTAAAGGCCAAACATTTCATTTTTTTGGAGGTTCTATATACTAGGCTCCTCTATTATTTCCTTCCACCACATTTTTAATGAGATATTTTCCCTATTTAGGGTTTATGATTTATTTATTTAATCTACATATCTTTAACTCCATTGTTAGCCCAAACAAGAGGGACACTTTGGTTTTCTTTTTTTTCCCCAAGTTTTGTATTCATTTTTATCACAACTATATATATATATATATATATATATATATATTATTAACAACTAAATAAATGAAATAGAAAATATCAAACCGCACCAAGTGTTTAGGCACTGAGGGTTTTACCACAGAGAGGGTGGCGAGTAGAGTGTGAGCATGGCCTACACCACTGTGGTGTGGCTTTGATCAATGTTTGAGGGGGTGGATGCGTAGGGGTGTGCAACATTCCCCATACTTATTTTATTAAATTGTTTTCAAACTATACAAACCACATACTACCAACATTTTATTAACTCATAAAACATTTTATTTCTTCCCTTTACTTATTTTACCCAAACTCATACATAATGCCATGAGAGTTCATTTTCCAAATAATAAATTTCTTTCTTTTTTATGAAAGAACAATGATGCACCACTATTCCTTGTTAAAATATAAAGAAAAGAATATAAATATAAGAAAATGTATACATTTGAGTTGTAGGTTCTAATCAAGGTATGTAGTTGCGGGGAAAATAAATATTTTATATTTACATCATTATGTATATATTAAAAATATATATATATATATATATATATATATATATATATATATATATATATATATATATATATATTTCACATATAAATGAATATGTTTGTATATGTATGACATCATTTATAAAAGGGAGGCCCTAATTAAAATATGAGCATTTACATATGAATTTAAATATGATATTTATTCCCTCTTTGTATGAAACCAATTTCTTACAACTGATTTTCAACATTTAATTAAAAGGAAGAATATAATACATTCAACAAATCCCAAAATTCCAACCACTAGCAACCCTATTTAAATTCACATTTGCAATGCATTACAATACACATGTGGCAAGAATTTAAGTTTCTTTCAATGAAAAATAAAGTGAACTAAACTACATCTATATTCGTAAAATAAAAGTAAATCTTACTTCCACCATGAAAAGCTAAAATTCCAACACCCACAGTCTTCTTCAAGAGGATAATGTTACCACCAAAAAATAGAACCCTCTGATTTTTCATGCCTGTGTGAATTAGCAACCGGTGTTTTTGGGTAACAGTGGACCATCTCTCAACTTGTGGGCCTTGCTACTTAATATGGACCTCCAAAGAATGTCGGTTCCTCTACCTAATCGTAGCAATAAACTACTTCTAAGGAAGGAAATGTGACTATCTACTCCTAACATAACAATTCCAAGGGACCGGGGGAGAGAGAGCATGAATATTAATAATTCCTACACTATAGAGGTAATAGAACCAAGAAAAGGGGGTGAAATATCATGTTGAGGGAGAATATAGAAAGAAAATGGAGTTGAGAGAGGCTAGACCAATGTGACACAGACCTAGATCTTCATTTACCACCAAGTATCCATGAAATATAACATGTTGTGCCTACAAATGAAACATACATGTACAAAAAGACAACAACAAAAATAGAGAGGTAAGGAGATACAAAAAAATAATGTAAGGGTTGAAAGAACACCACAAACACATATTTTATTACTCTTGGAATATGCACAGTCCATTACATTGTTTAAATAGAGGTACAAATACACTTTCAAGACCCTTCGAATACAAACTTTCAATGGTGTTGATATACAAACTTTCTGATTTTCCCCACATCCTAGAATACCCCCTCACAAATGAGAAGTGTTTACAATATATAGAAGTGAATGAGAGAAGGGAGAAAAAGTGAAACTCGTATTTCTACTCTCACCCACTAAAAACTTTAATTAAATGCTCTGAAAAAGGCATGGGAATCCTTACAAATCATTTCCCCCAACATACTTTAGCTTCTAGAAGAAGAAATGGGGTGCCATACTTTAGTAATTGCGAAGGTTGGGCTTGGAATTTGTGCATTTTCGTGATGGAAAGCGTTTTAAAATTTTTTTGCACATTTAACCTCAATAAAATTGAGAAATACAATTTCCATTGCATAGAGGATGTTGAGACCTTTCCAATGATATAAATTTTGTCAAATTTTGAGCACTGGATCAAAATTTATGCCCATTCAAAGTTTCGTGTGAAAAACTATCATTTTCCTTTGTTCCACGGATTTTCCAGTTTTTGAAATATTTTGGGGATTTGGTTTTCTATGAATTTCCGTGGAATTTGTTCTACGGACTTTATCTGTGGTGCTTTCTGCTGAATTTATTCTTCAAAATTTTTCTGTCTTTCCGTGGATTTTGCAGCACTTCAATTTTTGCATCTTAGTGGATTTACGTGGCACTTTCCGTGGAATTTTTTTTGTAGTAATTTCCACATAATTTCTTCGTGGAATTTTTTGTGGCATTTTTGCCTCGTCAAGCTTAAAAACATTGTGAAAGTTATCAAAATTACCTTGGCGATGAATTTTGGATAACAATTTGGTGACTTAGCAGGGTTATCTATCTGCCAGATGAAGTGATCAATGGCATTGAAGTATTCATTGGGCATGAAGTCAAGCCTAACCTTAAAAAATAATCCTTTATAAAAACTATCCCAGATCCGTATGAACTTAGCATGTTAGCTGAAAATGCCATGGTCTCCTCCGAAGCTAATTTTCAGGATTTTTGATAAATCATGTAACTATCCCAAAAACTAATTTTTTTACCAAGGTAATGGAACAGAGGATTTTGGGCTCGTAAGCTGATCTATTGGGGCTGAGAAATGCACTCTAAAAACCACCCGATTATCAACATCAATATACGTGTGCAATACTTCATAAGAAGCATTGTTGTACTCCTCAATGAGATAATGCATTGTTGTAAAACTTTATTTTATGGAAGTTTTGGGTAGGCTTGTATTCATTGAAAGGTATATTGTAAGGCTTCGGCTATAGAATCGAATGTTGTATTATTATTTGTGATGGATTGAATATTTGAAGAAATGAACACATCTTTAGTACATGGAATTGGTTACCTTCTCTCTATTTTTTTGCTTGTTGGATTTAGAGAAAATATTTCTTACTTACTAGTTCATGTTGTTTATTATATGATGATTTTAATTGTATGTGATATGGAAATGAAGAAGGCAGACTTTATGTTGCATTCTTAGCAAATGATAGTAAAGGAATGTAAAGTGATAGTGTAGTTTTAGTCTTGATTCAACTCATAAAAGAATTATCTTATTCAAATATTTACTCTTCATTTGTTAAACTTTGAAATAGGCATATAGTGAACTTGGTATAAAACTAATTAAATATTCTATCTAGATCTTCAAGCAACTTAGTGTCATAAAAGAAACTATAATACTTCTAGTTGAAAATCTTCTTTTAAGGAAAACCTTTTACTTCTTGTGTTCTAAAGTTTAAGGTTTAAATACATCTCTCTCTTGAAATGATTGCATCATTAACTTATTGTATTAGTTGCTCTTCTTAAGAGAAAATATGAAAATATTTTTCAATAATTTTAGTTTTTCATTATTCATTCCCTTTTGATTATCTTTGTTAAATATCTCAAAATAGACTTAAAGAAAGTTATTTTAAACATATTTATATAAGATCATATGTTTGTGTGCATGTATATATATATATATATATATATATATATATATATATATATATATATACATACACACACACACACATATATTTTTCATCTCTTATACTCATATATCTGCATATCTCGTGAGAAAGTGTTTGAAAAATTATGGTTCACATAAATCTAGAGTTGTGAAATATTTTAATACGTATTCACACACACACACACACACACACACACACACACACACACACACACACACACACACACACACACACACACACACACACACACACACACACACACACACACACACACACACACACACATATATATATATATATATAACACCTTTCAAAACCCTCGTATATACATAGTAAACTTATTTTAAAATAATGTAACCAAAGGATGTTAAGAAATCAATATAAACCAAACTATTTTAAGGAAATAATTTTTGATAATAAAATAGAGGGTTTGGGAGGGAGACAGCCACGACCTTCCCCACCCCCTCCCCTTACACCATTTGAGTGGTGTTTTTGTAGACACACCACTCTTCCCCTTCTTCCCTACACGTGGCCATGCCGACCCTCACTTCCATCACCCCTCGTAGACCCCCTGCGACCATCGTTGAACTCGAACACCATTCTTACAAGCGGTCGACATTTTCTCACTGCATGAATTTTTTTGTTTAAATAAATGGGCATATATATATATATATATATATATATATATATATATATAATGAGATAATCTCCTGTTATTTGTGAACAAAAAAATAATAATGAACCCTAGATGGGGAAAATAACCCCAAAATTATAAATAAAAAGGAAATCTCATCTTGCATGAGAAGAATCAGAAAATTCCTCCATGATCTCACCTTCCTCCCCCATCTTTATCCAAAACCCTACCTATGCTAATTAAAAGAAAGGAAAAAAATTAGACAAAGTAAGGGCAAAAGAAAATAAGATCAATAAGTGAAATTAGGGTTGCATAGAATAGCTAGGATCTATCTTTGGAGGTTAAGTTCATCCAATGGCTCTGATTTAACCGTCCAACCCTTAAGCTATGGGATTTAATGAATTAATGGGGGTGTGAGGTGACTTAATTCTAATGTGTGCAATTGATTATTCTAGTGGTCATGGTAAGTATAAATAATAATGGGGCATTTGAAAAATAGGCTTAAATAAACTAATTTTTGGCATGGGATTATTCGGTTTATTTAAGGGTCATGATGAGTAGTCATTATTAAGTTGAAAAATAAGAAGATAGTTACTTAAATAAATGTTTGATTTGGACCAATTACAAAATTTATTAAATTAAAGATGGACCTGGGGGTATTTAACTTGAAAAGTACGAAAAATTTTGTGGAAAAAAAACATTATTGATTAGGTGTTGGGTATAGTCTTGACCCTAATTAAGTGTTAGTAAAAGAATATTTAAAAACCAAATCAAGACTTTTAGGTGTATGTGTTTGTAGCAGGTGCAAAATTTGGGGCACTATAGTAGTTTTGTGTGTGTGTGTGTGTGTGGAATTGTGCCCTAGGTTTCTCTTGTGTTTGTATTTTGAAGTAGCAAACAATTTGCTACCTTTAGAATGTAAATAATGTGAGCATGGAATAGAATAAAATCCTCTCCTATGAAGTGTAATGTAGAGGAATAAGCCTTTATCCCTTGCGATCTAGCTAGATAGATGTAAATGGAGATATAGATGCGTCTATGGATGCAACCTTAAGTGGTGACAAGTAGTTTTTAGTGTTTGGTTTAGGGATTGATAATTGGCATCTTTAATTAGATGGTTTACTTTCCTTGAGTGAATCCTGAATTTTTAGGATTCCTCTATTCAACCTTCACCGTTCCTTTTTCCATGTATTTATTAGGGGAAGATAAAATACTATATCATTTGTGAAGCAATTTTCTATCCTTTAGATGTTTCATAACTTATTGCTTGAGAGATTCATTTGTCTACTTTCATGTTTTGAATAAAATGAACTTGAAAATATTAGTTATGTAACTAAAGATTTTATTTTTGAACCAATTTATGGAGATTCCATTTTGTTAGAATCTTTGGAGTTTTTATTTCCTTCCAAAATTCCATGCGTTGATGTTTCCAAGTTTTGTTGATCCATGTGATGTAATTGTTGAATAGAAAATGCAACATGAATTGGGAAAACATAAGAACATTTTTAATTTTAAAAATAAACTATTATATCAAATACATATTGTGTGGTTTTTCTTATTGTGCTTATGTCAATGTAAATAATTATGAATGACCACACCTTATGGCAATTCTTAAGAATAGTATAGATATTTTCTCCATGTAAGAGTTAGGCTTCCTATAAAATTTATTAAAAAGAAAAAATAGAAAACCATTGCTATTAGATGTGGAACCCACTTCCCAATGAAACAACACACCCTCTCGGTGGAGAATGGGTCATCTAGCGTGTAATTACTTTTGATTTGATTTGATTACCATTGTTGTCAATTTTTATTGTTTTGTATATCTCAAGTGTAATGTTGCAATATTTTTTTAATTGAAAAGTGTGTCTTTATTAATAATATCACATATATATAATGGTAGTCATATAAATAGGAAGGTTATATGGAATCACATTCTATAATGTAATTTTTGGGATTATTGCTAGAAACTAGCAATTGTAAGCAAGTAGTGCAATGTGAATTCTCGAAAGGGATGCGGTGAAGGAGTGGACAATGGTTTGTGGAAGGAGAGGGAGAAAAGGTGTTTTTGTAGGAGAGGATATATTTATTTGGATGCACATAGGATGATTAAATGGAAGGGTTGTAAAAATCATTGTTTTTATTTGGCCAAAATTTCATAAATCAAAAAATTAATTTGAAAATGAAAGGAAGTGTAGACACCTATAATTTATCCTGAACAATTTAAATACTTAAATTGTGCTAATTATCCCCTTTCCTGAAAATTGGTGACATATCATCAATAGTTCTCATCTTCTCTCCTATCATCATTAATTAATTACATTATGTTAATTAATTAAGTCTTCTATTCAACAAATACCCTAATTAATGACCTTCCGTTAATTAATCCTTCCTTCTATCTAGACTAATTAATTATTATTAATTAATTAGCTCCCCCTTTCATTAAATCAATAAATAATTATTTAGTTTATTTAATTCCGTTCTATAGTCTAAATCATGCTAATATTCCTCTAAAAGCTTTTATAAGCTTGCACACCTATTAATTAATCACTTTGGTTAATTAATAAACCCCTTTATCCCCATGAGTCACTAAAGGACAAATTAAACTCTCCTAAAGTTAACTCAACCCTTTTAAACCCCCTTATCCATAACTAACTCAACATCTCTATTATACCACATACAAAGGGATGTAGATATTCCTCTATCCATTGGGCTATACAAAGATCCCTTCTCCTACATTTACACCTACACCTACTCCTTGAAAAACAAAAGTGAGCATATAGTAAATACACTATAGCCATTTTTTCATCTTTGAGTATTTATCCATTAGATTGGAGTTAATCACCATCCTTTTGCATTCCAACAATCAAGTTAGTGTTGTGAAGAAAAATGGAGTTAATCAAGAAAGGCCTAATAAGCCATGGCTTAATGAACCTCCATATTTGATCATCTTGGATCAAGAAACCACTAATATCCTTTTGATAGCTAAAATTTCTACATAGGTCTAGTTTTATTAATTTATCTTTCTAAAAGAGTAGACAAATAATGTTAATATGTTATCTTGAGGTTTTTATATCAAGATTATAATGCATAGTATTGATGATTGTTACTTGTTTAGCTCTTAGCATGATGGTGTTTTGATTTTGATTTTGATTTTTTTTTATGACTACTAGGTGTTAGTTCTAATTTTGTTAACTTACCTAAACTAAACCATGCACACAATAACGAGAAGAAAAATGTGCATTGTAGTAGAGAATTCCAAATTCTTGTTTGGAAGGGGTTTCATGGGATGTGAAGTAGAAATAAAAATAGCCTTAGAATAGAATATAATACAATTATAAAGTGTTAGGAAAATATTATTTAGTGCATACATTATTTTTTGAGTTGTTAAAACAACTCACATGGATAGAAATATTTGTTAGGAGATTGTTTGGTTTGTTAAGGCTATTTCCTATAATAGAGGAGATCATTGTGCATATATATTTGTACATGATGTTGAATGAAATATATAGATAAATTATTTATGTGCTCACACCTTATATCTAGTATCAGAGCTTGGTCATCCATATATCTTCTCCTCTGCATGGTCGATTGCTGCATGTGCAAGGTGAGTTATCTAGTCACACTGGAACATTACATGTGTTATTAATCTCTCAAGGTGCTGTAGATATGTTAGGGTAGTGTACTTTGAATCATTAAATGAAGTCTATATGAATTATCAAAGTTATTTTTTCAAGAAGATAAAGTGATTTAATTTGTTGGTTCACAGATGTGATCACCATTGGCATCTAAGGGCTCCAATAATTGAATAGTCCCAAAATAACTTCAATGTTAGGTATGTTTCTCTATTGTCAGTGTGACGGAAGGAGAACTAAGGTGTAAATTTTTGAAATATGAGACATATAATTCCTTATTTGTACGCTTCTTGAAATCAACTTCATGTCAGCTAACTATATTGGAATCGCCACAAATCATAAATCCATGGATGTCTAGAATCATAGGAGTGATGTAGGTATTCAACGTGTCTTTCCTCCTACAGTTGGTTCCAATATTAACTCAAAAATTTTTGTCACCTTAGATCAAGCTCATAGACTGATCTAGGTTCAAGTGATGAGGGAACCCTCACAAAATGGTGACCTCTCGAACCAACAAAAGCAAATGGTGGCCGGAGTTGATCATCTACTTCATTTGATGATGACTAATCCTCTCTCTACCTACATAAAGCATATGCCTATTTTTAATAAGTGGTTTCTCATAGTTGTGGCATTATATCGATGCAAACACGTGTACTTGAGAAATACAATGTAAAAAGGTTTGTCACTATATTTAAGTCCAAAAACAAAAAAATTTCATCACATCTCATAATAGAATTCCCACTAGAAAAGTTTAATGGTCTCAATTTTCACACTTGGAAAGTGAACATTAAGATGTAGCTAATAAACAAAAATATTTGGAGGATAGTAGATGGAAAATAATTAGCACCATCAGATCCAGTTAAATTAGTAGAATGGTAAACTAGGGATGATAAAGCTAAACCCATTATTGGCTTAGCTCTTTCAGATTCTAAGATGCATTATGTGACCTTGAAAAATCATCCTAAGTAATGTTGGAAAATTTAAATAAATTATTTGAATCCAAATAACTCAATATAAAGTTTTATCTGAAACTCCAGTTGTTCAAACTCAAAATGAGTGATGGAATTACAATGTCTAGTCACATCAATGATTTGAGATCTCTTCTGAGACAAGTTGGAGATGTTAAAGCTCCACTAGAAGATGAGGATGAAAAATCTATTATGAAGAATAGTTTTCCACCCAAATACAATAATGTTTTTTTCATTCTTGGTTAGGGGCCTTGTAAATCATTGGAAGATATGATATCAACTCTTATACTTGAAATGAAAATAGCCAGAGAAGATGTAGAAGAAGAAAAGGCCTTGTACATTAAAAATAAGCACAAAAATTCCTCCAAAAGTGAAGGAGAGATTGAGTGTTATTATTGTAAGAAAAAGGGACATACTTCTACATATTTTAAAATCCTAGACAAAGATGTACTTAGTGGATGACAAAAGAAAAAAGAACACATAATCACATAAGAGGACTCGGCTTAAGAGGAAGAACCCATATAGGAAGAATGTGAGTATATTCCTGAATATTTTTTGTACTAAGCATGAAATTGGAGGACAGAGGAAAATGGAGGTTGGAGGCCAATCAATTACCTCTCTTCATTCACCAATGACAAGGCCGCAAAAAGGTTTCATGACATGTGTGTGTAGTTTGCTTTCTGTTCTTGCAGTTGTGTGTGGTGTGTTCCTATTGTGCAGTGTTCCTATTTGAATAAGTTGAATTTTCACATTGAAAGGGGGATATGATCAAATGTTCCATTTCTATTTTCTATTTGTAATGGTTGAGCGACATATTTTCCTATATTATTCCCTTCGATGAAATGTGATGAGAGTTGATGAATCTACTTCACACATCATAATGTGGTTATGGTAAACCACTCGAAAACTATCACTTTGTGGTTTGTGGTAAACCAATGGAAAACAACCATACTCTTGGTTTTTGGTTAACTAAAAGAAAACGATTTCCACCTTTTTTTTATCAGCAAATTTAAAATTATATTACTCTTGGTTTTGGCTATCCAAAAGAAAACCATTTTTCTTCATTTTTGATTAGCAAATCGAACATCACCAAATCATGAAAGCACGTGGAGGTGTAGGTTATATGTTTTCTCCATTTTTGCACTAAGGTGGGGAATTTTAGGAAAACATTATTTAGTGCATACATTATTTGTTGAGTTGTTAAAACAACGCACATAGATAGAAATATTTGTTAGGATATTGTTGGGTTTGTTAAGGCTATTTCCTATAATAGTGGAGATCATTATGCCTATATATTTGTACCTAGTGTTGAATGAAATATACGGACAAATATTTTTGTGCTCATACCTTTTCATGTGATCATAACTTTGTGTGGTAACGTAGAGAAAGAAAAATAAAAATTAATACTATTAGAATTAGATTGATTTTAAAGACATAAAGCATGAACACTATTTTAAGCAATAATAAATAAGCGTGAGACCTTATGTAATCAAATGAAGGGTTTATAGTGTTTGAATGTGCAAATAAAACAAATAACTATCATTTTATAGTAATGGACATGCAAAGGTGTTATGGGAAACATTCACAATAGTTGTTCCACTAAATAAGGTGTAATGCCCACAAAAATGACGTTTTAGGAACACGCTTCATCCTAACACTTAACCCAAAAGCGTGACTATTTCTTTTGTTTAAGTTAAAATAAGGTTACAAGGATGTTTAACCCTTAGGGTTCATTAAATTAACTTACACTACTAAACTCAGCTTTATGATTGAAGAACCAGGTCTAGTTAAAAGTTAACATATTTTCAAATTTATCTCAAAGGTCCATTAACCAATTATTCATTAGGAAGGTACCAAGGATTAATTTACTTAATTAAATATTTTCTCCTCTTTAGCTAAATTTCAATCCTAGAAGGTTAACCTTATGTTAATTTATTAAATTCATTATCTTATTAACTTAGAGTCCTTTTGTGACTTCCCAAGGCTTGCTAAGAACTAACAAAGGATTAGCACTCTAAGGCAATTTAAATGGCCCCATTCCCCAATTATAGATACCCTTAAGGATTTTAAATTAAAAATTAAAAAATAGATTTCTACCTAATAAAAGTAGGGTGAATCCTCTACCATTCGATCAAATCCATCTTAGCCACTAGATCCAAGGGTTCCGAATTGGCCCTAAATTTTCTTATGAATTTCTATTACACATTTTCATTGTTCCATTCTCCTCATTTGGTCTATTTTATTTTGTTAAAAAAATTGTAGGTTGGAGAGGAGAAATCCATGGAGGATTCTACAAGGAGATCTAGTTTAGATTAGTTTTGTTGTAGTTTTATTATTGTAATCAATTTCATTCAAGGATTGGGAGGTATTTTCTCCACCAATCTGGTTTTTTTCCACACTAAGTGTATTTGGGGTTTTCTATTTGGGGAAAAACCTACCCCATTTCTATAATAAAAAGGATGTATTTAATCCATCATTTGAAGCTTTTGTTGGCCAAGCTAAGGGTTTTAATCATTGTTTTGCTTGATGGTAGTTATTAGATGAATTTTATATCTTAGAAATTAATTTAAAAAATTGGATAAAGGTTTTTAAGAGGCGCGGATACATGGAGTTTTGTCTTAAGTGACATAACCGCCACCCAGCAGAGGCACCGATGGTCTTGGGACCGTCGCCCCTACCTGGGTGACAAACCATGGACTGCCGCTCTATTGAGTGGTGGTTTTGAGACCGTTGCCTTATCCTCGAGTGGTGGTTACAGGACCACCACTCTACATAGGGAAGTGGTCATGTTTATGAAAAATAGAACCTTTATGCCGAGATTTTCACAAAACTAAATTTTACTACAAGGTTATAAAATACATCTTGGACTTTAATTTTATGCTCTTAAGGTTTCCAGTTTTGGAATTTCATTTCATTAGTTCATTTCTTAATTAAAATTACTCATTTAAAACATTTAGAAATCCAATAGTGACAATAAAAACTACAAGATCTATTTCATTTTATCCACTTGTTTTCTTTAGATTCCAAGAGAAAAATTAAGGAATATATATCTAATTTCACATTGTTAATTTCTAATACAAAATGCAACAATTCCCTATTTCAAATTTGTTGTCTCTTCCATTTTCACTACAACTCAAATATCTAAAACAACTACAACAACATCATTTTACATTTGAATTTAGTATACGTACTTTTAACATATTATCTCTTTTCTATTTCTATTTTCTCATTTGCAACAATACAATCTCACAAAGAAATTAGACATTCTTTTCGCATTGAGTATAATTGATTTCTTTTCACACAAAGAACTACTTTTCTCATAATACAAGCAAGATTTCAAATAAAGAGAATTACTTTATTTTCTATTCCTCAAAACTATTCCACAATACAATTTTTTTCTCTTATCTTTTGTTGGGTTCTTTCCACATACATTACTACTTTAATAGTAAATGTTTGAATACAAATTTCTTTTCTTTTTCACTATGCAACTTCCAACTAAACTTTTACACAATTAATCCATTTGATTCTTTCTCTTATGCAATAAACAAATATTGTAATGCAACTTTCCTTCACCATTCCAATAGAATGTCCTCCACATAAAGTGAGAAAATCCTACAATAATGCAAGTTAAAATAAAACACATTATTAAAAGTTCTTCCAATCTAAGTGGGAATAACAAAAGGAATTTTATTACAAGAAGGATATTCTTAGGGTCTCCACCAAAATCTCCAAGATTACCAACTCCAAGAAGATAGATCCTTCAAACTTTGTTTGATTCACAACAAAATGGTGGGAGAGGCAATGCTCTCCACCCAACCAAGATATCCAATGAAGAGGAGAATCCATCCTCTCCATTGGTCCCCGAGCCCCAGCCACATTACAATGGGAGATAGTTCTAACACATGACAAAAATAAGATTCCATGACACAACAAATGTTTCACAACCATTCCAACCACATTTCAATCATCTACAACAAAAGAATGAAAGAAAGACAATAAAACAACAAGTGAACAAGGCTTAAAAAGAAAGCCAAAGGAGAAAGACCTATGGGGATGCCACTTATTCCTCCAAATGGGAATGGATGCCCACCTTAAATCCTATAATGAAAATATCAAATCCCCTACATACTCTTATGCCTCCCTCTTAAAAGAAAAAAATAAAAAATACAAGCATTCCTTGTACAAGGTGGGGAATCCAACACAAACTCCCTCCATAAAAGGGGTAAACTTTTATGCCTCCCTACATAAAAAATCCCCAGAGTCTCCTCCTACTTTAAACTTATGCAATCTATTCACACCCAACAATCATTCCAAGAGAAAAAATACTCAACACAAGCATATAAATACAAAGTAAAGCATAACATAAACAAGGGAAAGCTCCTACCTTTCCATAGTAGTGGTTGTTCCAAGTGTAAGTCTCCAATATCCTCCAAGAAAAGAAAGCATCAAAAAGCTCCAAAATCCATAAGAACTCTCAACAATTCTCTAACTCTCTCCAAAATACAAGAGCACAAAATAATGAAGTAACCCCCAAACAAGCAAAATAATTTCAATAAATAGAAAAAGGAGAGAGGAGGATGATGTGGCTTCAAGTAGGATTCGCCTCATTTCCTCTCCACTCCACATCACCTTAGTCAACCTCATATTCCAAAGCACCATTAATAAGTGGTTGAAGTAATGACAAGTTACTTACACATACTATCTAAGCCCACACCCCCTAAGGACAAAATTTATTTATTAAAATAAAGTGCAATAAAAATTTTACGTTTTTATCCTCCCAAAACACCTAATAGGGTCTAATTTTGACCCCCCAACCCATAGGTAGGGTTTAAATGGCAATTTAATAGGCGTGGGACAAGTTTGACTTGTCCCACAAGCTTCCAAATTTGGCATCTAAGGCCAAAATCGAGTTTCCCATGAAGGTTATAGTGTACAACACTCAAGATCTCAAGCATTCAACACACATCACAAAATCAAAGAGTAAATCAAGTCTAGTAAATGAACTCCTTTTGATCACATCTTTAATTATCTTAGGACAAGGTTAAATTAGCTTAATTAAGACACTACAACCCAATAATAATAAAGGGGTAAAACATACACCAAAATCTAAATAATTAAACCAGTAAATTAAATTACTAAAAGAACACATTCTATCATTAATAAAAGGGAACTAATAATAAAAGACAACACATGACCCCTTGGTAACAATTTTCCCCTAACCCAATAATTTCAACACACACACAATTACATGTTACCATGGTAACCCTTGTTGAATTCATCTATAATTCCAATGTTGTTGCTCTCAATCCCCCAGATGTTATTTTGAATATAAATATACCTACAAAACAGAGAATACCTCATTCGGGCTCATGGCCACATTAAAACATCCATGCCAAAATATGCAATATAAATCTAAAATCATCTATATATGAATTAATATCATCTATGCAATTACGAACCATTTACAAATTTCTAGCAACATTTCTATCCAACATTTCATCCATGTCAAAATGATCACAACATTAATCCAATTATCAAAGGTCTACTCAATATGACGAAATATATCACATGTCAGAAATATATGTATAAATAACCATGTCAACAGTATATCAGCATCAATATAAAATGTCTCTAATGGTCCACATGCATCATATATGAATCAAATCAACAACAGTCTAGTATTTCTAACATCTAACATCATACTAAATAAAAATCCATAATCATATCCATAAGTGTAGTCGATAGTATCGAAATCAATAATAAAAAAGGTGTCGAAGGGAAGTGGGCACTACATCCCCCTCCCCTTAGACTCGACTTCCTCCTAGAAGTAACTCAAATAGGTGTGGGAAATGAACTCGTAGTAAGGTAGTATCCTCCCATGTAGCTGCAGTCTCATCATATTTATCCCACATTGGACCCAAATCTGGTCAATCTCTTTACCACGAAGGCCCAAGGTCCTGTACTCTTTAATGCAAATAGGATCCACCATCGCCGCCTCGGTCTTGCACTGCAATGCGGTCCAATCTAGTAGGTGAGAAGGATCAACAACATATCTCCTAAGCACGAAACATGAAACACATCATGGACGCTAGAAAAGATTGGTGGCAACGCTAGATGATAGGCCAAGGGATCGATGCACTCCAAGATTTCAAAGGAGCCCAAAAACATAGGATAGAGCTTAGAACCTTTTCCTTAACGGATAGGGCTGTTGTGCTTTCTAACACGAGAAACACCTTTGTGCCCACCTCAAAACTATGATCTTTCCTATGTTGGTTCGCATACTTTGTCTTCTTGTCTCGCACCTCCTATAATCTCTCATCGATCTAGGTAATGATTGCTCCATATCTTGTAATAATACTTGCCTAAGAGAAACCCTGTCCTCTAACCTATCCCAACTAAGAGGTGTCCTACACTCTCTCGCCATATAATGTGTGAAAAAGGAGCCATGCCTATCAAACTCGAAAATTATTATTGTAGCCAAACTCCACCAAGGAGAGATACTCCTCCCATCTTAAGCGATGATTCAAAATGTACATCCTAAGCATGTCCTCCAGGATCTAATTCACCCGCTTAGTCGTCCATCTGTCTTACGGTGATATGTTGTGCTGAAATTGATCTCATCCCGACGATATGCTGCATGGTGGTCCGAAATGGGAGGTGTACAAAGGATCATGGTAGCAAATGATCTTCTACTGAGTAATCCCATGTAATTTGACAATCTCATCAATATATACCGTACCACTACATTGGCTTTATAGGTTATCTCCGTATAGAAAAATGAGATAATTTCATCAATTTATCCACCGTGACCATGATGGCGTTATGGTATTATCTTGATGTCGGTAACCCAAAAATGAAGTCCATGGAAAATGGTGTCCCACTTCCACTTTGGTATAGCATGAGGGAAAATATTTCCATATGGATGTTCATGCTGGCCTTCACCCTCCGACACTCTAAACAATGTGACATAAAATGAGCCATAAATCTCCAAAGTCCTCTCAAATGATACAACTGTCTCAAAGTGGTGTGCATCTTCTTCACCCCTGGATGGGCTGAATAAGGTGCACGATGAGCTTCTAAAAAAATGTCCTATCTCAAGTATCCATCTCTAGGAACACATATTTTATCTCGTGTCTAAGAATACCATCAGCCTCTAATGAAAATCCATCAAATCTCCCCTCAAGGGGTCTATGAGATTCAATTTCTTCCCGGGCCGGAAGGTAGAACTATCATGAGGGAGCTTCGCAAAATCATGCTCTACAAATATGTGCCCACTGAAGTAGCCATAGCCAAATGTCTCCATCTACTCAAGGAGGTCTATAACCACATTATCCCTCCCCTTCACATGCGCTATCTCCATATCATACTCACAAAGCAACACCATCCAACATCGCTAATGAGTGTTGAGATCGGTTGCATGAAGAGGTGGTCGGTCCCTGAGTGTAAATCTTTGGCCAAGAAGAAAATATCTCTACCGCACTAAGGTATGCACAACTATTGCAAGCTCAATATTATGAGTCGGATAATTGAGCTCATAATATTTGAGTTTGTAAGAATAAAAAGAAACTACTCTTCCCTCCTACATCAACACACCTCCAAGTCCTTCCAAAGAAGCATCTGTGCAAATGTAAAACTCACTCTAAGGATCGGCACTTCTAGAATAGGTGTTGACGTGAGGCATTCCTTCGTGAATGAAGGCTCTGCTCACATTTGTCGACTAACCAAAATTTTCCCTTTCCGCTGAAGGGAATTGATGGGGTGATCAATCCGAGAAAAGTCCTAAACCTCCTGTAATATCCTACCAAACCGATGAAGCTGCACACCTTGGTAACACTAGTGGGTGCCTGCCAATCCATGATGGCTCGAATCTTCAAAGGATCAACTACAATACCTTCCCCAGAAATGATGTGGCCCAAATAATGCACCTCTCATGTCGAAAGAACGCACACTTCTCCAAGTTCCCGTAAAGATGATTCTCATAAATATCTTTGAAAAACCTGGCGAAGGTGCTCCTCATGCTCCTCACGTGTATGTGAGTAAATTAGAATTTCATCAAGGAAGATGAGCACGCGGTGATCTAGAAAATGAATGAACACTCCATTTATCAAGCTCATGAACACTACGGGGCTTTCGTCGGACCAAAAGGTACCAATGTGAACTTATAATGGCCATATCTCGTATGGAAGGCTGTCTTATGAATATCTACCTCCGTGATCCTCATCTAATAATAGCTTTGACTTAAGATATTTTTGGAGAAAACTATGGCCCCCTTCATCTAATCAAATAAATCATCAATGTGTGGAAGGGCGAACGATTCTTGACCATTACATTGTTTAGGTGAAGGTAATCAATAGACAACCACATAGATGCATCCTTCTTCTTCATGAAGATTAGTGGTGCACCCCAAGGGGATACAATAGGATGGATTAAAATTTCGTAGAAGGCCCTCAAGTTCTAACTTGAGCTCAAATAGATCAGGAGTAGTCATCCGATAAGGTGCTCATGAGATAGGCTCTACACCTGGAACCAAATCTATGTGGAAATCTATCTCACGTGGGGGAGGTAACCCCGGTAGCTCCCTTGGAAAAAAATAAAAAAATCTGTCAACATGTGATGGTCATCAAGTGATGGTGCACTAGACTCATCCTCAGATATGTCACTAACCGTAATGCTAAACATATAATCGACAACCCTATCACACATACCTCTTAAGCTACATAGTGGAGATGGTGTGAATGGAAATAGGCCTCCTAACTCCTGATATGACTGACTCCACTCCTAGATCATCTATACAAGCAATAGAGTTATGATAATCCACTTTAGCTCGTGTGAAGACAACCAATCCATGGCCAAGATGACACCATAGGAACCCAATGGAAGGATTTGAAGATCTAAGGTAGTGGTGAAGGGTCCCACATACACTACACACTCCTTAACTAAGGAGTCTATAGAATTTTTGGCTCCAGAAGCAATCTCAATGTCCCAACTATGACCCTGCCTAACTGCCACCAACCTACAATGCTCTACTAAGGATGGTGTAATAAAATAATCAGAAGATCCAGAATCAAATAATATAGAGGTGAAAATATCACCAATACTACCCATTGTCTCTATCACCATACTCTGGTGCTTAGCTTGGTGGTTCTCAACCACTACGTAGATCCGATGGCTCCATGCCATATCTCCAACAGTAGGCTCTGAGATCTACGTCTTACCCTTATTGTTAGGGTTCTGTGGGAAATCTCTCTAATGATGTCTAGCAACACCACAACCATAACAACTGCCTAGTCCTCTCTAGTGAGATGCAGCTCTAGCTAGTACTCTAGAGGTCTGAGTTGTGGATCCTGATGATCCGGCTACAGACTACTGACATCTTTACTAATGAGCTCCTGTTGATTGAGCTCTCGGTACACCTGTGTCCTGATGGGACCTCTAGGAGGAGGCCCCATACTCTGCCCCCTCTACGAATCAAATCTCTAAGGAGGTATGTAAGGTGGGTGGGTCTATTGTTGCTACTACACTGACTGAGGTGGTGGTTGTGGTGGCAAACGAAAACTGTCCTAAACTCTTTCCACCACATGGAGGAGGAACTGACCCCCTCAATCAACCATCATGCATCTGCTGGATGCATCTCCAAACTTTGTCTCTATCCTATTGCATCTTCCCCCATGTCTCCTCTATAATCTAGGCATTCTCTACAGCCTCTGCTAATGTCTATGGATAGGGAATACGCACCGTGCCACCCAAATCAAAATTTAGTCCCCTGGATGAACTCGTGAATCCATACGTGCTCATCCTACATATAGTTGAGATACTTGAGTAGATCCTTAATCGAATGTCATACTCGACTACGGTCATGATGCTTGGTAGAGGTCATGAAACTCATCTATCTCTTTGAATAAACCTCCGAGAAAATAATTGCTCTTGATATGCTCCTCAAATAGCTCCCAGGTAAGTATCTTTGAGTCAACATAGAGCTTCTACTTCTCGGTCCTCCACTAGACTCTGCTCCATCCCTCGGAAGATTGATAACAACATGACCTTTCATGTTTCTAGTACAAGGAAGAGCTTAAAGCATCCACTCAAGCTCACCAACTAGTCCTGTACCTAAAAACCTCTTGTATCACAAGAATAGTGTGATTGTTATAGCTTCAAGATCTATGTGATATAGTCTACAACTGATGCCGACAAACCCTAGGCCTCTCTGTGTGCTTCTCCCTCTGTCTAGGGCTCTAAGACATGTCCTTATGATCTGAGATCCTATCCCTATGCCCTCTCTGTTGTGACTCTTCCCTAGCTGACTCCACGCAGCAGGTTATCTACCCTAAACTACTCGCTGTGTGTTGAGGGGATACATGGGCCTCCACTAACGGCTCCATGTCATGTCTAGAAAAGCGTCCACCCAAGGGATCTCCGCATATAGTTGCATTCACATCTTGAAACATCTACAAAATCTAAGGTAGAATGGATGATACAACTTGATCGGGCAAAGTGGTATATCTAGTTCTATGTGAAAAGATCCCTCTTCGATCCATGCCTCTTTACGAGATCAAGACAAGAGTTAGTTCATTCTTCTAGGTCTTGTTTGAATTTTCTATGTTTTCTAAATCATACAATTATCAAACATTATGGTTTTCTAGATCAAAATAACCATTTCGTACAAGATTAAAAGTTCATGTCTCATGTTTTCTAGGTGTGCCCAAGGGTCCAAGCTTTGAACCCACAATTCTGATACCAAGTGTAATGCCCACAAAAACAATGTTCTAGGAACACGCTTCATCCTAACACTCAACCCAAAAATTGTGACTAATTTTTTTTGGTTAAGTTAAAATAAGGTTACATGGATGTTTAACCCTTAGTGTTCGTTAAATTAACTTACACTACTAAACTTAGCTTTATGATTGAAGAACCAGGTCTAATTAAAGTTAACATATTTTCAAATTTATCTTAAAGGTCCATTAACCAATTATTCATTAGGAAGGTACCAAGGATTAATTTACTTAATTAAATATTTTCTTCTCTTTAGCTAATGTTCAATCCTAGAAGGTTAACCTTATGTTAATTTATTAAATTCATTATCTTATTAATTTAGAGTCCTTTTGTGACTTCCCAAGGCTTGCTAAGAACTAACAAAGGATTAGCACTCTAAGGAAATTTAAATGGCCCCATTCCCCAATTACACATACCCTTAAGGATTTTAAATTAAACATTTAAAATACATTTCTACCTAACAAAATTAGGGTGAATTCTCCACCCTTAGATCAAATCAATCTTGGCCACTAGATCCTAGGGTTCCAAACTAGCCCTAAATTTCCTTATGAATTTCTATTAAACCTTTTCTTTGTTCCATTCTCCTCATTTGGTCTATTTTATTTTGTTAAGAAAAATTACAGGTTGGATAGGAAAAAACCATGGAACAAAACAAGGAAGATCCATGGAGGATTCTACAAGGAGATAGAGTTTAGATTAGCTTTGTTATAGTTTTATTATTGTAATCTATTTCATTTGAGGATTGTGAGGGATTTTCACCACCAATCTGGTTTTGTTTCCATACTAAGTGTATTTGGGTTTTTCTATCTAGGAAAACCCTACCCCTATTGCTATAATAAAAATGATGCATTTAATCCATTATTTGAAGGTTTTAATCTTTATTTTGCTTGCTAGTAGTTATTAGATGAATTTTACATCTTATAAATTAATATAAAACTAGTTAAAGTTTTTGCATAGGCATGGATATTGCATATAGTCGACATAACTAGAGTAGATCCATAAATCAGCTCACATACTTGGCTACAGTCATAGATCCTGGTGGAGGTCATGAAACTAGTCTATCCGCCTGAGAATAAACTTCCTAGGAAAATAATTGCTCTTGAAACACTCCTTATATAGCTCCTAGGTAAGCTGTCTCCGAGTTAACATGGAGCTTCTACTCCTGGTCCTACACGGAATCCTAATCCATCCCTCATAAGATGGATCACAACATCAGATTACGTGTTGCTAGTACAAGCGAAGAGTTTGAAGCATCCACTTAAGCTCACCAACCAGGCCTCTACCCGAAAACCTCATGTATCACGAGAATATTGTGAAATTCATAGCTTCGGGATCTCCTTGATATAGTCTACAACTGATGTCCGATGAACCCTAGGCCTCTTTGTGTGCTCCTCCCTCTATCTAGGGCTCTGACCCCTATCCCTATGACCTAAGATCCTATCCCCATGCCCTCTATGTGGTGACTCTTCCCTAGCCGACTCCGCACAAAATTTCTTTGCCCTAAAATTCTCGCTATGTCGAGGAGATACATGTGCTTCCACTAACGGATCCATGCCATGTCTAGTAAAGCATCCTCCCAAGGTCTCTCCTCCACGTATAATGACATTGACGTCCTAAAGCATTTATAAAATCGAGGTAGAGTGGCTTCTGACTTGATCTCGGTAGTGGTATATATAGGTCTATGTGAAAATACTACTTGTCTAATCCACGCCTCTGCCTGCAGATCAAGACTAGAGTTAGTTCATTTTTGAGGTCTTTTTAAGTTTTCTATGTTTTCTAAATCTTACTATTATCAAACATTGTGATTTTCTAGATCAAAAGAACCATTTTGAACTAGGTTAAAATTTCATGTCTCATGTTTTCTTGGTGTTCCCAAGGGTCCAATCTTTGAACCCATGGCTCTGATACCAAGTGTAATGACCACAAAAACAATGTTCTAGGAACACGCTTCATCCTAACACTTAACCCGAAAATTGCGACTAATTTTTTTTAAGTTAAAAGAAAGATATAAGGATGTTTAACCCTTAGGGTTCGTTAAATAAAATTAAACTACTAAACTCAACTTTACGATTGAAGAACCAGGTCTAGTTAAAAGTTAACATATTTTTAAATTTATCCCAAAGGCCTGTTTACCATTTATTCATTCGGAAGGTACCAAGAATTAATTTACTTAATTAATATTTTCTTCTCTTCAGCTAATGTTGAATACTAGAAGGTTACCCTTACGTTAATTTATTAAATTTATTATCTTATTAATTTAGAGTCTCTTTATGACTTCCCAAGGATTTCTAAGAACTAACAAAGGATTAGCACTCTAAGGCAATTTACATGGGCCCATTCCAAAATTACACATACCCTTAAGGATTTTAAATTAAATATTTAAAATACATTTCTACCTAAGAAAAGTAGGGTCAATCCTCTACCCTTAGATCAAATCCATCTTGGCCACTAGATCCTAGGGTTCCAAACTAGCCCTAAATTTCCTTATGAATTTCTATTACACTTTTTATTTGTTCCATTCTCTTCATTTGGTCTTTTTTCTTTTTTAAGAAAAATTGCAGGTTGGAGAGGAGAAAGCCATGGAAGCAAAAGAGGAAGAGCCATGGAGGATTCTACAAGGAGATCTAGTTTAGATTAGTTTTGTTGTAGTTTTACTATTGTAATCTATTTCATTCAAGGATTGGGAGGGATTTTCTCCACCAATCTGGTTTTGTTTCCATTCTAAGTGTATTTGGGGTTTTCTATTTAGGGTAAACCATACCCCCATTCTATAATAAAAAGGATGTATTTTATCCATCATTTGAAGGTTTTGTTGACCAATCCAAGGGTTTTAATCATTTTTTTGTTTACTGGTAGTTATTAGATGAATTTTACATCTTATAAATTAATAAAAAACTGGTTAAAGTTTTCACACAAAGTGCGGATCCGTGGACTTCTATCTTAAGCGACATAACCGTTGCCCAAAGCGAACCGAAAGTCATGGGACCGACGCCCTACCTTGGTGAAAAACCACGGACTACCACCGCTTAGTGGAAATTTTGAGACCGCCGCCTTATCCTGACCGGCGATTACAGGACCACCACTCTGTATAGGGCGGCGGTCCTATTTTTGATAAACATAACCTTTATGCCAAGATTTTCACAAAACCATATTTTAGTACAAGGTTCTAAAATACATCTTGACTTGAATTTTATGCTCTTAAGGTTTCCAATTTTGGAATTAGATTTCATTCATTCATTTCTTAATTAAAATTACTCATTTAAAACATTTAGAAATCCAATAGTGATAATAAAAACTACAAGATCTATTCCATTTTATTCAACTAATTTTCTTTATATTCCAAGAGCAAAATTAAGGAATATATATCTAATTTCACATTGTTAATTTCTAATACAAAATGCAACAATTCCCTATTTCAATTTTTTTCTCTTCCATTTTCACTACAACTCAAATATCTAAAACAACTACAACAACTTCCTTTTACATTCAAATTTACTATGCATACTTTTAACATATTATCACTTTTCTATTTCTACTTTCTCATTTGCAACAATACAATCTCACAAAGAAATTAGACTTTCTTTTCCCATTGAGTATAACTCATTTCTTTTAACACAAAGAACTACTTTTCTCACAATACAACCAAGATTTCAAATAAAGAGAATTACTTTCTTTTCTATTTCTCAAAACTATTCCACAATACAATTCTTTCTCCTATCTTTTGTTGGGTTCTTTCCACATACATTTTTACGTTAATAGTAAATGTTTGAATACAAATTTCTTTTATTTTTCACTATGCAACTTCCAACACAACTTTTACACAATATATCCATTTGATTCTTTCTCTTCTACAATAAACAAATATTGGAATTCAAATTTCCTTCATAAGTCCAATACAATGTCCTCCACATAAAGTGGGAAAATCCTACAATAATGCAAGTTAAAATAGAATACAATATTACAAGTTCTTCCACTCTAAGTGGGAATAACACAAGGGAATTTTATTACAAGAAGGATCTTCTTAGGGACTCCACCAAAAACTCCAAGCTTCACATCTCATAAAATATAGCTCCTTCAAGATTTCCTTAATTCACAACAAAATTGGGGGTGGGGAGGCAATGGTCTCCACCCTACCAAGATATCCAATGGAGAGGAGAAGTCATCCTCTCCATTGGCCCCGAGCCCAAACCACATCACAATGGGAGATAATTCCAACACATGGCAACAAAAAGCTTCCACAACACAAAAAAATATTAACAACCATTCTAACCACATTTCAATCATATACAACAAAATAATGAAAAAAAAATAACAAACCAACAAGTGAACAATCCTTAAAAAGAAAGTGAAAGGAGCAAGACATATGGGAGGCCACTTATGCCTCCCAATGGGAATGGATGGCCACCTTAAATCCTCCAATGCAAATATCAAATCCCCTACATAATCTTATTCCTCCCTCAAGCACCCCTTATACCTCCCATATACTTTAATGCCTCCCTCAATCTCTTATTCCTCCCTCATAAAAAAACAATAAAAAAATGCAAGCAAGCATTCCTTGTAAAAGGTGGGGCCTCCAACACATACTCCCTCCACAAAAGGGGTAAACTATTATGCCTCCCTACATGAAAAATCCCCACAGTATCCCCTAATTTAAACTTATGCAATGTACCAACACCCAATAAGAATTCCAACAGAAAAAAATACTCAACACAAGCATATAAACACAAAGTAAAGCATAACATAAACAAGGGAAAGCTCCTACCTTTCCATAGTAGAGCTTGTTCCAAGAGTAAGTCTCCAAGATCCTCAAAGCCAAGAAAGCATCCAAAAGCTCCAAAATCCACAAGAACTCTCAACAATTCTCTCACTCTCTCCAAAATACAAGAGCACAAAATAATGAAGTAACCCCCAAACAAGCAAAATAATTTCAATAAATAGAAAAAGGAGAGAGGAGGATGATGTGGCTCCAAGTAGGATGCCACCTCATTTCCTCTCCACTCCACATCACCTTAGTCAACCTCATATTCCAAAGCACCATTAATAAGTGGTTGAAGGAATGACAAGTTACTTACACACACTATCTAAGCCCACACCCCTAAGGAAAAAATTAATTTCTTGAAAGAAAGTGCAATAAACAATTTACCTTTTATCCTTCTAAAACACATAATAGGGTCTAATTTTGACCCCCCAACCCATAGGTAGGGTTGGCATGGCCATTTAAGAGTTGTGGGACAAGTTTGTCTTGTCCCACAAGCTTCCAAATTTGGCCTCTAAGGCCAAATTCGAGTTTCCCATGAAGGGTAGGATGTACAACACTCAAGATCTCAAGCATTCAACACACAACACAAAATCCAAGAGAAAATCAAGTCTAATAAATGAACTCATTTTGGTCACATCTTTAATTATTTTAGGACAAGGTTAAATTAGCTTAATTAAGACACTACAACCCATTAATAATAAAGGGGTAAAACATACACCAAAATCTAAATAATTAAAACAAGTAAATTACATTACTAAAAGAACACATACTAACATTAATAAAAGGGAACTAATAATAAAAGACAACACATGACCCCTTGGTCACAATTTTCCCCTAACCAAATAATTCTAACACACACACAATTACATGTTGCCATGGTGACCCTATTTGAATTCTTCTAGATTCCCACTTTGTCATTGGTCTCTAATCCCCAAGATGTTGTTTTGAATATAAATATACCTACAAAACTGAGACTACCTCTTTGGCCTTGTGGACGCATTAAAAAAATCCATGCTAAAATATGAAATATAAATCTAAAATCATCTATATATGAATTAATATCATTTATGAAATGACAAACCATTTACAAATTTCTAGCAACATTTCTATCCAACATTTCATCCATGTCAAAATGATCACAACATAAATCCAATTATCAAAGGTCTACTCAATATGACGACATATATCACATGTCAGAAATATATGTATAAATAACCATGTCAACAAGTATAACAAAATCAACATAAAATGTCTCTAATGGTCCACATGCATCATATATGAATCGAATCAACAACAGTCTAGTATTTCTAACATCTAACATCATACTAAATCAAAAGCCATAATCATATCCATAAGTGTAGTCGACAATATTGAAATCAATAATCAAAAAGGTGTCGAAGGGAAGTGGGCACTACATAAGGTATTTAGAAAAGAAGGAGAAAACAAAGACCAAAAACGTTTTTGACAACTTCTCACAAATCTCATAAATGTGAATCTGACACTAGATGATTAGATGTTATGAATGAGTAGAACAAATTATGCATTATATAAATCTAGAAATGAAGAATTTGATAATAATATTCACACTGGTGGTGACAAATATTTACATGAATAATGAGAACAACAAAAACTACATTCATTTAAAATAATTGTTGCACGTAGCATTGTAACTAAAACAAGTACCACCAACACACTGAGAAGAGGTCTGAATGTTGAACTTGATGTTAAATTATTAATTTCTAATTATACAAGGGTTATGTTAACATCCAATATTTGGATAGAAGAAAGTCTTGTATATGGAGCTCCGGGATGTGTATGAACCATTATATATGCACTGGTACTAGTCCACAAAATCCACCAACATATGTAATGGTTGAATTAGATAATTACTTATTAATACTATTTTAAGATAGAAATCCACGTATCATCGCAATTACTGGAATACAAAGGGGACACACGGTTTCTAATATCTTTTACGGTTGGAATGGGCATTAACAATACATAAATTACAAGGTTTGACTCTTTCCAATGCTACAATTAATATTGAACAAAGGGAAACAATGGGGTTAACATTTGTGGCTACCTCTCGAGTAAAGTCATTGTAAAGTTTAAGAGTATTTCTACGATTTACATATAAGCGCTATGAAAGGATGAATAAGGGGAAGCTACTTTCCAAATGGAAGGCAGAGGAAGAAATACTTAAGTCCTTGGAATATAAATAATGTCCCCTATATTTCATTCTAAGATTTTTTCATTTTGTGTGATGTACATTTCACATCTTGATTCATCCGAAATAATCCTTTTTTATCATTATAGTATGGTTACTAATAAAATCTAGAAGAAATACGTGTATTATAGACCTAGAATTTTTATAACTCATAATTATTTTCTTAAGAGAGATGATGCCCTTTTTAAATCCCTCTATGATGTCCCTTGTAAGATATGTGATTCTAAAAGGATTAATTTTTAACATTTTCTCATTTTAGTTGTTTGTGACTTTTTTATAGAAATGAATATTAGAAAATATTATTAAATGTTTGTTTTTCCATGAAAATTTCAATATATTATCTTTGGTATTGTTTTTTTTTAATTGGTAAAAAATATATCTTAAGGCAATTCAATAAAATTCATTAGGAATTCTTATGACTCAAGGAAATACTAAATATGTAGGGGATAGAATGCTATCTTAGTTTACGGATATTATATAGAAAAAAATTTGGTTTCACCAATGAACTACATGGGTAGGGATCCTTATTATTAATAATATGAGTCTTAAGTCACCAATTTGATAGGTTCTCATCAAGGTCATTCATACATGAACTAAATTCTGCCTTCTTTTCTCGACTTTATTTTTGGTATCATTTTATGTATAATGCAACTCTCATGGATGCTACTAGCATACATATATTATATAAATATATGTAAAATATGCCGAGAGGTATAGTTTGAAAGAAACTTATGTCACACATCTAAAATAGGCACCTCGTGAACTATACCTCTCAACATATTTTACATACATATATTTATATAAACATAAATCAAAACATGGTATGTAAAATATGTCGAGAGGTATAGTTCATGAGGTGCCTATTTTAGATGTGTGACATAAGTGCCTTTCAAACTATACCTCTCAGCATATTTTACATATATTTATATAATATAGGTATGTTAGTAATATCAACAATTGCAACATTGATGCCACTAGAAGAAGCATAAAAATGAAGTATGTGTAGAAGAAAGTTGAAGTACATACAAATAAAGAGATGTATGACTAAACAAAAATATTGGATAAAATACAATACATGCATTTTAATGTGTCAAAATCAACCAACTACTAAAAATTACACAAGTATTTAAGCATTACATATAAAATGTGAAATATCTAATCCTATTGTTTGTTACTTGTAAATGAAATAATATAGTGATTAAACACACGCACACACTTATACACACAAATTTTAAATGTTTATATTATATTTGTTCAAGAAAATTTTGGAACTTAAGATATTCCAAAACCACATATTGAAAAATTTAACCCTATTTGAAATGTCCATAATACCATCCATAAGGAAACATTTATGGAAGATTAAAAAATTATTTTGCTAAAGGGAATCCATATGAAAAGAAAACCTTTCAAATATATTAATGATTAATGTTTGCATGATAGAAAAAATAAATAAACCAAGCTTAAATTTAGACCCAAATTTTTCATGAAGGCATCGAATTCAATGATTTAACACCAATTGTCATATGATGGTTCTTGACACGAAATTGCGATAAATACAAACGAAATTTCATACATGAAAAACATAACACATTTTTCTGCATGTTTATTGGAACCCCATATCTATCTTAAGAAAAAGATAGACAACAACCAACATGTATTCCATGTTTCATTTTCTAGCAATGTCTACCAAGTAACACACAACAATGCAAGCTCCAAACTAAACCTATCACCATAAATTGAATCCTTTCAATTATTTTCAAATCTGATAAGATATCTTTTTTCATTCATCAAAAGACAAACTATAATAAAAAAATAGTGTAAATAATAATGTTTCATAGGAGACAATTGTGTGCAAGAAAATTACTCGAATAATGACACGACCTTGTCTCCTCCGTCAACATTGGTCATTAAGATTTTGTAAGAACTCTATGTAGCTAGTGACCTTGCCATACGTGAACTCTAGCCTATGAAAAAAGTGAGCCTAAAATTATACAAAAATTATTGTCCTACTACACAGAATTGAGTGTGGCTAGATATAGTAGTTGACAAATCTAGTTTTTGTGGGTGAAGTAGGTTCTAGCTTCATTATGTTATTTGAGATAATTTGTGAAATATTGTGTATACAAAGACACGTATAAGGAATACATGTTTGATTTCATCCTCCTACAATGACATTAAGAAGGATTTACGGAAGAGGAAAGAACCATAAAAGAAGGAAGATATTACCAAGGAAGAAAATTAAGAGTGAATATAAGACTAATGAAGTTGTATCCGTGTATAGTTTTTCCTCTTGTCATCATGAATGGTTTTTATATCTTGGTGCTACACATCATATGTGTCTGCATAGATGTTATTTTTCATCTTACCATACCCTTAATGGTGTTTCTTCTCTTTTCGTAAATATTGTTTCTTACAATCGTTTGAAGGGATTGGTAGCATCAAGATAAAAATGTTTGATGGTATAGTGAGGACACTAAAAAAGTAAGACATGTACTAAAACTAAAAATAAATTTGATTTCCTTGAGTGAATTAGACTCCAGTGGTTATAAGTTCATAGGTCAAGGTGGAGCTTTAAAGGTGTCTAAGGGTGCCTTAGTTGTAATGAAGGATCTAAAAGTAGGGAACCTTTACATATTGCAAGGGAGTACAAATATCAGTCAAAAAACTATGGTATGTAAAATAGTAGAAGATTCTACTTGTTTATGGCATCTACGTTTGGGGAACATGAGTGAGAAAGGATTTAAGGTCTTGAAGGATCGTGAATTACTCCTAATTTAAAGATCGTAGACTTCAATTTCTACAAGCACCGTGCTTTTGGGAAATAATGTAGAATTTTTTTAAATATAGAAGTCATCTAAGTAAAGCTATTATTGATTATATTCATTCCAATCCTTGGGTTACAACACCTTAAATTTAATATGGACAATCATTGTTTTTTATTAGTTTTATAGATGATTACTCCAGGAAAATATGGGTCTACTTTCTTAAGAAAAATCTTATGTTTTTCAATACATTTAAGCAATGTAGAGATTTGGTTGAAAAGCATACTATCGGGTTTATCAAATGTGTAAGAACAGATAATGGAGATGATTTCACATCCATGGAGTTTCAAAACGATTGCAAGGAACATGGGATTGAAAAACATAAAACCACTAGCTATACCCAAAAAATGGGCTTGTTAAATAAATGAATATGAATCTTTTAAACAAAGAAGGAGCATACATTGTAATGCGAATTTGGATCACCATTTACGGGAAGAAGAATTTTATACGAGTTTGTTATATAATAAATTGCTGACCATCAGTTGCAATAGATTGCAAGATTCTTGAAGAGGTATGGACAAGTCATCCATGTGATTATTCAAACATGATTTTTTTGGCTGTAATGCTTATGCTCTTACTAATAAAAATCAACATTCAAAGTTAGACCCAAGATCCAAGAACTACATCTTTGTTGGGTAGGGTGAAATAGATGGTGCTAACGACTATAGAGTGTGGGATCCTACTCCCTAAAAAATAATCATTAGAATATATGTAGAGTTTTAGGAATATCCTCTCCTAAAATTAGATGTTGAAATCAAAGAAGAACAAGAACCTAAACATGAGCATGTGAAGGTTGAAATTTATCCATCTTCGAGACACTTAAAAGGAATAAATCCAACCATTTTTATATTTTGAAGATTCGCAACTTTAGGAAACACCTAATCAGTCGGTATGGAGGTTATAAAAACATGAGGAAACACCTCCACAACTAATTTAGAGATCTACATGAGCTAGACATCATTCTAGTAAGTACAATCCCAGTATTTCAATTGCTTTTATTTCTAATGATGGGACACCTAGTTATTACAAGGAACTATTGGAAGATGGGCATGGTGCCAAATGAAAAATGGAAATGTAGGAGGAAATAGATGCCTTAGGAAAAAAAGGGTGTGGGAACTAGTAGAACTTCAAAAAGGTAGAAAATACTCGACTCCAAATGGTTTTATAAAGAAAATATTGATGTTGATGAGAAAGATGAAAGGTTTAGGGCTAGACTAGAAGTAAAATGATTTTCGACGAAAAAAGGTATTGACTTTCATGAAATCTTTTCACCAGTTCTTAAACTTGTTTTAATTTGAGTAGTCTTAACACTAATTTCTTTACTTGATTTAGAGTTGGAGCAATTAGATGTTGAAACAACATTTCTACACATGGGCATTTAAAAGATGAGGTATATATGGAACAAAATGAAGGATTTGTACAAAATAGCAAAAAATGATTTGTTTGCAAGATCTAGAAATCATTTTATTTCATAAAACATCACCCAAGAAATGGTATAAGAAGTTTGATGCTTTCATGATGACCCAAAATTTCCTAAGGAGCGAGTATGACCATTGTGCTTATTTCAAGTTTTTAGAGAATGGCTTATTTATTATATTGGTATTGTATGTTGATGATATTATTTTTGTAAGAAAAATTATGGCGGAAATCAATAGTTTAAAGGCTCATTTGGCTAGTACATTTGATATGCGAGATCTAGGAGGTGCAAGACAAATCTTCGGCATGGAGATACATATAGACAAGATAAATGGTAAGCTTTGGGTATCACATGAGAGGTATTTCGAAAATATACTAACCATATTTGAAATGAAAGTTGTGAACCAGTTAGAATCCATTTTTCTTCCCATTTAAAAGTTTCTTCAATTTCATCTCTAGAGAAGAAGAAGAAAAGGAGTATATGTCTCATGTACCATATGTTAGTGCAGCGGAATGGAAAATTTAATGTATGGTATGGTATGTACAAGGCCTAACATTTCAAATGTAGTTGGATTTGTTTGTGGATTTATGGAAAATCTAGGTAGATATATAACATTGCTTACCAATGAAGTGGGTGTCTAGATACTTGCGAGGCATAAGTGATTATTGCATCACCTATAATAATAAAAATTGTGATTATCTTTGTGGATATGTTCATTCATATTTTAAAGATAATTTAGATAAAAAGATGATCAACTTACGGTAATGTTTTTAAAATTTTAGGTGGACTTATAAGTTGTGTAGTGCCCACTTCCCATTGACATCTTTTGATACTGATCAAGGAACTATTGACTATATTATGGGCATTATTATAGTTTTGATTTAGTATGATGATTAGATGATAGATCATGGATTATTGTTGACTTGGATTTATATATGAGGCATGATGATCATTAGAGACATTTTATATATTGATGTTGATATACTATTCGACATGGTTATATTTATGGATGTTGTTCGGACATGCGATATTTGGATATATTGAGTAGACCTAGAAAATGGAATTAATTGATAATCACATAGTTGTTGATAAAATTGTAAATGATATTGTTGGTTTCCTTGATGTTGTTGTGATTCATATATATAGATGATTTTGGAATCATGTTTATATGCATTTTGGATGTTCTGATATGGCCACGAGGCCGAAGGAGGTATTTTTGTTTTGTAGGTTAAAATATCACAACAAACATCGGGGGATTGGAGACCAACCACATTGGAATTCTAGATGAATTCAACAAGGTCACCATGGCGACTTATATTTGTTTGTGTGTTTGATTTTTGTTAGGGATTCCCATGGGGGGATCACCTTCATTGTGACCAAGGGACTTTGTGTTTTTCTTTTATTTGGTTCCTTTGTTTAAGTTAGTATGTGTTTTAAAGGTGATGTGTTTCCCCTTTCTATTTAATCAAATAAATTGTGGTAAAGTATTGTGAGTAATCATATTGTTAAAATTAAGTAATCAAATTGCGTCATAAGGAAGTGATTATTAGAGTTGTTAGCTCTTGTATTAAATGTTGTAAGTAATGTGTAAGTATGTGTAAGAGATATGTAAGTAGATTTTGGAGTATGAAACACTCCACCTTCTTTGAAATTCAAATTTTCCTTGGAGGCTGATTTTGGAGGCTTGTGGGACAAGTTAAACCTATCCCACGGCTCTTAAATTTATATACCAACGTTTCCTATTGTTGGAGAGTTAAATTTAGACTTTTCTTTGTGCATTTTTGTAAGTCACACGTTGTATGTTTTAATTGCACTTTCTTCATGTTTTAAATTTAAGTCAATATGGGCTATGGGCTTGATTTGAATGTGTAAGTAAAATTGTTATATTATTCACCTACTTATTTATTATGCCTTAGAGATTAAAGTTGACTTATGAGGAGGAGTTGAGAATGTGTGAAGTGGCATCTTACATGGATCCACCTCATCCTCTCCCCTTCCCTCTCATATAAATTTGAATTCCTTAGCTTGTTTTGGGTTGCTTCACTATTATTATTTCATGTTTCGGTGACTTCTTTTGGGTTTTTTGAGTTCTTGCAAATTTGGAGAAAGTTGGAGATTGTTGAATGCTTTTGGATTGTGGATCTTGGATTGTTTTTCATTAGAAAGCTTGTTGTTTTGGAACCTTGGAACTAAACTCCATCATGGAGAGGTACGAGTTTGACTCTTGAAATGCTCTTCTTTTCTTTTATGCTTATGTGAAAGGTTGAATATTTGAATGTGTTGTTTTATTTGTTGGCGGGTTGGGTAGATGGCCTAGGAATGGTGTAGGAGAATACTATGGAGTATTCTTCGGGAGGCATAAGTTTTTTTAAGGGAGGCTTAAGTGTGGAGGGATTTTGGATTTCGGTTCCACCTTGTAAAAAGAAATAGCTTGCATTTATTTACTCGTTATGGGGTGCCATAAGAGGTTGGGGAGGCATAAGAAATTGTGAGGAATAAGGGGTACTTGGGGGAGGCATAAGGGCATGTTAGGGATTTGAAATGATATATATTTTGGTGGTTTGTTCTCGGTGGTGATACCCATTTCCCTAGGGAGGCATAAGCAACATCCCCCATAGTTTCTTGCTCCTTTGGCTTGCTTGATGAAGCCTAAGTATTGTTGTGTGTTTATCTTGTGGTTGCTAAAACTATTGTTTTGTTTTGGACTATGTTTTAAATATGATTTTTGCATGTGAAAGATTTCCTTTGTGTTGTGGAAGCCTGTTGTTGCCATGTGTTGAGTTGCATTCCTTATTGCAATGTGGTTGGGGCTCAGGGGACCAATGAAGAGGGTGGCTTCTCCTTTTATTGGATGTCTTGGTTGGGTGGAGAGTGTTTCCTTTCCCCTTGTTCTATTGTGATCAAATTGGAGAATGATGGAAATTCATACTGCTATTTTGGAGTTGAGAAAGAAGACAGTTTTGACAGTCCTTTGTGAGACTTCTTTTTGTGAACCTTTTTCCCACTTCAAGTGGAGGACTCGTAATATTATTTGTATTGGATAGTTATTCTATTTTGGAAATGAAATTTTATGTTTAAATGAGAAAGAGACATACTCTGTAATTTTATTCTGTGGAAAGAAAAGAAAGATTTGTATTTTGTCTTTTGGAATGAAATGAAAAAGGAAGTTGTAAAAGAATCATCCAAGTCAATAGAATTGTTTTATTTACCAAAAATGATATTGTTTTCATTGGGAATTTGTGTTTGAAATACAGTATGAAATCTCTGTTTGGAAAATTGAAAAGGGAATACGTATGAAGAGAATATATTACTCTTTTCCTTTGGAATGTATGATTTGAAAATTAGAACTGCATTCTAGCTTTTTGCACAACTTGATTTGAAACAAACTTAACATTTTAGATTTGAGTTGGAAATGAATGCATATATTAAAGTTTGGTAAATAGAAATAGATCTGTTTGTGTTCAAGTATAGATTCTATTTTGTTTCATTGTAAACTCTGTAAATTTTTTTTAAAATGTACTGAAACGACCCTACAACCTGGGAAAATGAAATGTTATATTAAATTGTACATAGTATGGATAAAACAATCCCAAATACTTGTAAATCTTAAGGAATTTTTATAAAACTTTGCAAATCGGGCATAGCCAAAATCTCAGTCGATTTGCTGTCAAAATTAGGAATTTTGAAATGATAATCAATCAAACAACTTAACCCTTGCAATCCATCCTAAATTCTTCCAAGTGAAATCCTCCATGTATGTTTGGCATGTTGAGAAAGAATTAATGGTGAATTTGAAAAAAATTGTGTAAGTTTAAAATACCAGTTCACCTGTTTAGTGTGAGAAAAATATTTTTGCAAAATCAAGCGTAATGCCCCCCCCCAACCTACTTGGTCACGGTCAGCCTTGTCTCTTTCTTAGGCGTGGAGGAAGAGCACGTACCACTCAGTATTTTTTTGGCAAGGCGTGTTGGTTTTCCCTTGGGTTTGAATGCCAAGTGGGGGGCAGTTGGCCGCCTGTCTCTTCTAGTAAACTCTCAACCACTTCTGACATGTATCCTTTACGACCTGCTCTACCTTCCTTGACTTCCTCGTGCCCCTGGTCTGCCGCTTCTATGAGTGTTGCGTGGTGTGTTCTGCCGGACCTCCACAGCAGCAGCCTACGTCAGTAACTTAGCCAGGCGACAGACATATTGCAGTTTGGTTGAAGCTTTTGAGTGCTTCGAGCAGGTGCAGTCATCCAACTATGTTGCGTTCTGTTCAGTATAGAATACATTCTCAATTCGGGATTCTCCTTCAAGCTCATGGAAGAGGATCTCATGGAGGCAGACCTGTTTCAGATCAGAATATTCATGAAGCACGATTTGCTTTGCATTTATATGGGCTTCTTCAACGAGTCATTGGGTCGGCAGGCATAAAGGTTTCTGTTGGAATTATCACACCTTACAAGCTACAGCTGAAATGTTTGCACCGAAAGTTTGATCTTGTCCCAGGATCGATGAAGGAAAAGGTTTATATCTATCACTACGGTAGATGAATTTGAGCCGGGAGTGATGTAGTCTTTATGTCTTGTGTCCGAGCTTCAAATCATGGGGTTGGCTTTGTAGCTGTTATTCACCGCATGAATAACCATATCTATCTCCTAACAACTTATTTCATCTGGTATTTGCATGAATAATCTTTTGCATTATAAACTGGGTCGATCTACGGTATTGGGTGAAATAGCTGCAGGTATTGTATATCCGTTTGAAGATATTATTCTTTGTGTGTGGCTACTTGACGATGAATTAATGTATTGTTGGAAATGTTTGTGTTCTCATTGTTTTGGATGAATGAATGTAACTCGTATTTTGGGCTACCATTATTTGATTAGAAATGCTCTGTATTTATTTGCTTTCCCTCTTCTCGCTAGTGTTATCTAGTGCGAGAGGTTGGAATGTTGAGGAGAAAAAAAAAATTTATGGAGTTTTGGGAGAAGCCCACCGTTGATGTTGTGAGCTTGTTCTCTATACCTAACTTTGGTTGGATGCATTGCCTGCATCTATTATATATGTAGTCCAAGAGCCATATATTTGGTGGACTTTGCCTGCTATAAGGCTTCTGATGAGTTCAGGGTTCCCAGAGACTATTTCATGTCTCATTCTAGAGATTCAGGGCTTTTTAATGATAACAGCCTGGAGTTACAGAGGAAGATGAATATGATTGCAGGAGTGCAGCATCTATACCATCCAAAGGATCTCAGGACTTTGACCGATTGGATGAGGAGCAGCTCATGTCAATGTTTGCTGATGTTGAGCCGTTCAATAAGAGTCAATCAAATCAATCTTCTAATCCTCCTACTCATCAGACATCTGCATTTGATAATCAGATGTTTAGACAGACATGCAACTTCCGAGAACCCCTCCACTCCATCTGATCACAATAGCATCAATGAGCCTTCAATGGAAGAGAAAGTAATGACTGTATCGGGCCAATTCAAAAGTGAGCCAGAAGTACAAAGTGTCAACAAAAGTGACCAACCACTCCAGACCGCCAAGACTGAAATGCCCTCATCATCAGCAATGGAACACGACCCAAGCATGGATCCAAAATGGATCAAATGAATTTTAGCGAATAGGCAATCTGCGCAAAGATCTAGAGTAAGAAAGCTGCAATACTTTTAGAGCTTGAAAGAAGCGTCAATGCCTTGCAGACAGAAGTGTCGACGCTGTCTCCTCAAGTGACATTTCTGGATCATCAAAGAGTTATAATGAATGTTGATAACAGTGCTTTGAAGCAAAGAATTGCTGCTCTTGCACAAGACAAGCTTTTTAAGGATGCACACTGTGAAGCATTGAAAAAGGAGGTGTCAAGGCTAAGACATCTATATCACGAGCAGCAGCAACATTTGCAAAAAGAAATGCATGCATCCTCAACAGGGGCATATGACTTACAACAGCAGCAGTTTGGTAAGCTAGAGCAGGGTTCATCTTCACGGATGATGGATCAAAAACCTGAGATCTCTGATCCTTCTCCAAGTCATCTGAAGACTACATCAGGGATTCCAGACCATAGAGAAAACAATGCTTCCCACAGCCATATAGCCCCTAGTTTTCAGATGTTGAAAAGCATGATGCCTTCAAGCTGCCTTATGGGAGAGAGCAACAAGAGCTTGGAAGAAAGAACTATAATCAGGCATGTTAATTCTACTCCTCGTAATAGTTTTCTACCTTCTTTCAGTATCTTGAAATGAATATTCTTTCCTCTTAAATGGCGCCTAGACAAGATGTTTTCGTAGTTGTTTATATCACTTCCTGATTGTGTGGTTGTTCCTTTAAATCTCGTTCCAATTTCGCTGGTTTTGCTTGGAATGTTCTTTCCTCTCTTATCGCTTACTCTGTTTATACTTGTCTAATGGGCTACTACAATATTGAGTGATGCAGTCTAGTTCGTAGGGAAGGAAACATTATTGAGTTTTGTTTGCTTATATGACCCTCTTTTAAAAGAATTTTGTGATGGTATTTATAATAGAAGGCTTACTATATGGAAGGTTAAGCCTTCATATCTCTTTTTGGTTGAGTAAATACGTATTTTCTGTTTAGGTCTCTCTGTTTTGCTAAAGGTACATTAATAGTGACGTTGTGTTCTAAAACTTGCTTAAGCTGTGGGCATTCCTTACTTTTGTTTGATTAGAAATGGCATTAGGGTTTGCTATAGAACCGTACATGGTCAAATTTTGTACCTAGTTCTAGAGGATGAATAAACGACTTCTAATTTTGGCCTCGACGTGTTGAGAGAATTACTTTACGTTCTTCCTGGTTCAAACTCTTGTGTGTTTAAAGTAAGGGGGAAACATTGTAAGTTTAATTGAATGAAATCTCTACAAATTTTATTAAGGGTCGCGAGCAAGCTATTAATAGCTGGACTGAAACAAAAGTTGTAGGTGAATCCATGGTATTGGATTCGTGAACTCGTTTCCTGTTAGATGACAGCTGATTACAGTGATAATATCATAGGTGGCTATTATATTTACCTGTTTGATATTTGCTAGACTTTTCCTCGATAAGCCCACATGGATCGGGTAAAATTTCCATCTTCTATACCTTTGGCAAGGATTTCATAGAACTTCTAGGCCTGACTGCACTGCGAAACCTCCCTGAAGGATATGTGCGTTAGTTCTTATTTTGTGCTTGTACTCGTGGTAAGGTCTTTTGAGTCTGGGGAATCGTTGGTGTATTACCCACCGTGTATCGAATCCCTTTGTTTTCGAACTCGAATATCTTATTCTTTGAACTTGGTTACTAAAAGTCCCTTTTCGTGGCTTTGTTAAGGAAATCAATTTTTATTTTTATTTTAAAGTACTTATTGGCATTGTCGGAAATATATAAAAATTATTAACTACTTTTGGGTTTAGCTTTCCCTTATATTATGTAGAGAAGTTGACGATTAGGATAGGGTTTGTTGGTAGAATAATGGCCCTTTCTGTGTCTCTTTTGTACGCTTTTGGAAAAGTGGATTTGTTTGGGTTAACTAGTACTACGTTTAAGAAATCCTATAAGAAGGTAGTGGTAAACTCCTTGGTTAAAACTGAAACTATAGTTGTGTTCCTTTAAGGTCGTCGAACCCATATTACTATGAAGACCCCCTGGAAGAATTGGATAACGTCATTTTGCTTCGCGCCTACGATCATAATTAGTACACTTTGTCTTCTCTTGGACCCCTTTGAATGGATGGAGTAAATTTTGGATTCCAATCACGTAACCCATAGGATTACATGAAGGAGATATCAACACTCTTGACTTTCTTGTTCCTAACCCATAAGGTCTTGCCTCGATTTGTGTAATTTTGTTCTTACTAGTGTTTTGACTTTCTCCATCTTTGGATGGTTTAGATTTCTTTCTCATGTGATTAATTTTGGAGTTGTGGGTTGTGTTTTAATCCATTTTTGAATTAGAACTTTCCTTTCTTGATATTGTTAAATGTTAGCTTCTTTGTTGCAATGAGTAGCCTTAACATGCTTAGTTCTGAACCGATTCCGGCTAGTATTTGTGCGAGATGGATTATGTGAGTAGATTAAAGGAAAGAGTTGTAAAGTTTTCTTGGTCTGATTTATGAGGTTCCTTGTCAAAAATGTCCAATGTGAGGTAAATTTTGTAATAGTGCTTGCAGAAAGGAGTTTAGAAGACCTCTTGCCTTGGGATATTCTCAAATTTTGTGATGATGTTGTCTTGTCCTACCGTAGGTAAAGCGGTAACTTACCTTTGTAAGAAATGGTATTCAATCTTTACATTGATATGAGTATTGTGAAACTTAGATCTTGAGAATAAATTGTCAAGTTAAATCTTTCTAAGACTTAGTGGCAATATTTTATAAGTAAAGTAAAATGGGTCGGTTAACCCTTAGAGGAGCTAAACAAAAATAATAATTTAATATTCAACAAATAAAGGTAGAGGTGATCTACTTGAAATCAAATAAGTCCATGAGTGATCAAAATGAAACCATCCCTTGTGAAGTAAAAATTTTATAACTTGATATCCCTAGCTACACTAGCGAACATTATCCTTTCTTTGGTGAATTCTTAAAATGATCCTAAGGTGAAACGAATTGTGAGTTGTTGTAAAATAATAAGATTTAATAAATAGGAGGAATCGGTTTCAAAGCCATGTAATCTGTTTCTCAACCATTTGAAAGGTAAATTGTTTTCTTTTGTAAAATCATCAATGAAGCCTAAGTAAAATATTTAATAATTACGTATAAAACCTCAAGCTCTAATTAAACCTCAAGTAAGAACTAATGATGTCTCAAGGATGAACTCAATTGACCTTCTTCCTTTAACTTTATCCAAGGTACCTCGTAATTTTCTCTTAGGTTGTTGAACGTGAACCCCTGTTGTCATATGGGCATGAACAAGTTCTAGTAGCATAAGTGTTAATAGATGGCGTTGTGAAATTAAATTACCCCTTTTCTCTAAACAAACGAATTAAGCAAATGAATGTCGTAATAGAAAAGATTAAAGATGATTACTCAAAGTGTAAAAAGAATCAACTTAGCTTAGTAAGATGAATTATATGAATCATACCTTGAGCATCCTTGAAAACGTAAACTAAGAATTGCAAGATGTATTTTTAAAATAAATGATCCTCAAGAATATCTCATTGTGGATGGCCCTAGCATTAGTGTGTTACGTGGATGGACCTCTATGTTGTCATGTCAAAAAAAAAAAAGTGTATTTTCCTTTTGGGTGTGAATGTTTCGTCTTGACCTTGTGGTCTCCCGTAACAAGCATGTTCACAGTGTTAGTGGTATCCTTGGTAACGACATGTTGCGTCATGTGATGTGAGTCAAAAAAAAAAAAAATATCCTGTCTTTTATTGTGTTGTCCTTGTGTTGGTATTTTTGGTGTGTTACACTTTGGTATCAGAGCGAGGTTCATGCTCTCGAACCTATGGGCCGGATTGGTGTTGTATGGTGATGTTACATGGTGGTGGTGGTGTTACATGATGATACTGCGTGATGATGATGATGTTGCATGATGGTGGTAGATATTGGAAGAGTAATGTGCTTTATTGTGATGTGATTATTGTCGTAATTGTGATATTGTGAACGCACATTATGGGTATGTCACCTTGTGCGTGTTTGTGATCATGTTGATATGTTGGGGATGGGAGTATTCTCTCTCCTTCTTGTGGATTCTAGGAAGAATTCACGTGTGAATTATTGTTTGTGATGTGTGAAAAGAATTCTAATGTGGATGACGTAGTGTTGGAGCATTGTGGTATATTGTGATATGTGAGTGTATCAATGTGTTGTATGACTAGTTGATGTTAAAAGAAACGAGTTGTATCATGATGTTTTTACCATGTTCTGAAGAAATGTGTGTACCACCTTGCTATGTTGCAATGGATGTTATGTTGTGATGTACTATGTTCATCGTATGTATGACTGTGCAAATAGGTAATGCTTCATGTTGTGATTTTGGGTCATACGGTGAGTGTATGAACCCTATCGTATGGTGATTGCACTTTGGGTGCAGAATGTGGTAAAGTGATGTGTTACACTCAGTGAATGTATGATCGTGATCTACCCTGTATACATACCATACGTGAGACGTTATGGTAGTTATGTGTGTGCCACTGTTATGTTAGTGATGTTGTTGTATGTTATGTTGTGAACCTTACACTAACCGATCCTGAGGGAAATCGGTAGAAGTGTATGTTGAGAGTGAGGAATGGTGTACCATGGGTCAATAACTCGAGCTAAAACTCGGTTTAGTAGATAACATGTGATTCTTTCCTCTCTCCCTATGTGGTTGTATGTATGCAACCTTAGTGTATCTATGACTATGTTTAGCCTTGTCGAAGGGTGGCGGGATGATTCAAATGGAGGTGATGACAGTTGTATTATTGATATGTATTTACGAGTGAGGCTCGATGTTCCGAAAGTGCTAGCAACTCGTTGAGTACCCTTTGGTGGCTAGATAAGGCCACACGGTTATCGTAATGTGACATTATTATAAGTTGATTTTATTCGTAAATTGAGCTTTTACTTTATTTTGCGAGGACCAACATGCTTTTTCTTGATTGCAATGCTTTACAATTTTGGGCATTTCCTTGGTTTGTGGCACTAACATGGGGATTTTGATACTAACTTTGGCTATTTGGCCATTTATTTTAGCTTGATTTGGGGTCTTCTTTTAAATTTTGGAATTCTTACCGCCTTGCCCAAGGCTTATACTTTGCCACTTGGCACTTTGATTGGATTGTTGTGTTGGTTCTATTGTCGTGATGTGTGGAATAGGGTCATAGGATGCACCATGGATTGGTTGGACCTATGGACCCGCTTCGTTGTATGGGGGTACGCCCCAAGAGGTATATATAACTAGCAGGTTGTTGAACCACGCGTTATTATGTCACTTGGCTTAGAAGTGTTCGAACTCTATGTGTCTTGGACCATAGGGACAACCGACCTCCTTGAGGAGGCATAAGAGTTTGAGGGAGGCATAAGAGACTTGAGGGAGGCATAAGAGTTTGAGGGAGGCTTATGATATTTGTCTGTATGGTTGATGTTTTAGGATATATGTTGAGTTATTGTGATGTTTGGTAGTGGTCTTTTGATGTATGTGTTACTCATGTCAGATGGATATGTGTTGTGATGTTGTGGTTATGTCATTGATTCCCTTGTGGACACTATGTACCTGTAGCATGGTTTGGTGTTATGTGAGTCTTTCATTGATGCAAATTGAGGAAATGTCTGGTGGATTGTAGTACTCTTTTGTTTGAGTATTTGGTATGTCAGTCATTGATGTGTGACGTGTACTATGTGGACTGTGCCTAATCCATTCCGTATTTGAGTAACCCTTTTGTGGTGTAATGCAATCATGAAGTATATACTTGTGTGCTTGTGAATCTGTAGGGTCTTGTGAACCTGATAGGGTGTTGTGTTAGCAGTTCATGTTGGGCACCCACAATAAGGAATAAATCAAAACACTTCAATGACGATATTTTTTAAAAAGAAACTAAAACTAGAAATAATGATAATGGAAAGAGACTAATGAAACGATGAACAAGAAAGAACTGCCAATCTTCACAGAACATTGAAAGTTAAAATTTCTCCCAAATTTTCCTAAGGCTACTTGTGACCGTGCTTTAATCAACTAAAATTTTTAAACCATAAAGTGTACTTTCTCCCTTACCTGTTCTTGGTTGTGAACCATTTCCTTTCCTTTGTGTAATGTCGCATCGAGGACGATGCTTTCTTAAGGGGAGGAGAATGTAATGCCCCCAACCTACTTGGTCACGGTCAGCCTTGTCTCTTTCTTAGGCGTGGAGGAAGAGCACGTACCACTCAAGTATTTTTTGGCAAGGCGTGTTCGTTTTCCCTTGGGTTTGAATGCCAAGCGGGGGCGATTGGCTCTGTCTCTTCTAGTAAACTCTCAACAACTTCCGACATGTATCCTTTACGACCTGCTCTACCTTCCTTGACTTCCTCGTGCCCCTGGTCTATCACTTCTATGAGTGTTGCGTGGTGTGTTCTATAGGACCTCCAAAGCAGTAGCCTCACGTCGGTAACTTAGCCAGGTGACAGACATATTGCAGTTTGGTTGAAGCTTTTGAGTGCTTCGAACAGGCAGGTCGTCCAACTATGTTGCGTTCTGTTCAGTATAGAATACATTCTCAATTCGGGATTCTCCTTCAAGCTCATGGAAGAGGATCTCATGGAGGCAGACCTGTTTCAGATCAGAATATTCATGAAGCACGATTTGCTTTGCATTTATATGGGCTTCTTCAACGAGTCATTGGGTCGGCAGGCATAAAGGTTTCTGTTGGAATTATCACACCTTACAAGCTACAGCTGAAATGTTTGCACCGAAAGTTTGATGTTGTCCCCAGATCTGATGAAGGAAAAGGTTTATATATATCACTACGGTAGATGCCTTTCAGAGCCAGGAGTGATGTAGTCTTTATGTCTTGTGTCCGAGCTTCAAATCATGGGGTTGGCTTTGTAGCTGTTATTCACCGCATGAATAACCATATCTATCTCCTAACAGCTTATTTCATCTGGTATTTGCATGAATAATCTTTTGCATTATAAACTGGGTCGATCTACAGTATTGGGTGAAATAGCTCTGGGTATTGTATATCCGTTTGAAGATATTATTGCGTTGTGTGTGGCTACTTGACGATGGATTAATGTATTGTTGGAAATGTTTGTGTTCTGTTGTTTTGGATGAATGAATGTAACCTGTATTTTGGGCTACCATTATTTGATTAGAAATGCTCTGTATTTCTTTGCTTTCCCTCTTCTGCTGGTGTTATTCAGTGCAGAGGTTGGAATGTTGAGGAGAAAAAAATTTATGGAGTTTTTGGGAGAAGCCCACCGTTGATGTTGTGAGCTTGTTCTTTGTACCTGGCCTGGTTGGATGCATTGCCTGCATCTATTATATATGTAGTCCAAGAGCCATATATTTGGTGGACTTTGTCTGCTATAAGGCTTCTGATGAGTTCAGGGTTCCCAGAGACTATTTCATGTCTCATTCTAGAGATTCAAGGATTTTTAATGATAACAGCCTGGAGTTGCAGAGGAAGATGAATATGATTGCAGGAGTGCAGCATCTATACCATCCAAAGGATCTCAGGACTTTGACCGATTGGATGAGGAGCAGCTCATGTCAATGTTTGCTGATGTTGAGCTGTTCAATAAGAGTCAATCAAATCAATCTTCTAATCCTCCTACTCATCAGACATCTGCATTTGATAACATATGTTCAGATAGACAAGAAACTTCCGAGAACCCCTCCACTCCATCTGATCACAATAGCAGCAATGAGCCTTCAATGGAAGAGAAAGTAATGACTGTATCAGGCCAATTCAAAAGTGAGCCAGAAGTACAAAGTGTCAACAAAAGTGACCAACCACTCCAGACCGCCAAGACTGAAATGCCCTCATCATCAGCAATGGAAACGATTCAAGCATGGATCCAAAACGGATCAAATGAATTTTAGCGAATAGGCAATCTGCGCAAAGATCTAGAGTAAGAAAGCTGCAATACTTTTCAGAGCTTGAAAGAAGCGTCAATGCCTTGCAGACAGAAGTGTCGACGCTGTCTCCTCAAGTGACATTTCTAGATCATCAAAGAGTTATAATGAATGTTGATAACAGTGCTTTGAAGCAAAGAATTGCTGCTCTTGCACAAGACAAGATTTTTAAGGATGCACACTGTGAAGCATTGAAAAAGGAGGTGTCAAGGCTAAGACAACTATATCACGAGCAGCAGCAACATTTGCAAAAAGAAATGCATGCATCCTCAACAGGGGCATATGACTTACAACAGCACCAGTTTGGTAAGCTAGAGCAGGGTTCATCTTCACGGATGATGGATCAAAAACACGAGATCTCTGATCCTTCTCCAAGTCATCCGAAGACTACATCAGGGATTCCAGACCATAGAGAAAACAATGCTTCCCACAGCCATACAGCCCCTGGTTTTCAGATGTTGAAAAGCATGATGCCTTCAAGCTGCCTTATGGGAGAGAGCAACAAGAGCTTGGAAGAAAGAACTATAATCAGGCATGTTAATTCTACTCCTCGTAATAGTTTTCTACCTTCTTTCAGTATCTTGAAATGAATATTCTTTCCTCTTAAATGGCACCTAGACAAGATGTTTTTGTAGTTGTTTATATCACTGCCTGATTGTGTGGTTGTTCCTTTAAATCTCGTTCCAATTTCGCTGGTTTTGCTTGGAATGTTCTTTCCTCTCTTATCGCTTACTCTGTTTATACTTGTCTAATGGGCTACTACAATATTGAGTGATGCAGTCTAGTTCGTAGGGAAGGAAACATTATTGAGTTTTGTTTGCTTATATGACCCTCTTTTAAAAGAATTTTGTGATGGTATTTATAATAGAAGGCTTACTATATGGAAGGTTAAGCCTTCATATCTCTTTTTGGTTGAGTAAATACATATTTTCTGTTTAGGGCTCTCTGTTTTGCTAAAGGTACATTAATAGTGACGTTGTGTTCTAAAACTTGCTTAAGCTTGTGGGCATTCCTTACTTTTGCTTGATTAGAAATGGCATTAGGGTTTTTGCTATAGAAGCGTACATGGTTGACTTTTGTACCTAGTTCTAGAGGATGAATAAACGACTTCTAATTTTGGCCTCGACGTGTTGAGAGAATTACTTTACGTTCTTCTGGTTCAAACTCTTGTGTGTTTAAAGTAGGGGAAACATTGTAAGTTTAATTGAATGAAATCTCTACAAATTTTATTAAGGGTCGCAAGCAAGCTATTAATAGCTGGATTGAAACAAAAGTTGTAGGTGAATCCATGGTATTGGATTCGTGAACTTGTTTCCTATTAGATGACAGCTAATTACAGTGATAATATCATAGGTGGCTATTATATTTACTGTTTTATATTTTCTAGACTTTTCCTCGATAAGCCCACATGGATCGGGTAAAATTTCCATCTTCTATACCTTGGCAAGGAGTTCATAGAACTTCTAGGCTCGATCGCACTTGTGAATCCTCCCGAAGGATATGTGCGTTAGTTCTTATTTTGTGCTTGTACTCATGGTAAGGTCTTTTGAGTCGGGGCATCGTTGGTGTATTACCCACCGTGTATCGAATCCCTTTGTTTTCGAACTCGAATATCTTATTCTTGAACTTGGTTACTAAAAGTCCTTTTCGTGGCTTTGTTAAGGAAATCAATTTTTATTTTAATTTTAAAGTACTTATTGGCATTGTCGGAAATATATAAAAATTATTAACTACTTTTGGGTTTAGCTTTCCTTATATTATGTAGAGAAGTTGATGATTAGGATAGGGTTTGTTGGTAGAATAATGGCCCTTTTTGTGTCTCTTTTGTACGCTTTTGGAAAAGTGGATTTGTTTGGGTTAACTAGTACTACGTTTAAGAAATCCTATAAGAAGGTAGTGGTAAACTCCTTGGTTAAAACTGAAACTATAGTTGTGTTCCTTTAAGGGCGTCGAACCCATATTACTATGAAGACCCCCTGGAAGAATTGGATAACGTCATTTTGCTTCGCGCCTACGATCATAATTAGTACACTTTGTCTTCTCTTGGACCCCTTTGAATGGATGGAGTAAATTTTGGATTCCAATCACGTAACCCATAGGATTACATGAAGGAGATATCAACACTCTTGACTTTCTTGTTCCTAACCCATAAGGTCTTGCCTTGATTTATGAAATTTTGTTCTTACTAGTGTTTTGACTTTCTCCATGCTTTGGATGGTTTAGATTTCTTTCTCATGTGATTAATTTTGGAGTTGTGGGTTGTGTTTTAATCCATTTTTGAATTAGAACTTTCCTTTCTTGATATTGTTAAATGTTAGCTTACTGTTGCAATGAGTAGCCTTAACATGCTCAGTTCTCGCGAACTGATTCCAGCTAGTATTTGTGCAGATGGATTATGTGAGTAGATTAAAGGAAAGAGTTGTAAAGTTTTCTTCAGTGCAATTTATGAGGTTCCTTGTCAAAAATGTCCAATGTGAGGTAAATTTTGTAATAGTGCTTGCAAAGGAGTTTAGAAGACCTCTTGCCTTGGGATATTCTGAAATTTTGTGATGATGTTGTCTTGTCCTTCTGTAGGTAAACTGGTAACTTACCTTTGTAAGAAATGGTATTCAATCTTTACATTGATATGAGTATTGTGAAACTTAGATCTTGAGAATAAATTGTCAAGTTAAATCTTTCTAAGACTTAGTGGCAATATTTTATAAGTAAAGTAAAATGGGTCGGTTAACCCTTAAAGGAGCTAAACAAAAATAATAATTTTATATTCAACAAATAAAGGTAGAGGTGATCTACTTGAAATCAAATAAGTCCATGAGTGATCAAAATGAAACCATCCCTTGTGAAGTAAAAATTTTATAACTTGATATCCCTAGCTACACTAGCGAACATTATCCTTTCTTTGGTGAATTCTTAAAATGATCCTAAGGTGAAACGAATTGTGAGTTGTTGTAAGATAATAAGATTTAATAAATAGGAGGAATCGGTTTCGAAGCCATGTAATCTGTTTCTCAACCATTTGAAAGGTAAATTGTTTTCTTTTGTAAAATCATCCAGTGAAGCCTAAGTAAAATATTTAATAATTACGTATAAAACCTCAAGCTCCAATTAAACCTCAGTAAGAACTAATGATGTCTCAAGGATGAACTCAATTGACCTTCTTCCTTTAACTTTATCCAAGGTACCTCGTAATTTTCTCTTAGGTTGTTGAACGTGAACCCCTGTTGTCATATGGGCATGAACAAGTTCTAGTAGCATAAGTGTTAATAGATGGCGTTGTGAAATTAAATTACCCCTTTCTCTAAACAAACGAATTAAGCAAATGAATGTCGTAATAGAAAAGATTAAAGATGATTACTCAGTGTAAAAAGAATCAACTTAGCTTGGTAAGATGAATTATATGAATCATACCTTGAGCATCCTTGAAAACGTAAACTAAGAATTGCAAGATGTATTTTTAAAATAAATAATCCTCAAGAATATCTCATTGTGGATGGCCCTAACTGTTAGTGTGTTCTGTGGATGGACCTCTATGTTGTCATGTCAAAAAAAAAAGTGTATTGTCCTTTTGGGTGTGAATGTTTCCGTGCTGACCTTGTGGTCATCCCCGTAACAAGTCAGTTTCACGAGTGTTAGTGGTATCCTTAGTAACGACATGTTGCGTCATGTGATGTGAGTCAAAAAAAAAATCTTGTATTTTATTGTGTTGTCCTTGTGTTGGTTTTTTTGGTGTGTTACATCAACCCTTAAAACTTTATCCAAATTAAATTTTTAAGGTTGTTGTGCAAAGAGGACATCGAGAGCTTTCCATAAAGTCCTCGTTTTCCAAAACTAAGTTCCTATCAAAATTTATGGCCTCCAAAAGTTTTTACTTCATTGGGCTTCGAAAATAATCTAAGTTCGAAAAAAAAAAGTTTCTTCGCACACCCTCTTCCGTGCCCAAGAGAAAAAAATCTTCCCGTGCCCCTTTTCCATGCCTGGGAGAAAATTCTTCCCACGCCCGCCTTCCGTGCCCACAAAAAAAAAAAGTTTTTCTTTCCACGCCTGGGAGAAATTTCTTCCCACACCCCAAGAAGATAATCTAACTGTGCTCGGGATAACTTTCACTCTCTTAGTGTTTTGTAAGGTGATTTGATAATTGTTGTAATGGACTCTAGAAATTTTGTTGTGAACACTTTAAAAAAATTATTCCATAATTCTTCTAACTAAACCTAGGTTGTTCTTGGGTCTCAAGTGGGAGTTTTTAGTGGGCGTTACAAGTTGGATGTCAAAGCTTCAAATGATTATTGCTATGGCAACCACTGAGGCGGAATATGTAGTTGCCTATCATGCTTGTCAGGAGGCAATTTGGCTAAAAGGCCTACTAGGTGATTTTGGAAGAGATCAATACAAGATGAAGGTATTAGGTGACCAAAGTGTTATTTGTTTGGCCAAGAATCCATCTTATCATAGTAAGACAAAGCATATTGTAGTTAAGTATAATTTTGTTAGACATGTTATTGATGAAGGATCGGTAACACTAGAAAATGTCCAAACCACATAAAATTGTGTTGACATGTTTACAAAAATAGTATTATTAGAGAAGCTAAAATGGTGTTTGGCTTCTCTTGGCTTGTAGAAAAGGTGATGAGTTGGTTGTGTAAGATATCAAGCAAATTTGTTGTCAAGGTGGAGATTGTTAGATATGTGACAAAAAAGTTAAATTTTGGGTCCTTTTGCAGCGCGGTTTGTAGCTCACTTCTAGAAGGGGGTGTGGGGGCTTTCCACCCACTCATGTCCGAGGGGGTCAGTGGGGGAAATCCCTTGTTTCTAGAAAGGCAATTTCGACCAAATTCCATTTTTAGGAAGGAAGATACTAATGGCATTTTTCCATCTGGTTTTAGGAGGAATCCAAATTGTACTTCACCAATTAGGTGTATTTATTTATGTGGTGATCCATTAAAGATGCTCATAACAAGTTCATATGTAATTTGTTCATCTTGAGTAAATAAAAGATTGATATCTTGCACGATGGATGTTTCCCTAAGTACTCAGCTGGAGTATTACCATGTATATCTGGTGTTCGTCTCTTTCATAGTTGGTATTTTGTATATTTCTCTTATTTCTATCTATGTACACTGTAATTTTGTTATTCAACTCTTTGCTTATTTATTACTGCAAAGTCTACGGTTCCAAACAGTCCAAACCCTAGAAATGTTACGGGTTTCAATGGATGAATTATAATAAAAAATCAAACGCCCAAATACGCAGCCATCACTTCTAATTAAGGGACACAAATTTGTGGACAACCTCAACGCAGCAAATATGTGGAGAAATAAATGCAAGAATCTCGACATCCTCGAAACCCTAGCAACCTAAATACTTGAACGCAGTAATTATATGCAGAAATACGACAGAGAACTTCTAGTTTCTCATTTCAAAGCAATCATTTCAATCCACAGAAAACTGAGATACAACCTTAATAACAACGTATATGGTTGAGAAAATAAAATGAAAGCATGCCAGATCCACCTTTCACAACAAACAGTCAAGATCTAATCAAATAACGACCATATACCAAAAGACATCAATAATCGTTGATTGGTTTGTCATGTGTCAGCCGGGAGAAGGCATTCGATCAGGGTAAACGCGTTTCAGCGTAATAACAATCAATCCCCACAAAAACAAACAGTGAGCTTGTGGCGTGCATTATAGGCTTCTGGACATAAATATTATTATCTTGAAAATCATTTATGCCATTTTTAAACACCATCAATTTATGTTATTAGTTTGACATTTATTTGAGCTCCTAGGATGGTAGAGGCTTTCCGGCCAAAAAGAATTTGGCCATAGTCAAAGCTCTAGCAGGTTGGTAGCTGGGCACTTCATGTCCTGCTCCCCTCACAGTTGCGAATGTCAAGCCCTTATAAATTACAGTGTATCCCCCCACTTCGATCTCCCCATTCATCCATGGATACCATGGTGTCTCTATTGGAAGTTTCAAAGCATTAATGGAATATCTGGTACCAGTCACAGGAACCCCCCCATCCACATCTCCGCTGCATTTACCAAATTATATACCATTAGTCTTAATCTAATGCAATCGTATCCATCATGTTTTAGCAATTTAACCACGTCCGTGTTTTCCTTTACCTGTAGACTAGAATTCGTATTCCTGTTGCCATCATTCTCCTATATATTGGAAGAACGGTGATCACATTGCTGAGGTAATCAAGTACTCCACTGCGATGCCCACATTGTATTAATTAAACGATGACATTATAAATCATAAATGACCTGCAATATTCACAAGGGACGTTCATTCATACCTGCATTCATCCCATGGATAAGGAAGCGCTGTCACATTTGCATGAAGAGCACTCTGCACTTGTGGTGTGTTTAGGTAGGTTAATACGTAGCCAGGAGTGCATGGATCAAACCCATCTAATCCATTGCCAGGGCTTGCATCCTGCAAACAGAGAGGAAAAGGTTCATATGTATACCATTCGAGAAGTTGAAAAATAAAATGTTTTTGTGTGCATTGTTGAAAATACTGGGTATGTAACCCACTGTGCTTTTTCCTTACAGTAGAAGTAGAAGCCGCCCATATGGGGTCAGGGTGTGCAGGGCATAAGGGGCCGTATATATTGTAAGGGTCTATCTGTCCTCTTTCTGACTCGGCTAGAAATGTCCTCCGCATGTAACTACGAGTTTCAGAGTAGTTTGAACCATTGCAACGATATTCTGCATATTTTTCATCAGAAATTAATGCATGTGACCACCAGTAATCAATCTCTCCACAGTAATCTGTGTCGGCATTCATAATTCCGTTTCCAATCTGCACAATCCCACAAACTTGGTATCTACCAATCCAACGAATTACCAATCTGCATATTTGTCTTAACCATAAGTAGGAAGAAAACACACCATAACTCCCTTAAGGTTGATGAATGATGTATTGGAGTTGTTATTCTTCAAAATTGTGTCTGCTAATTGAGGTACGTAGTGACCTGCATTCACAGACAAATGTATTTAAAAAAAACCCTGCAAAAGTGTTTTGTATGATGCGGAGTTTAAAAAAATGTGGCATTTGAAGTACAAACATACCAGCGTAACTCTCCCTGCTATGTAAAATTCACGATTTTTATACTGCGGAAATCTTTCAAACCAGTAAAGGAGGAACATGTACGAATCTTGAGCTGTCAAAAAAATAAAATTAATCATGATGGCCTCCATCCGAAGGAAAACTGAGTCCTTAGGAATCGAATACAAGATTTAACAAGTTACCGGTGGTATAATCATTGGCATTTGTATAGTCAGAGGTGGTATTTGAGTATGAGAATCCAACCCCAGCCGGTGACTCCAGAAATAACGTGTTTGCAACTGCAGGAAAAACCCAAATTAAATTTTTAAAAAATAAAAAAATACCAGTAAGATTGTATTTAATGCACTGCTTATAATTTTAGACACATGACAAGAAGAGATTTACCATGGTTCCACGCATATGGATTATTATAAAGTGTCTTGTTATCTGCGTTTACACGAAATGGTCCCAATTCCAGCATTGCTCCAAATCCAAACGATGAGCACCCTGGTCCTGAAATATAATCATATTGATATGTATTACTTAATCATAATGATGGCTGTTAAATTTAAATATCAATGTGAAATTAATACAATACCCCCATTGAGCCAGAGAAGCAGAGGCTTGGTAGAAGGGTCTTCAGTGGCCTCTGCAAAATAGTAGAAAAGAGCTCTCCCCGCCTGTGAATCAACCGTCACATATCCGGAATACTGTGCAAACGTTATGTTTGTTGGCTGGCCAGGCAGAGCAGTTATTCTATCATTTTCCTGAGACTGGTCATACAAGCTTTTACTGGTAACCAAAGGAGGCGACCAATCTTGATCTGGATTTGTGTTTGTGTTGGGAACAGATATTTTCTCGCTCAAAAACTTTGAGAACACTTGACGGTGAGTTAGGCCATGGGAAAGCTCTGTGAAAAGGGCTAACCCTGACACTAACATCAGGAGAGCGGTTATTAAATCTTTCATTTCTGACGACCAAAAGATCAATTGAGCAGGTATCGAAACTGTGAATGGCGTTGAAATAAATAGAGGCCTATGAACATAGGTTTAATAAAATTAACAGTTTGGAGGACCGTCCACCATGGAATATCAATCACTTTGGAGAACCCTCCACGATGGTTCATATTAGTATCCATCGTTTACATCACTCGTTATTGTCTTGTTCGTAGTAGACAGCCAGTTTCTTGTTCGCAGAATTTCAAAAAAAAATTAAAGTAGGAAGTTTTCTTGTATCACTAATATTTAGAGTTATAAGCAAATAAGTAATGAAAAAGAACAAGTTGCTAAAACGGTCGGTCGAGTCTTGGGTTATGGGAACTTTGGTATTATGATTTTATATGCATGTTATAGTAACATATAGTTAGGTGGGTCATATATTTCTCACATATCAATAAATTCTAATGAGTATTATCTAATGATTTGATGTAGAGTAGTCTATAAGTCGATGCATTTATAAATAAGAGGTTGCATGTTTGTCTCCCACATTTTTATGTACGGTGATAAACGCAATATACAAATCGATAAAATTGATAAACACGGTGTGTAAAAGTGCAGAATGGTATAGATGACAAATCCACATGTATACATAAGATGGATCGGTGCTATCATATACATTGGATAGTCGTCCCCAAGTTAGGTTCCCTCTTTCTCATGCATTTTAGAAGTTGAAGAAAGCTAGCTAGGAACGAATTATAACAAAATATCATTTGCTATGTTGTCCAAAACTCTCATCAAATAAGTAATACAATTTTTTCTCGTTTTTATCATACAAACACTAAAATTTAATTGCAATTAGATGTTTGAAACTTGTATTTAATGACTATTTATAGACTACAAAGACGATGTTTCCATATGGTCTCAAATGACAGTGAAAAGCAAATGCCTACCAAATATGTTAGTGCTATGTGTTGATCACTAATAAATTTATTTGTTAACACCCCATAAACAAAATTTCTATGACTTAATGGCTTTAAACACACCCCATAATCACAACACACAACATATGGGTCCCACTCACCACAATGAGTTTTATCACTAATGAGGCACCCATTTACATTATTTCCTTGACCCTAATATATCTCTAAACATGGCAAATTTTTTGTCACTCAATATTTAGGTAAAAATATTTGCAACTTGGTCTTTCATGTTGAAGTAAAGTTGAATTATATCATTTGAATCAATTCTATAATTTGGTGATGATAAAATCTCAACGTGTTGGGTTCTTGCATGATGGTAAAGATTTTTCACTAGTTGTATTATACTTTTGTGTTCACAATATAATATTATAGGTTGATTTTGTGGAAAATATAAATCACCAAGTATTATCCATAATCATATTGATTCATGATTAGCTACACATGCTAATGTATGTTTTTCCTCTACTAATGTGTCATGGAAGTGAAATTGTTAGATTTTCTACTACACCATGTTGGTACTCAATTTGATCTCGCCCTGTTTGTTCTAAAAATTTCCCAATCTACCTGGTTCGTTGTATTTTCTATCTCCCAAAATGGATGCGTACAAGTTTTATCTTTATGAGGGTGTTATTGTGAATCCTTCTCTATGGTCGCGAGTCACAGTTGGGCCTTGTATCATTTCCAAATTCTTTGTCCTTAAAGAAAAATTCAATTCTGGGCACAAATGGTGATTTCCCTACATTTTACGGTTGACGGGCGTGGGTCAAATTATATCTCAAAGCATCTTGACTACCTAGTTTCTTTTGATTGGATGAGGCACATTGGGTCTATTTTATAACTTGTAACTTTTTGCTATGTTTGCAAAAAGATCAATTTGGCTCTGCAGCCCCGTTGAGTTCTGATTGGCCGGCCAAATTCATAAAGATGGAGAAAATTTCTCTTTATTTCCCTGAAGGTGTATACATGTTCATTTTTAATTGGTTGTAGTATGGCGGGGCATTTTGGTGAAATTTGACACTTTGGTCACATTTGTAAAAATACCAAATTGGCCCCATGGTCCTGATAGTCTCTGATTCACTATTCAGAAAATATGAAGCGGTAGGGAAAAAGTCTTACTTTGACCCCAAAGATGGACACGTGGCCATTTTTCAAGTTACAAGTGGAAGGTGGGTCGGTGGAACATTTTGAATTTTTCTGGCTCAGCATTTAAAAGTCAAAGCGGGGAGGCGGGTCGCCGGAGGTTTTTGAAGATTTTTGCCTTTTTGTGAAAAGGAGAAAAGTATAAATATGAAGAGTGAATCTGCTGGGGCCAACATCAAAAGTTAAAAGCGGGAAAACAGGTCGGCAAAGGAAAATTGGAAATTTTGCCTTTTTGTTAAAAAAGGTAAAATTGCATAAATGAGTCGTGACTCCATCAAAGGCCCAGATTAAGCCACGTGTCGAACTCCGTATTTCAAAGGTGGAGGGGTGGGGAAAAATGTGAAAATTGTGCATTTTCTCCAAAAGTCATAAAATACAAAAGGCAAACCCAGGCCCGCTTCGAATCAGATTTTTCCACGTGGACGACTCTAATCTAAAGTTGAGAAAGGGAAAAATCAACGGTTGTTGTGCATTGCATATGATTTTGCTGCCATTTTTGCTCCAAGACTCCTGGAGATGCGAATACACATTTTTTCATCATTTTTTGATGAAATTCCTTGTCGTTTTTGTTTGCAAAGTGCAATTGAATGGATTTAGAGCTTAATTTGTGAGTCCAAGGAATGTAAAGGTTGATATTTTGAAGTTGGAATTGCTCAGGCACTTGCAAAAATGTGAATTACTAGAGAAGCTGGATGCAGAGAAAATTTACAGAGGAAAGAATGGGAAAATGATGAAATGATGGAGGTTGCATACATGAAGGATGAAAACGTGCTCCCAGTTAAAACAATGATGGAGATATTTGTAATGATTCACCTTTTTGAACAACTGGCAAATTTTTGTTGCAAACCTGTTAAACGTCATTTTCTGGAAATCATGATCAAACATGTAACAAACAAAGGTCCCTCGAATATTCTTTTCTTGTGTGGAAATCTTGGATGTTGTTAGTGTGAGTTATCCTATGTTTCCTCCTCTCATATTGGAGGGTCATCTCACATGGGTTAGGTTTAGGGTTTACATGTGTGTCATGCACTAGGGTTACTCAACACCCTATATGTACTCTCTTTCTATTCATTTATGAGCATGCCAAGACACTATGTTGTCTTTCCTCTATGTGCAAGCTTTGTTTCTGTTGAGAAATTTATTCCATTACTAATCAATTTTTCCTTGTGATTACGTTGGAGCTATCACGATTCCGTTGGAGTGCAACTACTTCATGGTGCATCGTTTCCGATTCGATTCTCGCAAACTCTTTTTAGATATAAATTGAGTGTTATAAAAAGCATGATTTAGTCATGCAAATGGTTGAGGGTTGAATTCTTACGAGAAATTTTGAGAAAGCCCATCTTCCTAAGAGACCATTTGAGAAACCTGTTAATCTCTTATGTTTTATATTTGATTAGGTCAAGTTGGTTGCAAGTGTACAACAATTGACAAGCTCTGAGATTGTTTAAGAAACCTTCCTCTGCTGATGAATATAATCAACTTCGAATTAATCTGTGTTAATCTTGGGAAAATTTGTGTCTGCTTTATTTCAGAATGTCTACAAATAGTATTTCTTGTTCCTATTGCAATATTATGTTAAAATCCCTTAGAATCACATAGGATCTCATCCATGTGATAGTTTAGTGGCATTTGTAATTTCATTACGAGAAAATCCTTCATCCTGTAATGAGATAAACAATTTAAAATCACTTTATTGTCATTTTGTTGATAAAGATTGTCTGTAAGCCTTTGAGTGTATCTTAGGCATGAGGAACCATGGGTCTTTAATGTTTAATTGAGTCTTTATCTCGAGCCTTTGTGTTGAATTCTCAAAGATTGTGTGAAACCGTGTAGATCTGGGCCTCCATTAATGCACACCTTCTGTTTGAAGGAATATTTTAGCTATTCTAAAGTTTTATTTCATTTATTTTTCCAATTTTTGTTAAGGTTCTCAAAGATCTGGTAAAAATCAAGTTTATCTTGCTTAATCTCCCACCAAAAATTATTCAAAAACAATGAATCCTACCTGAACTACCCCTATTTGCCTTGTATGTCCACAAATGAATAAATTTTTCTGCCAAAATATGTAGAAGCAATCAAGATTCCATAATGTATTTAGTAACCTTAACCTTGTTTAGAAAATATCACCATTCTTTAGAAGTGACAACTCGTGAGAGTTAAATTGTGGTGCATTGATCATATTTTCTTAAGGTTTCCTTTCAAATTTGTGAAAAGAAGGATATCTTCATTCTCCTTCACCAACAGAGGTTACAAAATGGGTCCTCTCACCCTAGTTGAAAGGCACAACCTAAAGTAGTGAGGATAGATCAAATCCTTTTAAAGGTGTTATCCATTTCTCCAACATCTGAGTGACAAAGAGTCGACGAATCTCCTCCTCGGCTACAAAATGAATCATAACATGATCTTTTTGTCTCTCAAGATCTTGCTAAATCTATGATGATGCTCAAGTTCCAAATGAGAATCAATTTAGACACCAAAACTAGATTGACGTCATTTCCGGGGATTATTTGAACTCGGGACTTATTTGTGTGGAAACAACACCAAATTAGCGTCATTCATGGGGACTATTTGAACAAATTTGTACACATACAGACCTTGGTAATGTTTCTTACATGATCTAAGCGTAAATATTTTATTTAAACGTCATCCTTTGTTGAAATCTGTAAAATTTACAAAGTTACAAGTTTTGCGTGTAATATTTCCAGTTTCTATTGGTTTTTGCACTAATTTTACATCATCAATGTTAAATACGGGTAAAGTGTTGGTATCCAAATTGATTCTCCCTCAAAATTCTGAGCAACATCACTGGTTTGATAGGAAACTTAGAGACAAATTAGATCATGGTGAGTCATTTTGTAGCTAGGGATGAGATCTAACTGGCCCTTTATCACTCAAATGTGGAGAAATGGATAGCACCCTCAAGAGGATTTGATCTATCCTCACTATTTTAGGTTGTGCCTTTCAACCAAGGTAAGAGAACCTATTTTGTAACCTCTGTTTATTGAAGAACAATGATAAATCCTTCTTTTGCATAAATTTTATAGAGAAGACCTTGGGAAAATATGATCAACACACCAAATCTGACTCTCACGAGTTGTCACTTCTAGATCATGGAGATATTTTCACAAAAAGGAAAAGGTTACTAAAGACATTTGAGACCCTGATTGCTTCTGCATGTTTTGGTAATAGAGATTATGCATTTGTATGCACATAGGACAAACATGGGTAGTACATGTAGGATTGGTTGTTTTTGAATGAATTTTTATGGGAGGTGGGGCAGGTGAACTTGATTCACTAGATCCTTGAGGACCCTTACAAAATGGAACTTTAATCCAACCGAATGCCACGAGAATAGCTGAAACATTTCTTTAACTAGAATATGTGCTTTAATAGAGACTCAAATTAGCACTCTTCCACACAATATTTGAGATTATATCACGAAGGCTCGAGTTAGAAAATCCAACAAAGCATCAAGATCTAAGTCAAATCACGCCTAAGGTACACCCAGAGGCTTACAAACAATCTTTGTCAATAGATGAAAGAAAAGTGATTTTAAATCGTTTATTCCAATCCCAGATGAAAGCTCTTCTGAGAAATGAAATTACAGATGCCACTAAACTGTCACAAGGATTGAGGCATGTGTGATTGAATCAGATTTTAATACAATATTTCAACATAAACAGGGAAAACTAATTGCATAAATTCAAGAATAAAATAAACACATTTTACTCAAAACAACACAAAATAACTCGAATTTGATAAAATCCATCAATAGGGAAAGTTTCTAGAATAGTCTTTGACCTTGTCAATGGTTGTACACTTGCAACCACCTTGACATGATCAGATTTTAATACAAAAGAGATATAGAAGCTTCTCAAATGATTTCTCAATAACGATGAGCTATATCAAGCTTTCTATTAGAAAAAATCAGTCCTGACCCCTACTCCAACCTCCAACATTTGCATGAAAAAATTGTGCCATTTATAAAACTTACCATAGAGCCCCTTCTTCCCAAATAGACAAACATTTAATGCACCAGTGCTCGTCATGATTTTGATCGTGATTCTCATAATCAGATCTGTAAAAATTTGTCAGTGCTCAAGGGGTAGATCTCATCGAATATCTCCCACATTCAACTCCTTCCTTTGGTAGATCACTCTTTCTTCAATTTTCCAACCACTTATACCCCTAATCAAATTTGGCTCCTTGCATGCTCAAGAGAAGAAAAATAGAAAATATGATTGGGCACGATAGTCAAACCATTTTAATGGCGAAATATGTCTTACATATCTTTCCATCAAACTTAAATATCAACATTAACTCCCTCTCTGCTTGGCATGTAGGAAATACCAATAAATCATGGAGACTCACACTTCTAGGTGTGTTTCAATAAAATGGGGGAAAATCAGATTTAGACTCTCACTTTCGTTGATCTTTACTTTGAATTTGGGCCGTCCATGTGGAAGATTCAAACTTAAAAACAAACCTGGGGGCTTCCTTTGACTTTTTACAACTATTAAAAAAATGGAAAAAATTTCCATTTTGCTCTGCTCCTCCACCCTTGGGAAATGAGTCTGACACATGTCTTGAGGTGGGTCCCAAAGGAACCGTAGATAAATTCTACCATTTGACCCTCCTTTTTTGAAAAAGAAAATCTTTGCAATTTTTCCCCCATGACTCCGCCTTTTAAAAACAGTCTCGACACATTTCCCAATGTGGTTCCTATAGAACCATGCTTCCCCTTTCACTTTTAACTCTTTTCTCCAAAAAGGAAAATTTTCCAAATTTCCCCCAAGAGTCCGCACCTCCACCATCAACCGGAGCAATCTTTGAACTTTCCTTTATCGGGCCTATGGGCCATTTTGATATTTTTAGTCATTTACATGTCAAGGAGCAAATAATCCAAATTTCCCCAATGGTCCTCCTCCCTTCCCCTTTGACTTTTCAAACTGCTAGGTGTCACTATGGCACACCTTGAGATGGTCCCAAAAATTTGATACCTTTAATGAGCACGGGCTCGCCACGTGTCCTGTCCTGACAAAGTTTGTTTGAATGCTTGAAGTTCAGTAGAAGGTGCCATGTTTGTGCTCCAAGGTAGTTTCCTTTGGCTGTTGAAAAGTCTAAGAAAAATGAAAAGTGAGCGGAGCCCTCCACATGTCCTTCCGGCGCTTCTTTAAAATGAAACTCAAGACCCGATCCCCAAACATGTGCAGTTCCTCCATGTGTCCTAGACCTCCAAAACCCATTGAAAAAGAATAAGTATGGGAAGACTGGTAGAAGCCTCCACGTGTCTCCATGATGTAATTTCAAAATGGTGCCCAAATCGGAGACCCTGAATGAGCGCGGGCTCGCCACGTGTCCCCATTTTCTGCCACATTGTTTTAGCTGCATAAAAATTTTATAAGTCTGGGAAAAGTAGTAGAAACCTCCACATGTCCTCTCGAGTGCTACTCCAAGGCCAAACCAAAAAGTAGATCCTCAAATGAGTGTCGTTCCTCCACATGGAAAAATTTTTGAGTTGAGGTTTTTCATGAAATTTTTGAAATACCCAGCTGAGCCGCGTCCAACCAAAAGAGGCCATGTTCTTTGTCGATGCAAGGATGTAAATTTGACTGGGAGAAATGCCTGTCAAACCATAAAATATAGAAAAATGACCATTCAAGCCTGAAAATGAAAATTTCTCCAAGGACAAAGAATTTAGAAATATTACAAGGATCAAATATGTTTCTCAGAGATTCATCCATTCATTTTTCTTCAAGTATTTAGGGCAGAAATGATAAGGAAGACAAATCCTGACCATGGAGAACTGAAAATATGGGAGAACCCGAATTTTTAGATGAACAGAGAATGAGATACCCAAATTACAAACCCTTTCTGGAGGAACAAATAAACAAGGAGCAAACCATGGACCCATAAGTGATCTACGACCCATAAATAGTTTTAAAATGGTAGCAAAGATTAACCAGGCACAACACGGGGAGAAAACGAAAGTGATAGAGGCGTAAATTGATAGATTCCCAAAGGAAAATGGGGACGAGACTATTTTGAGCACCAACATCGGCTCCAACTCAGGGATGGGCACTCCCTATGAGTGCCACAAGAACAAAAGTAGACCAAGTGCCAAAATATCAATTGGGAAATAGAGTCAATTTGTAGAGTAGAGAAACAAAGCCACCTCCCAAAAATGAAATAGAGAAACTAGAAAAAACAGGTCATCGAGGACTAGAACAAGCAAAAACACAAAAGAAAAGAAACAAACAACAAACTATACACTGTACACAATATTTTTACCTTGATCTAGGGAATCAATCCAAGAAATGCTTCAAATGCCTACCATTAACATAGGAAATTCAAGCAGTTCACCATCTAAGTCCTTGAGGAAGAAGGTATGCTCACCAATCCTGATATCAATGGAGTAAGGGCCCATCCATAATGATTCAAACTTGCCATGCTTGCCCTTATCCTCATGTCTGCTATCCCATAGCAGCATAAGATCTCCAACATTGAAGGCCCTGGGAGTGACCTTCTTGTCAAATAACTTCTTCAATTTCTCTCTGAACTTTACATGCCTCTTGTGGGATGCCCTCCTTTCTTCATCAAACTCAACAATCTAGTTAATGCGAGCATCATAAGGACATACCTCTTTATCTTCCACCTATTGCATAAAATGATATGAAGACAATTACATATGAAGAGGCAGTAGGGATTGAGTCCCATATACCAACTCAAATGTAATATTTTCAGTGACCCTCTTGACAGTGATCCTATCTTCCCAAATAGCAAACTTCAACTATTCACCCCACTTTCTCTTGTTTTGCTCCAATGTTCTTTTGATAATCTTCAGCAAGTTTTTATTACTGGACTCAGCTTGTCCATTTCCTTGGGGATTGTAATTGGAGGCATATGTCAAGTTGATCCCATACTCCTTGCACATTTCCATCAAAGGTTTAGCTCTAAAGCTCATGGCATTGTTAGCAACAATCTTGACTGGCACCCCAAACCTGCAAATGATATGGTTCAACATAAAATCCATGACAATTTGGTGTGTTGCTCTTTTGGTGGGGATTTCCTCCACCCACTTGGTGAAATAATCAGTGGCTATAAGAATCCACTTATGGCCAACACTTGAAGGGTCTAAAATATCACCAATGAAATCCATTCCCCATTGCTTGAATGGAGCTTCAATTGATACATGTTGTAAAGGAAGGGAGCCTAAAGCTTTCAGTCTTCCAGAGAAGCACTGGCAACTCTCACATCTTCTAACCAAAAGAGTTGTATCCTTGAAGAGAGTTGGCCACCAATAACCAACCCTCAAGATCTTATGTGATGTGATTCTTACAACAAAATTCCCCCACATACCCATAATTAGTAATGACATATTTATGGGAGGCCAACTTAAGAGCCCTTTTATGGTTCTTACTTAAATGCTCAGGGTAGTATAAGTGTTTGAGATAGAAAATCACATCCTTGTACCACTCAGAACTCATCAACCTTTCAAAAACACCTACCCTTTCTTCTTCTACCTCATTTACCTCAATAGTTTGCAAGTTTCTCTTAGCCATAAGCTTAGCCAAGCCCAAACCTCTCACCAACTTTATGGTTTGGATATCCATGTCATATTCTTGCAACTTGTTCACCCACCTACATCTCTTGCTTGAAACTTCCATCTCTAACAAGATTTCTTTCACCATGGTGTGGGGAACATAAGCAACAATTTTAGAACTTAGAATATAAGGCCTGAAAACATTTGTTGCTTTTACTAAGGAAAATTCTTACTTCTCCATAATAGTGTACTTTAGCTCAGCCCCCTGCAAGGCCTTACTGAAGAAGGTAATTGGCCTCTCAGCCCCTTCATAATCCTTCTGTAGTAAGATAGAAGTAATAGTGTTCTCTAAAGTAAAAGAGAATAATTGAAAGTGTTTCTTATTATCTGGAGCTGGCCAGAACAAGTGCATGCTTTTGTGCCTCTTTAATCCCATTGAAATCTTGGATGGAAACCTCCTCCCATTTGATGACCTAGTCTTTCTTCATCATGGAAGTGATTGGGATATTCAAATCAGAAAAGTTTGATATGAATATTTTAATGAAGTTTATTTTCCCAAAGAAGGATTGAATTCCCTTTTAGTCCTTGGGATTGGGACCTTGCTGATTGCCTCCACTCTTTCTAGATCAATCATCACCCCTTCTTGTGAGACTATGTGACCAAGAAACTTTTCCTTCGGACTCTAAAATGGTACTTCTTTAGATTCGGTGAGATGCCATATTCTCTACATCTTATCAGCATCTTCTCCAAGTGTAGCAAGTGGTCACTTGTCTTTCTAGAAAACACAGTCACATCATCCTGGTAGAAAACAATAAACTCATTGATGTAACTAGCAAAAGCAACATCCATTACTCTTTGAAAGGTGGCTCCAGCATTCATTAGACCAAAGGGCATCCTGACATAGACATAGGTCCCCCAAGGAGTAGTAAAGGTTGTCTTGATCCTTTATGATTCCTTCACCATAGCTTGGTTATAACTAGAAAAGCCATCCAAGGTGGAAAGCAACTTAGAACCAGTCACTAACTGCAACATGTTCTCCATATTTGGTAAAGGATAATTATCCTTCATTGATGCTTTTTTCAAATTCCTGAAGTCCACACATAACCTAATGTCACCATTTTTCTTTCTGATTGGTACTAGGTTTTTAACCCAGGAAGAATATCTTGTGGGCTGAATAATCCCTCCATCCTCGTTTCTTCAGCCTTCCTCTTGCATTTTGAGAGAAAAGAGTGGATTGATGGGCCTCTCGCTTCTATCTAAATGGATTTTCATTAGACTTCAAGGGAATCTCATTCTGAAATCGGTCCTCTCTATATGATTTTAGTTCATAATAGGTCCAATCCATGCAATCTTGGTATTTTTTCAACAACCTGGATGTATGACTAGTTCTCCTCCTTACCAATATTGCTTCCAAACCAAATTTTTCTTGGCTTCTCCTTTGTGTTAAAGTCATGCTCCTTAGTATTCCTTGAGGATTCCATACATCTATTAACAATGTGATCAGCATTATCAAAATTGGACTTAAGAGCAACCGGTCCTCTAGGAATGGTATTGGTTTTTAGATGGATAATGCCCTTTCCAAACAAGGTTTCTTTTCCTTCTGTTGTACATACCATTAGCTCCAAATAAATGCATTGAGCATAAAACTCTCCCTTTTTTGTAGAAATCTTTTGATCTAAGCATCAGCATCAAATACCTTTCGGTGTTTAATTTTGTCGTCGGGGATAGAAGGTCTTGTCAATACCTCAACCTCATATTCACAATATGGGGACATTGTACAATTTTCAAACCGAGACCCCAACATTGCAAGCTTGTCTACCAAGTCATTGAATTTCCTATCATGATGCACTATGTTGAATGAATCAAACATCTCAATAAGATCCCAAACTGCATGTTTATATTGTTTCATTTGTTGATTCTTTGTGGCATACAATTTTCTGACTTGTTTTACAATTAATTCTGAGTATCCTTTGACAATGATGTCCTTGATACCATATTTCCAAGAAATTCTTAAACCCAACAACAGTGCCTCATACTCAACAATGTTGTTGGTGCACTCAAAGTTGAGTTTGAAAGAAAAAACATTTTTTTCCCGACCAGAGAAAGTAGTGAACAACACCAAGCACCATTCCTAAACTTGGAGAAATCTCCATCAAACAATAGATTCCAAGGAGAGCCCACTTATTCAAGACATTTGCATTCTTCAATATTTTTCTCCTTTCCATCAGAAAATCCTACAAAGTTGTCAGCATCAACATTTGTGTACAATACTTCATAGGATGCATTGTTAGGATCCTCAATAAGATGCAACATTTTCTTTTCTCCATATAACCAGACAAGGCTTCCTTCAATTGGAATGGTGGCATAGGACATATCCATTTTTACACTCCCACTAACACTAAAAACCCATTTTCTTACTAAAGTAGCATGCCCCACTTGGTCAAGTGAGTCCAACAATGACAACGTCAATTTTTAAATTTTTACAGGTAAGCTACAAGTTGCACCACTAGACCCTTCACACATCCTACCATTGGAACCTTTCTGGAATCCATGGCAGCAGTGCACTTCCCATATGTTGTTGTCACTTTGATGTTTAGCTCATTCATGACTTCTAAAGGCTTGACATTACATGATGCCCCGAGTCAAACATGTAGTTGTGCAAATGATCTTTCTTTAATGATCAAATTGGTGAAGAATGGATCCAAATTCATCTGATAGTCCACCAAGGATGTCCCCAAATAGACCTCAGGTGGTTCATCTAGCTCTTATAATGCTAGTGGTGCTTCTAGTTCTTCAATGACTAGTGGTGTCTCCACAATGTTTACATTTTTGCCTAGGGCAATCTTCTCTTCTTTCAATCCAAAGTATTCATATGATCTGTTTTTGTGCTCAGGAATCCTAAGTAACTCAAAAATTAGAAAAGAGACTTTGATTTGACTTAAAACTTGGGAAATATCATATGCGACATTCCTTGGCAAGGAAACATTGGAAGGAAAGCCAACACACTCATTAGGTGGTACAAGATTTTTTACACATTGGGCATAAGGAGGGATATGATTTTTGTTTAGAACTACAGGAATTTTGGCAGATGCCACTTTCTTTGGAGCCTCTTTAGGAATGTTTGAAATTAAGGGATATTTTGGCTTGGCTTGAGGTCCTATCCCTTTGAAAACCTTACTTCTTGTGAACTATATTTCTTCTCTTAAGCAACAACCGCATTCATTAGTAACTTCATGTCTTCTTCTTGAGATGGGATTCCTCCATCATACTTCTTTATCAATAAAGCCCTTAAATATTCAAATTCATTATTGGGAAATTAAAAATCTTGTACAATATCTACTTCTAAAGTATGAGAGGGAGGAAGAGTAGGTACCCTATGAATTCAGTCCCAAAAAGTAGTAGCAGTACGGGCACTTATCACCTCAGTTGAAGTTACCCCTTGTTGTAAGCTTATGGAACAACCCATCATGCATAGATCATCATCATTGTCATCATCTACCTCTTCTTCTTCTTGTTGATCTTCTTCACAAGGAGTGTGGGGCATGAAACATCTATAACACTAATCAATGACATTTGTGTCCACCACAACAACTCTAGAAGCCAAAGGATCCGGTATCATTCTATTATCCCTAGCTTGGGATTGTATATTTCCAAATACTACAGGTCCCTTACCTCTGTCATCAAACCTTTGGTGATTTTTGAACCTGTCTTGGCCTTGTTGCTTATGTTGACCTTATGAGTTCTTCCCAATTCCCTTCTCATATTGGGATAGTTTGTAGGAAATTTCCTTGACAGCCCCTACGAAAGTTTTCACAACCTCCTCAAAATCAGCATCCTTGCTTGTTTGAGGTTTTTCGTGGTTAACCAACTTTATACCCTCCCTCTTTGGAGGCTTTCCAATTTCCTTGATGTTATTTTCAATTTGCAAAGCCATAGTGAAGGCCTGCCTCAAATTAGCATGGTTTTTGTCCCTCAAGTATTATGCAGCCTTTTTATCAAATGCATTAGAATATTTGATCAAACATGACTCATCACAAGGCCTTATCCTATCAGGAAATCTCTTCAAGGTCTTATTAAACCTTGTGTTGAAATCATGTATTGACTCATTAGGATTTTTCTTAATATTTTCAAATTATGTCAAAAGAAACTTAGGGTCATTTGTATCACCATACTACAATCTAAATGCATTACTCATCTCATTCCAAGAATCAATAGAGTTATCTGGCAATGCTTTATACCATTCCCTAGCATCCTATTCCAAGGTATGAATAAACAACTTGATATATACATCTTCATGTTCAATCTCAAAGTCTTCCATCATATTGATAAAAGCTTTTAGATGATGATCACCAAGTAATAACATTATCTCCTGGAACTTTAGAATTTTGTTCCTTACATCTTGAGGCACTACATTTGGATATCTAGACAATCCCACAAAATTTATAGGTCCAAAGGTGTTTATAACAAAAGGGGTTCTGGGTGGGGGTTGGGCCATACTGTTTTGAGGAGGTGACCCTGGAGGGGTGACAAATTGATAAGGGGTAGAGGGTCCTTGGAACACAAGAGTATAATTTTCAAAATGGATGCCCCCAAAGGCCTTGTCTCTTGGAAAGCCCTATCAACCTTAGAAAAGAAAGGTACAAAATGTGAAGCAAACCTTTCAAAATAAAATGAAGGCCCTTCTCTAGCTGGAGAATTCAATTCCACAAAGAGGCTACCTAATTCAGAGTCACTTGAATTATAGTCTTCAATAATAGGCTGATCACTTTCAGCAATGGAGATCCCCTTTCTTGTTTTTCGATCTCCCACAACTCTCCGGATTTTCTTCCTTCCGATTTTGCTTTTCCTAGCTCGGAAATAATGTCCAAGTAGGATCCTTAGCAAATAAATATTTTCTTTCTTCCAGCCTTTACAAATATTAGTAACAAATCTGAATTTCACAGAGTTCTAAGACACTAGTACTCATTAAAAATCAGATCAACAGGGAGTCATCACTAAGGATTTTCACCTTAGTTGTGAAAATGCACTAAGTATGATCTGTCAAATGTCTTTCAATGCTAAAAACTAGAAATGGAAAGATTTTAAGATTTCCTTATCCAAATTTATCAAATGAAAGCTAGTGCACTAGGTGTGAAAACCGAAAGAACTACACACAACACTTCAGTAGCATTCAAGAAGTATTTTACTAGGGTCTAAATGTGAACCGAAATCCCCGCAATGGCACCACTTAGTTGTTGGTATCCAAATTAATTCTCCCTCAAAAGTCGAAAGCAAAGATCACTTTGGTTTGACAGAAAATTAGAGATAGATTAGATCATGGTGAGTTATATCAGTAGTGGGGATGAAATCTAAGTGGCCCTTTGTCACTCAAATGTGGAGAAATGGATAACACCCTCAAGAGGATTTGATCTATCCTCACTATTTTAGGTTGTGCCTTTCAACCAAGGTAAGAGAACCTATTTTGTAACCTCTTTTTATTGAAGAACAATGATAAATCCTTATTTTGCATAAATTTTATAGAGAAGACCTTGGGAAAATATGATCAACACACTAGATTTGACTCTCACGAGTTGTCACTTCCATATCATAGAGATATTTTCACAAGGAAAAGTTTACTAAAGACATTTGAAACCTTGATTACTATTGTGTGTTTTCATAATGAGAGATTATGCATTTGTTTGTACACAGGACAAAAAGCGGTGGTATGTGTAGGATTGGTTATTTTTGAATGAAGTTTTGGTTGGAGGTGGGGTAGGGTGAACCTGATTCACCAAATCCTTGAGGACCCTTACAAAATGGAAAGTTAAACCAATGTAATGCCACGTAATAGCTGAAACGTTTCTTTAACTAGAATATGTGCTTCAATGGAGGCCCAAATTAGCATTCTTTCACATAATATTTGAAATTATATCACGAAGGATCAAGTTAGAAAATCCAATAAAGCATCAAGATTTGAGTCAAATCACACCTAAGGTACACCCAGAGGCTTACAGACAATCTCTGTCAATAGATGAAAGAAAAGTGATTTTAAATCGTTTATTCCAATCCCAGATGAAAGCTCTTATGAGAAATGAAATTACAGATGCCACTAAACTGTCACAAGGATTGAGGCCTATGTGATTGAATCAGATTTTAATACAAGATTGCAACAGAAACAAGAAAAACTACTTACATACATTTAGAAATAAAATAAACACATTTTGCTCAAGACAACACAGAATAACTCAAATTTGATTAAATCTATCAGTAGGGGAAAGTTTCTAGAATAGTCTCAGAGCTTTTCAATGGTTGTACACTTACAACCACCTTGACATGATCAGATTTTAATACAAAATAGATATACAAGCTTCTCAAATGGTTTCTCAAAAATGATGAGCTATGTCAAACTTTTTATTAGAAAAAATTAGTCCCGACCCCTAACACTCCAACCTCCAACATTTGCATGAAAAATTTGTGCCATTTATAAAATTTACCATAGATCCCCTTCTTCCCCAAAAGACAAAAACATTTAATGCACCAGTGCTCGCCATGATTTTTATCGTGATTCATAGAATCAGATCTACAAAAATTTGTTAGGTGCTCGAGGGGGAAGATCTCATCGAATATCTCCCATGTTCAAATCCTTCCTCGGTAGATCACTCTTTCTTCAATTTTCCAATTACTTCCACCCCTAATTTTTCAAATCTGGCTCCTTGCATGCTCGGGAGAAGAAAAACAAAAATATGATTGAGGACGATAATAAGAACATTTTAATGGTGAAATATTTCTTCAAAATCTTTCCACCAAACTCATATATCATCATTAACTCCCCTCTCTACTTGGCGTGTAGGAAATACCAAGAAATAATGAAGACTCACACTTCCAAGCGTGTTTTAGTAAAATGGGGAAAAATCAGATTCAGACTCTCAGATGTCGTTGATCTTTACTTTGAATTTGGGCCATCCACGTGGAATATTCTAACATAAAAATAGACCCGGGGGATTCCTCAGAATTTTTACAACTTTTGAAAAAAGGGAAAAAAAATATATTTTTCTCCCCACCTCCGCCCTTGGGAAATGAGTCCGAAAAATTTCCGAGGTGGGTCCCAAAGGAACCGCGGATAAATTCTACCATTTGACCCTCTTTTTGGAAAAAGAAAATTTTTCCAAGTTTTCCCCATAGCTCGCCCTTGAAAAATGGGCCTGACATGTGTCCCAATGTGGTTCTAGCATAATCATGCTTTGCCTTTTACTTTTAACTATTTTCTCCCAAAAGGAAATTTTTCCAAATTTCCTCGAGAGTCCACACCTCCGCCATTGACCGGAGCAAGCTTTGACCTTTCCTTTATTGGGCCTACGGGCCATTTTGATGTTTTTAGTCATTTACATGTCAAGGGGCAAAATCCAAATTTCCCCGATGGTCCGCCTCCCTACCCCTTTGACTTTTCAAACTACCACATGTCACCATGGCACACCTTGAGATGGTCCCAAAAATTTGATACCTTAAACAAGCGCGGGCTCACCACGTGTCCTGCTCGATAAATTTTGTCTGAATGCTTGAAGCTCAGCGGAAGGTGCCATGTGTCATGCTCCGAGGTAGTTTCCTTTGGCCGTTGAAAATTCTAAGCAAAATGCAAAGTGAGCGGAGGCCTCCACGTGTCCTCCTGGCGCTTCTTTAAAATGAAACTCAAGGCTTGGTCCCCAAACATGTGTGGTTCCTCCATGTGTCCCAGACCTCCCAAAACTCTTTGAAAAATACTAAGTATGGGAAGACTCGGCGGAAGCCTCCACGTGTCTCCATGACGCAATTTGAAAATGGTGCCCAAAGTGGAGACCCTGAATGCACGTGGGCTCGCCACTTGTCCCCATTTTCTGCCACATTTTTTAGCTCCATAAAAATTTTCTAAGTCTGGGAAAAGCAGTGGAAACCTTTGTGTGTCTTCCTGGTGCTACTCTAAGGCCAAACCAAAAAGTAGATCTTGAAATGAGCATCATTCCTCCACGTGGAAAATTTTTGAGTTGAGGATTTTCATGAAATTTTTGAAATACCCAACTGAGCCGCATCCAACCAAAAGAGGCCATGTTCCCTATTGATGCAAGGATGCAAATTTGATTAGGAGAAATGCCCGTCAAACCTTAAAATACAGAAAAATGATCATTTGAGCTCGGAAATGAATTTTTTTCCAAGGACAATATTTAGAAATGTTAAAAGGCTCAAATATGTTTCTCAGAGATTCATCCATTCATTTTTCTTCAAGTATTTAGGTTAGAAACAACAAAGAAGACATATCTCAACTATGAAGAATGGAAAATATGGGAGAACCCGAGTTTTTAGATGAACAGAGAACAGAGACCCAAATTATAGACCCTTTTCGGAGGAAAAAAAAGAAACAAGGAGAAAACTATGGACCCATAAGTGATCTACGACCCATGAATAGATTAAAAATGGAGACAAAGATTAACCAGCATAACATAGGGAAAAAAATAAAGTGACAGGATGCCGCAAATCAATAGATTCCTAAAGGCAAAATGGGGTGAGACTATTTTGAGCACCAACATAAAAAAGGTCATATCTATGAAGCTTTGCATGAATTTTGTGTTGAAAGACATTTGAAAGATCAATTTTAGTGCATTTTCACAACTAAGGTGAAAATCCTTAGTGGCGATTCCGTGTTGAATTAATTTTTTGATAAATGCTAGTGTCTTAACCTCTCGTCAATTAAACTTTATCACTAATCTTTGGAAAGTTGGAAGGAAGAAGATCTTTCTTCACTAAAGACTATACCAAAAAGTTGTTTCCAGAATTGGGAAATACGAATTCATAAGGAAAAAGAATCTAGAAAATAGTTTGAGGTCGGGAATCAAGAAAAGAGTTATCCATTGTGGAAAGTTATCAACCTTCGGTTGAGGATTACCATTCTTCTTCAAGTGATTCTGAATGAGGTAATTTTCATATAGATTTGAATTCTCCGATTCTGAGAGGGGACTTGATTTTGTTTGATAAGTGTGATTCTTAGCATGTCCCCGTATTTTCCAAATTTGTGTTGGTCCGAAAATGCATGCGCATGGGCGGACTTCTATGGATAAACGAGCCAACAAAGTGTGCGGGGCATAGCCCTCTTTGAGTTAGCAAAGTGAAACTAGTTTATTGCTATTCTACAAAGCAGGAATCTGCATGCAAGCCTCACAAATTCCGCCTTCGGGGTTTGGGATCTCATCCCAAAGAGGGGTGTTTTCGACTATGGGGGATGAAGAAAGAGCAGGTCCGAAGGGAGAAAAGAAATGAATTCCAAAGTAGAAAGGTCAGAAGGTTTATGTTTTGGGATTGGTAGTAAACAGAGCCAAACCTACTTGCATAAACGAGCAAAGCAATACTGATGATAAATAAATGACAATAAAACAGAAGCAGATCCAACAGAATAAACACACAGATCTAATGTAAGAAAGATCCAATGCACATAACACATGTATTCAGCACAAAGTCTAAATATTGTATTAATATTTTCCTTCTGTTACAAAAAGCTCAAAGTCTTTTCTCCTCACTTCTATTTTTCATCTGAAAGATATTCATCATTAATACAACAAGTATTGGGGTATTTATAGAAGAAGGAGAGAAAAGAAGGCAAAAAGGAGCCAACAACTTATTTACAAAGATATTTACAAAATATCTAAAAGTCATGTTGACTTTTTACAACTTGATGGATGACATCATCCCATGATGCAACATGGATGATGTCATCAATCTGTATCAACATACTTTAGATATTCTCGAAAAGAAAGCCGAAGAAGAGAGAGAGAGAAGAAGAAGAAGAAGAAGAAGCTACTCGTCGTCGTCATCCTGCGGCCGAAAGGGGGTGGACTGCTTTTGTTGTTGCTCAGGTGACGAGATATGGAATTGAGAGCGGTATTCCATAAACTTGTTGATCATTGGCCCTAGCTGATCCTGGGAAGGATCCTTGTGCCTATCACTGATCACCTCACAAGTTTCCCACTCATCTGTGAGTTTCTCGGGGAGCTTGGAATAGTCTTTTTCTACTTCAATGAGTAACCCAATGAAGTCTCGGCAGGCCAGCAGGTTATTGATAGACTCTGCGTCAAAAGTGACCTCTGGCCCCATCCCTTGAGAAATGATCTCTTTAAAGATCTGGGTGGTTTCATCAGCTTTCCTTAAAGTGAAGGAAGGAGTAAGTAACCCTGGCAACATGTTAAGAACGATCTGTTCCATTTGATGCATCGCGTCCAGGGCTTCTTCCTTCACTTTGTCAATCTTTTCTAAGACAAATTCCAGCTGATCCACCCGGTAGTCCAGAGTGGACATGATTTTGTTGAGGGCCCTGGGATGGCCGAAGATGCCGAACTTAACCAGATCTTCGACTGAACAGTCGAACATTTGTTGGAAGGTCTCGTGCTGTAGTCTAGCATGTTCCAGCTCTTCTGATATGGGCCCCGCTAACGCTTGGAGCTCTTTATTCACCTTATTGATGTTCAAATACAAGTTAGAGAACTCGGCGATTACTTTTTCACTGTCTTTGAGGATTTGGCTCCTCCAAGTGAAACGGCCATACCCTGCTTGCCGATCTTTGCGTACTCATTAATTTTCTCCTGGCTGAGAAGCTCAGAAGTCTCGGCGGTAGTTGTGGGAGGCACACTACCCATCTTCTGTAAGGCTTGGAGCAGATATTTGTTTTGCTCTTTCAATTGCCTTTTCTCTTCCTTTGTCTCTGAAGCTTCTTGCAGAGGGCGTCAACTGCAGAAAGGGCTTCCCCCTGAAGGCTTTCAGAAGATGTCCCCATTGTGACTTGGGTCACAGTAAAATCTGTCGGAGACAGATCCTTTTTCTCCTTGAGGGGATTGGGGTACGCGATCTCCATAACCCTCTCTCCCGCAGCACTTTGAGAGAAGCGTGTGACGGGCTTCTGCTTCTTTGCCCCCTTAGATGGGATTACAGAAAAGTCCATCGGAGTGATGGGAACTTTCCTCTTTTGCTGACTTAGCTGCTGGGAGATCCAGGCTGGACCTATGGGAGAAGGGCCGGAAACGGAAAAGGGGGCAGCTACAGTAGTGGAGGGGAAAAACGTGGAGACACGTGGAGGTGGCATGGAGAGAATAGCCGAAGAAGTGCCCACGGGAGGAAGGGATACTGCAGCTGCGGAAGACATAGGAAGGGAAGGGAGCTCAGAGATGAGGGAAGAAATGGAGGAGGAAAGATCCGCAAGGGAAGAGAAGATAGATGAAGAAGCGGGGGGAGGAGTAGAAGAAGGGGGAGAGGACACGACCAAAGGAATGGCCGCTTGAGTCACTCGAGGAGGGGAAGGAAGGGAAGAAGAAGGGATAGAAGGGACCTCGGTTGCTGTAGTAATGCCGACATCCTGAGTGGATGGGCCTATTGGAACATCCTCTTCTGCTTCTTTCCGGCGAAGCCAGAGTTATAACCTGTTCGAGGTGTGGAAGGAGGACTCACTGGAGCTTCTTCCTGAGTGGTGCTGGATTCACCCTCTATACCTTTGCCCTTGCCTTTAGGCTACTATTTGGATCGAGGAGGTGCGTTACCCAATGGGGAGGTTGTGAAATCAACCCCGAGGTAGATTAACCCATTCATCCGGCACCAATGCTCTGTCCTGCGCAGAGTCTCCTTGATCCTCTCCTCAATCGTCTGAGGTGCCTTAGTTCTATCAATGGCCGGAAAAGGCCAATTGTCCCCATCCGTGTTAGTATATACTTGGTCTATTTCATCTTCCGTAGTCTGGAAGCCTTTGGGGACAATTGCTACCCCATATTGGATGATTTCTGCCAAGGCTAAGCGAGAATGATCCTTTCTCCTGAGCTCAACCTCATGGATGACGTCGATGTAGATGTCCTCGATCTGAGGGACATGGATTGGATCGAGCTTTGCCCTTGGTAGACAATTCCTTGGGTCGAAGGTAGGCTGGCCAGAAATCATGTCTCAAATTGAGCAGCTCCAGCTCTGCGAACATGTCCTTTGCCTTGTGGTGGGTAAGGCATGTATATCGGCCTACTGTGAGGGGGAAAGGAGTTCCACCCTTCTTTCTTTTGAGGCACTTCTCGTGATATGTGATCAGCTGTCTTGACAGCTCCAGCAAAATCAGCTTAGGCCCAGCATACCTCGGCAGTCTGGTCGGCTCTCCCAAGAAGTTGGCTGCCCTCAGATAGGTGAATGTGGGAAATTGGGTGAACAGGGCCCCCCATTTCTCAGTAGCTGCCACTATGCTCTTGGTCGTGCGACCGTAAGTCATATTCGGCCTCAACAGGTAGATGATGTGATAGAAAAACACATCATTAATCTTTGTGAACTGAGAGATGCTATTCTCCAGCCTCAATTCTGGGTAGTACTCATATATTTTGACCTGAGGCCAAACTCCACTTCGTATCGTGCAGGTAGTCTCTCTCGATTACTGCAAACATAGACAACATAGGAGTTCATATAGAATCTTCCCGTTGTAAGGAATTGTTGAAGCTGCTCAGAGATTGTGCTGCTTATTATTTCTCCCCAGCAAAAGCGTTGATCGGGCACGTTCTTGTTCATGGTCTCTAAGTATCGCAACATCCATTTATGGAAAAAGTGGGCGTCAGGAAGCCCAAAAACCCTACTCAGGAATGTGATGGTGTCGCTGAGCTCTTCTGAGAAGTCGCTGCGGTGGATGGTTTGAGGCCATCGGGTCACCACCTTTTTATTTTTCAAATAGACCTCGTTCATCAGCTGCATACACTGATCTTCGTTATCATCCCAGGCCTTAATACAATCCTCTCGGCTGACGGCCACAAAGTGCCGGTGATGAGGGATGCCGAGTATTATTTCGAAGTGGCGGGCAGTGAGGTTAATGACTACCTCACCCTTGTCATTTATGACACACCTTGTGTCTTTGTTGTAGCACCAGTGACCACCATCATGAATTCATTGTCGACAGCACTGACCGGGATTCCTCTGGCGAAGTGTAGGGCACTACCTATCAGTTTGTCCATCCATGGACTTCTCGTTACCTTCTGAGTTCTGACCCAGAATTCCTCCATATCAATGTGACCCAACTCTGAGTCCCTGATATCTAGGTCGCATTCGGCCTGGGAGTCAGGCATTCTGACTCTCTGATACTTGTATTTCATCTCTTCTTCTGTAAGTTTGGCCTTGCCTTTGGATTTGGTAGGTCTCCTGCTTGATGTAGACATATGTTCTTTTGAGCTTAGTTGCTGATCTGCACAAAGAAGAAGCAAGACCCAATCCAAAAAGGTTGTATTAGCCATTTGATCTTCCATTGAAATGTTAACAGAAGAAAGAGTTAGTGATTTTGAGGCTCAGGGCACAGGGCGCATGAAAGATGCAGCTTACAGGGCTAAATAGGTAAGGCACACAGAAAAGAGGTGTTGCAAAGGTTAAATCAGCGCCAAAGGCGCATGGCACATGGATACTACAGGGTACATTTTGTAAAGGGCGCATGGAGACATCGTGTTACATAGAGACAGGATGCGCCAAAGGCGCATAGATTTTTCATGTTGCATGGGGATTTGGTGCGCCCTTTGGCGCATGTATGGTTTGTGTAACAGGAACTTTTCATGCGCCAAAGGCAGCTTGGTGTGGCGCACAGAGGGTTTACACAACATGATGATTTTGCAACGAGGAAAGCACTGCGCCTTCCAAGTTTTGCACTTGGCACAGATTAAGCTGATGTTGCGCAGATGCAGGGTGTGCCAAGGAGGCACATGTATACGTGATGTAACAAATAAGGTTGAGGCACCTAAGGAGGGCACAAGGCTAGCGCTTGCAGCATGTGAAGGAGGCACGCCTTGAGGGCGCGAAAGTCTTTGATGCGACAGGCATGCTGGGTGCGCCATAGGCGCTGATTTTATTCATGTTGCAGGGGTGACAGATGCGCCAAAGGCGCAACTGTTTTTGATGTTGCAGGTCGTGCCAATGCGCCAAAGGGAAAAGGAAAGCAGAGTCTTTTTCAGAGTTTTAATCACCCTCAGAGGGGTCTTTTACATGGTTTTAGCTTCTTTTCTCATTTCTTTTCCAAGGTCATTTGGGTAATAAGATGGTTTAATCAAAAGGGATTACACCATGCTTTCAGAATAACTTCCTCTACCAGCAGATCTGGAAAGAGGAGGAAGAATATGGAAAGACAGCAAGGCGGGGGGGCAGATCAAAACTTCATTTCCAAAACCAAACCAACAAGCATTCAAAGAACTCGAAAACGTAAAACACATGAAAGAGATTAGAACCTCTTACCCGGATAAATAGTGAAAAACGTGCAACGGGTCCACAACGTTGAAAACGATGGGGCAGGTGAGCTGACAGGTCAGAGAATAAAAACGTGATGCTCTGGAGATAATGACATTTGCAGGCGCGCAAACACATATATATATGTGAGTTAGTAATAAATGCGCCACCAACTCTGTAAAGGGCGCATGTAAATTACTGTCGACATAGGAAAGCATGCGCCCTTTGGCGCACCAAAGCATTTGCCAGCATGGAACTAAGTGCGCCCTTTGGCGCACCAAAAGTGGCGTCGACATGATATTATGTGCGCCTGTGGCGCACCAAAAGGAGGCGCAACAAAAGGTGTGCTAACACGAAGGCGCATGCGCCTTGGCGCACGCAGGGAAGACTTAACATATCAAGGTGCACCAAAAGATGTGTTGACACAGGAAAATATGTGCCAAAGGTTTTAAAGGGGGCGCACCAAAAAGTGATGTTACATAGCAATTCCATGCGCCCAACCAAAAAGACCAAAAAGACTAAGTTCGGAAAACCAGATTTCCCGGAAAAGGGATTTTGCAACGTTCCGAACGCAAGGGATCCCTAATGAGGGATCGGAACAAAATTTTCGGTATGGTTATCGGTAAAATTGCCCTTGTCAATTTTACGGGATAACAATTTGGTAGGGTTCTCCATGAAAACGAGTCTTTAGAGGACATTCATTTTGAATATTGTACTCCTATATTCCAAAGACCCCTTATCCCTCATCATTCTATTTCTCCTGTAAGATCACCCCCTCAAAACAATATGGCCCAAACCCCTTCCAAACCTCCATTTGTTTTCAATACTTTTGGTCCTATAGATTTTATAGGTATGGTTAGATATCCAAATGTTGTGCCCCAAGATGTTAGAAATATACTGCCTAAATTTAAAGGAAATAATGTTAGTCTTGGCGATCAACACTTAAAGCTTTTTTTTTCAATATGATGGAAGAATTTGAGATCGAATTTGAGGATGTGTACATAAAATTGTTTATTCATACTCTAGAGGAGGACGACGGCACTAGTATAAATCTTTTCCGAGAAAAATCCATTGCTTCATGGACAGAAATGAAGAATGCTTTTAGATTACATTATGGAGATAAAACAAACCCAAGGTTTCTTTTATCGTAATTTGAAAATATTAAGAAGAATCCTAATGAATTTTTTCATGTCTTCAATACTTAGTTCAATAAGACCTTATATAGGCTACATGTGATCCCGAGGCCAAGTCATGTTTCTTTTCTAATAAAATAGGGTAAGTGCATGAAGTTGGGGGCCAAAAATTAGAAAAACCTAAAACAGATGAAACACATATGCATTTTATTTTTTTGGCTCGGTAATCACCGAACCTATAATGTGTACACATTTCAAAGAATTCAAAATTCTTACACACTATAATGCGTACACATTTTGTATAGTATGGACCATGCATATGTGTTTTGGTGCTTTATACTTACAAAAATAAATGTTTAAGTATAAGAAATAAAAGTATAAGAAATAATAAAAGAAATCTTATAATTTAAATTTATTTTAGTAAATATAAGAAATTAGGGTCACTCTACACCTTATGGAAGTGGTCATAGCTCCAATAGTTATAATCTAGAAGATAGTTTTTAAAAATCTAATTTGGTCAGTACTTACTCATTTTCAGGATTTCAGAAAATGACATAAAACTTTTAGGGCATATATATTGTAGTCGGTCTTCGTTTTGGAAAAGCATATAGTCATTTTTAGGTTTTTGACCTTCTTAAATGGATTATGGCCTTACCACTACTTGAATTGGTACTAATTTTTAAATTTGGTCCATAATTCACTTTAGTGACCATGAATTAACTCTATGATGTTTGTCTACTTCTTACTAAAAAGATATCCTCACTTTGTAGATAAAGGATTGTTCCTTGAATGGAATTCATGTCCTATGGCCAAAAAATGAGGTGATTGTAATGTGCCTCCTCCTTAAGGTGTGATAACACTACTAGGTTTTGAATGATTTTTATGAATAGTCCCAAGTGAATTGCATCAAGCAAACTTAGATGATTGCTCATTCTTAGAAACATGGTGCTCCATATAAAGATCATCCCCTCACCTTTCCTATCTCTAAAATCATTCTTTCATGCAATAAAATTCATGATTCTCATACGAGTTTTTTCTCATATGTCTCTTATACGTTTTTTCTCATATGTCTCTTATGGAGACAAATGATGCCTTAATACTTCACAAATAATGGTCCTTGATAACTTGGTGACATGACTTGCTCATTTTATCTTGTTTTGGAGGGTGTTCAATTAACTACAAAATGGCCAAAAATTCCTTTTTAGGCCTTCAAAGGAAGTAGTATCTCATAAAAACTAAATGAGTCAATCGATCACCTTAAACACTATTCCCTACACATTGAAACACGCTTAATGATCTTTTTAGGGATTTCCTTTGGGTGAGGGTTTATGATTTAGTGTTTAAGGTTAAGGGTTTGGGGTTTAGTGTTTAGGGCTAAGGGTTTAGGACTCATGGTTTAGATTTTAGGGTTTAAGGTTTAGTGTTTAAGGCTCATAGTTCGATTTTAAGGTTTAGGGTTTAGGGCTCAGGGCTTAGGGTTCATGGTTTAGAGTTTATGGTTTAGGTTTTAGAGTTTAGGGTTTATGGTTCAGTGTTTAAGGGTTTAGGGTTTAGGGTTTAGGGCTCAAGGTTCAAGGTTTAGGGTTTAGGGGTCAAGGTTCAGGGTTTAGGGTTTATGGCTCAAGGTTCAGGGTTTAGGCTTTAGGGATCAGGGTTGAGGGTTTAGGGTTTAGGGTTAAGAGCTGAGGGTTCGGGGTTTAGGTTTTAGGGTTTAGGGTTGAGGGTTTATTTTTAGGGTTCAAGGTTTAGGGTTTTGGCTTAGGGCTTATGGCCTAGGGCCTACGGCTCAAGGATTAGGGTTTAGGGTTTAGGGATCAAGGTTTAGGATTTAGGGGTCAAGGTTTACGTTTTAGGGTTTAGGGTTTAGGGTTTAGGATTTAGTGCTTAGATTTAGGGTTTAGCGCTTAAGGTTTATGGCATAGGGTATAGGTTTTATGGCTCGGGGTTTAAGGTTTAGGGTTGAAGATTTAGGGTTTGTGGTTTAGGGTTTTGGAGTTAGGGTTTAAGGCTTAGGGTTAATGATTTAGGGTTTACGGTTTAGGGTATAGGAGTTAGGGTTTAAATTTTAAAGGTAAGGGTTTAGATTTTAGGGAAAAGGGTTCAAGGTTTATGGTTTAGGGATCAAGGTTGAGGGTTTAGGGCGAGAGTTGAGGTTGAGGTTGTGGCTCAGGGTTTAGTTATTAGGGTTTAGGGTTGAGGGTTTATTTTTAAGGGTTCAAAGTTTAGGTTTTTGGTTTATGGCTTATAGCTTAGGTCCTAGGGTTTAGGGTTTAGGGTTTAGGGTTTAGGGCTCAAGGTTTAGGGTTTATGGGTCAAGGTTTAGGTTTTAGGATTTAGGGTTTAGGATTTAAGGCTTAGAGTTTAGGGTTTAGGGATTAGGGTTTATGGTATAGGGTTTAGGGTATAAGGTTCATAATTTAAGTTTTAGGGTTGAGGATTTAGGGTTTAGGAGTTAGGGTTTAAGGTTTAAAGGTTAGGGTTTAGGGTTTAGGGAAAAGGGTTCAGGGTTTAGGGTTTAAGGCTTGAGGTTTAGGTTTTAGGTTTTAGGGTTAAGGGTTTAGGTCACAGAGTTCAGGGTTTAGGGTTTAGGATTTATGGTTTAGGGTTTAGGGTTTAGGATTTAAGATTTAGGGTTTAGGGTTTAAGGTTTAGGGATTAGGGTTTAGGGTTTAGTGCTTGGGTTTTATAGTTTAGGGTTTAGGGGTCAAGGTTTGTTGGTCCGAAAATGTCGCCCGGACAGATCTATGGATAGACGAGCCAACAAAGTGCGAGTGGCTTAGCCCTCTTTGAGTCAAAGAAAGTGGAAACTCGGTTTATTGCTATTCTACCAGCAGGAACCTATGCAAGTCTCATGATTACGCCTTCGGGGTTTGGGATCTCATCCCAACAGAGTGTTTCAGGCTGCGAAAAGAAAGGAATGAAAGAGGGAAAGAACAGATCCGAAGGAAGAAAAGAAATGAATTCCAAAGCAGAAAGGTCAGAAGATTTATGTTTTTGGGTTGGTAGTAAACAGAGCCAAACCTACTTGCATAAATAAACAAAGCAATACTGATGAGCAAATGATAGAAAAGTAGATATGAATCCAACAGATTAAACACATACAGATCTAACGTAAGGAAGATCTAATGCATAACACAGCTATTGAGCACAAAGTCTTAATATTTGTATTACTCGTTTTTTCTACATTACAGAAAGCTCAAAGTCTTTCTCTCCTCACTTCTATTTTCATCTAAAAAATGTTCACCCGAATACAACAAGTATTCCAGTATTTATAGAAGAGAGGAGAAGAAAAGCAAAAAGGAGCCAACAAATATTTACAAAGATATTTACAAAATATCTAAAAGTCATGTTGACTTTTGACAACTTGATGGATGACATCATCCCATGATGCAACATGGATGATGTCATCATTTGTGCCAACACACTTTAGACATTTCAACAAGAAAGTCGGAGAATAGAGAGAGGAAGAAGAAGAAGAAGAAGAAGAAGCTACTCGTCATCGTCATCCTGCGGCCGAAAGGGGGTTGCGCTTCGCTCGATGCTCGCCAGAGATGATATGTGGAACTCGAAAAGTGATTCCAAAACTTGCTAATCATGGGCCCAAATTGATCCCGTGATGGATCCTGTGCCGCTTCGCTGATTGCTTCGCAAGTCTCCCGCCGCTTATGAGATTTTCGGGAGTTTAGAATAATCTTTCTCCACCTCGATGAGGAACCCGGATGAAGTCCCTACAAAGCGCAGTTGTTGATAGATTCAAAGTGTCAAATGTGACCTCCGGCCCCTCTGAGAAGCGATCTCCTGAAGATCCGAATAGTTTCATCAGCTGATCTCATGGTAAAGGAAGGAGTGAGCAGCCCTGGAGACATGTTAAGAAAAATTCGCTCCATTTGATGCATCGCATCCAGGCCTCTTCCTTCACCTTGTCTATCTTTTCCCAACAAATTCCAGCTAATCTATCTCGATAGTCCAGAGTGGACATGGTTTTGTTGAGGGCCCTTGGATGGCCGAAAACTCCGAACTTGACCAGATCTTCGACTGAACAATCGAACATTTGTTGAAAGGTTTCATGTTGGAGTCTAGCATGATCTAGCTCTTCTGATATGGGACCCGCTAATACTTGGAGTTCCTTGTTCACTTTTTGATGTTTAGATATGAATTGACATACTCGGCGATCACTCTTTCACCTGTCCCGAGGATCCGGCTCCTCCAAGCAGAAAACGGCCATACCCGCTTTCGCCGATCTTTGAATATTCATTGATTTTCTCTGGCCGAGAAGCTCGAGAAGTCTCGGTGGCATCGTGGGAGGTGCACTACCCATCTTCGTAAGGCTTGAAGCAGATATTTGTTCTCGCTCCTTGATGAGAGCATTTTCTCTTCTTTTATTTTTGAAGCTTTTGACAAAGGGCGTCGACCAGTGGAAAGAGCTTCCCCTGAGACTTTCGTAAGACGTCCCCATTGTGACTTGGGTCATAGTAAAATCTGCCGGAGACAGATCCTTTTTCTCCTTGAGGGATCTGGGGTATGCTATTTCCATAACTCTCTCACCCGCAAAGACTTTGAGAGAAGCGTGTTACTGAGCTTTGCTTCTTTGCCCATTTGGCGGAATCACCGAAAAGTCCATCGGAGTGATGGGAAATTTCCTCTTTGTTGGCTCATTTGGCCGAGAGATCCATCTGGTCCCATAGAAGAAGGACAAGAGACAGAGGAGGAGGGAACAACAGTAGAAGAGGGGAAAAACGTGGAGACACGCGGAGGGGGCATTGAAATCATAGCCGAAGAAGTGTCCACGGGAGGAAGGGAAACCGCAGCTGCAGAAGACAAAGGAAGGGAAGGGAGCCCGGAAATGAGGGAAGAAATGGAGGAGGAAAGATCAGCGAGGGAGGAGAAGATAGACGAAGAGGCAGGGGAAAGAGTAGAAGAAGGGGCGGAGGACACGACCAAAGGGGTGGTCGTTTGAGTCACTCGAGGAGGGGAAGAAAGAGAAGAAGAAGGGACAGAAGGGACCTCTGTGGTTGTAGCAATGCCGACATCCTGAGTGGATGGGCGTATGGGACTATCCTCCACTGCTTCTTTCTCTGGCGAATCCAGAGTTATTACCTGTTCTGGCGCTGTGGAAGGAGGACTTCCAGGGGCTTCTTCCTGAATGGTGCTAGGCTCACCTTCTACACCCTTGCCTTTTAGCTGCTTCTTGGACCTTGGAGGTGCATTGCCCAATGGGGAGGTTGTGAAATCTACCCCGAGGTAGATCAGCCCGTTCATGCGGCACCAGTGCTCTGTTCTGCGCATAGTCTCCTTGACCCTCTCTTCAATTGTTTGAGGAGCCTTGCTTCTGTCAATGGCCAGGAAGGGCCAATCATTCCCTTACGTGTCATTATACACCTTGTCTACTTCATCTTCCGTAGTTTGGAAGCCTTTGGGGACAATGGCCACTCCGTATTGGATAATTTCCTCCAATGCTAAGCGAGAATGATCCTTTCTTCTGAGTTCCACCTCGTGGATGACGTCAATGTAAATATCCTCGATCTGAGGAACATGGATCGGATCAAGCTTAGCCCTTGGCAGCAGCTCCTTGGGTCAAAGGTAGGCCTGGCTGGGAAGTCATGTTTCAAATTGAGCAACTCCAGCTCTGCGAACATTTCCTTCGCCTTGTGATGGGAGGAGCATGTGTACCGGCCCACTGTGAGGGGGAAAGGAGTTCCGCCCTTCTTTCTTTTGAGGCATTTCTCATGGTATGTGACCAGCTGCCTTGATAACTCTAGTAGAATCAGCTTAGGTCCAGCGTACCTCGGCAGCCTGGTTGGCTCGCCCAAGAAGTTGACCGCCCTCAGATAGGTAAATGTGGGAAACTGGGTGAACAGGGCCCCCCATTTCTCCACAGTTGACACAATGTTCTTGGTTGTGCGACCATGAGTTAGATTTGGCCTCAACAGGCAAATGATGTGATAGAAGAAAGCATCATTAATTTTGGCGAATTGAGGGATGCTGTTCTCCAGCCTCAGTTCTGGATAATATTCATATATTTTGACCTGAGGCCAAATTCCACTTCGGTTTAGCCCTGGATAATCCCTCTCCGACGCTGCAGCGTAGACTACGTAGGAGTTCATATGGAACACTCCCGTTGTGGCGAATTGTTGTAGCTGCTCGGAGATGGTGCTGCTTATTATTTCTCCCCAGCAAAAGCGCTGCTCAGGCACATTTTTATTCATTGTCTCCAAGTACCTCAGCATCCATTTATGGAAGTAGTGGGCGTCAGAGAGCCCGAAGACTCTGCTCAGGAAAGTAATAGTATCACTGAGCTCTTCTGAGAAATCACTGCGGTGGATAATCTGGGGCCACCGGGTTATCACCTTCTTGTTCTTCAAGTAGACTTCGTTCATCAGTTGCATGCATTGGTCTTCATTGTCTTCCCAGGCCTTGATGCACTCTTCTTGGCTGACGGCCACAAAGTGCCGGTGGTGAGGGATGCCAAGTATCATCTCAAAATGACGGGCAGTGAGGTTTATGACTACCTCGCCCTTGCTGTTTTCGACACATCTTGTGTCCTTGTTGTAAGACGTGCAATCACCATCATGAATTCATTATTGACGGAACTGATGGGGATTCCTTCGGCGAAATGCGTGGCCTTTCGCTATTAATTTGTCCATCCATGGACTTTTGTAACTTTCTCGAGTTCTAACCTGCAATTCTTCCATGTCAATGTGACCCAATTCTGAGTCTCTGACATCCATGCTGCATTCAGCCTGTGATTCGGGCATCCTGACCCTTTGATATTTGTACTTCATCTCCTCCTCTGTAAGCTTAGCCTTTCCTCTTGGTTTGGTGGGTCTTTTGCTGGATGTAGACATATGTTCTTTTGAACTCAGTTGCTGATCTGCATGAAGAAGAAGCGAGACCCAATCCAAAAAGGTTGAATTAGCCATTTGATCTTCCATCGGAATGTTAGCAGAAGAAAGAGTTAGAGATTTTAAGGCTCAGGGCGCGGGGCGCATGAAAACTGCAGCTAACAGGGCTAAATAAACAGGGCGCAGGGCGCATGGATGTTGCAGATTGCATTTTATAAAAGGCGCATGAGAACAGTGTGTTGCATGGAAACAGGATACGCTTGCATGTTACATTAGGATTGGGTGCGTCTTTGGTGCATGGGAAAAGCATGTAACATGGACTTTTCGTGCGCCGAAGGAAATATGGCGCGGTGCATGAAGAGTTTACACAACATGATGTTATTGCAATCGGGGATGCGCCTGCGCCTTTATAGCTTCATACTTGCGCAGATAAAGCTTGTGTTGCATGGAAGCTAGGTGCACCATGGGCGCATGGAAAAGGGATGCAACATGGATGGATGGTGCACCATTGGGGCGCAGTTTCAGTACTTGTAGCATGCGGAAAAGGAGCGCCTTGAGGGCGCATGAGCTCATGATGCAGCAGGCCGAAAGGGTGCGCCATTGGCGCGGATTTTGCTCTTTGTAACAGGGCGGGTAGGTGCGCCATGGGGGCGCAACTGTTCTTAGTGTTGCAGGGGTTACAGATGCGCCAAGGAGAAAAACAGAAAACTAAACTCTTAAAGGGGTTTTTACATGATTCATAGATTTCTTCTCCTCTCTTTTTTAACATGCTCAGTGGGCAAACGAAACGGTTAAAACCAAGAGGATTATAACCATGGTTTCAAGAAAATGACCTTCTCCAGCAGATCTGGAAAGAGGAAGGATAGCATGGGGGGCAGACAGCAAACGGAGGAGGCTAGGCCAACACATTTACATATAAACAACCACCCAACAAGCAAGAACCAAACCAGGAACACACCAGGAAATGAAAGCACAAAACGCACAAGAGAGAAATAACACCTCTTACCTGGATATATAGCAAAAGTTGCAACGGGTCCACAGGACGATGAAAACGACGGAGTAGAGGCTGACAAGTTCAGAACGATCACGTGCTCAACAAAAGTGAAAATGACATTTGGGCGCGCAAACCATATATATATAGAAAAACTGGACATAAATGCGCCAACCACTTTTTCAAAGCGCAGGAGATTTGTTGTCGACACGGGAAGGGATGCGCCCTATGGCGCATCAAAGCATCTGCCAACATGAGATAAAGCGCGCCCTTGGCGCACCAAATCTATTGTCGACATGGTATTATGTGCGCCCTTTGGCGCACCAAAGAGCGGCGCAACACAAGTTGTATCAACACAAGCGCATGCGCCTTGGCGCACGCAAAAGAGGCTCAACATCCTTTGGCGCACCGAAAGACGTGTTAACATGGAAAACCATGCGCCAAAGGTTTTTAAGGGGGCGCATCAAAAGCTAGTGTTACAAGGATATTTCATGCGCCCAGCCAAAAAGGCTCAGAAAGACTAAGTTCGAAAACTAGATTTCCCGGGAAGGGATTTTACAACGTTTCGAATGCAAGGGATCCCTAACGAGGGATCGGAACAAAATTTTCCGTATGGTTATCGGTAAAATTGCCCTTGTCAATTTTACGGGATAACAGCTGGCTCTTTCTGGGGACTATCCCTGAACGAACTCAGGGGTAGAGAATCCCAGATCACTTGTGCCTATCCATTGGGTAACAGAGTCAAAAACAAGGGGGACCGGAGGGAGAACAAAAGAAACACACGACAAACCGAAAGCAAACACACGACGAAAGCAAACACACAACTTAAAACAAATTGTACAAAGAAGAGAGCAAGCTCTACTTCCTAAAGATCTTCAGATGCTGCCCGCTATAGGGAAGCGGGAGCTCAGTTCCATCCAGATATGAGAGATAGAAACTATTCTCTCCGTTGAGTTGCTTGATTTTGAAGGGCCCTCTCCACAGGGAATCAAACTTTCCATGCATGCCCTTTGGTTCTCTTCGCTTATCCCATAAAAGGACGAGATCTCCCACTTGAAAATCCCTTTGCTTGGCTTTCTTATCGAAAAGCCTCTTAACTTGATTCTGATGTTCAGTGATCCTATCGACCACCTTCACTCTCTTTTCTTCAAGTTCTGCCAGATACATGATTCTCTTTTCAAGAGAACTTTGGAAAGTTTCATCTTCAATGGCTCGTGCCAAGCGCAGAGCAGGAAGTTCCGCAGAAATGGGAAGCTCGGCATCAGTGCCATATAACACTTGAAAAGGTGACATGCCGAGAGATCTCTTGGGAGTAATGCGGTCCGCCCACAAAGCGTCGTACAAAGACTTGTGCCACATCCGCTGATTTGATTCCACCAGTTTTCGTATGATGGCCACCAAGTTCTTGTTGCTGGATTCCGCTTGACCATTTCCCTGAGGATAATAGTCGGATGCGTGAGCCAAGGTTATCCCATATTCATAGCAAAAACTAATAACTTCTCGTGAGGAGAAGTTAGAAGCATTATCAGCAACGATTTTGTTTGGAACGCCGAACCTGACAATGATATTTTCTTTAATGAAATTGCAAACCACCTCAGAAGTGGCATGCTTGACAGGTATGGCTTCCACCCACTTGGTGAAGTAATCATTCTTTGTAAGGACATAGCTATGTCCAGCACTCGATTGAGGATTGAGTGCGCCAATAAAATCAATTCCCCATTATCTGAATGGTTCATTGATAATGATCGGCCTTAGGGGAAGGGCAGCCAGCTTGGGCTTGCCAACAAATTGTTGGCAGGGTTCACATTTTCGCCACCAGTGGTCGTATCTTGAAAGAGCGTTGGCCAATAGTACCTGGCCCGAATGATCTTGTGTGCCATCACGGAGGAAGAAAAATGTCCTCCACAAGCTGAATTGTGAAAACTTTCCAGTAGTTTTACTTGCTGGGGCTTGTCGACACATCGCAGGAAGATGCCATCTATCCCGCGCTTATATAAGCCGTTATCCCAGATGACGTATTTAGCCGCCCTGAGCTTTATAGTGCGCTTCTCCTTTGCAGTTAGGTGCGTCGGGCATTCGCCGTAGGTAAGGAAGAAAGTGATGTCGGAGTACCACTCATCACTAGTTGCAACAAATAGAACCAGAGGCAGGGAATCAGGCTCTTCCTGCCGGTCCTGCGCTTCTTCTGTGTAGTCACCCCTGTCATCAGGGTTTTCTGAATCTTTGTTTTCAGCCATTAGCTGACACAGGCCCTTGCCTCTTACCAGCTTGGTTGGTTTAATATCCAGGTCATACTCCTGGACCTTTGCGATCCAATTTCCTCGCAAGCTTCCTAACTCCTGCTGAGTTAGAATTGATTTCACCGCCGTGTCTGGAACCAGCACCACCGTATGCGAGTTTAGAATGTAATACCTGAAATTCTTCACTGCTTTGACAACGGCAAAGGCGTGCTTTTCCAGCTGAGTCATCTTTAGTTCGTGAAGCTTGAGGGGAGAACTCATGAATGCAATCGGGGACTCAATGTCTTCTGAATTCTTTTGCATTAAGATTGCAGACACAGTATGCTCAGATGCATAACTATACATGATGAAGTCCTTGGAGAAGTCGGGACATACCAGGACTGGTGCATGAGCAACAGAAGCTTTTATTTCTTCAAATGACCTTTTCCCCTCCTCACTCCATCTGAAAGTTGGTGACCCCTTCATCATGTTCAATATGTGACGGGTCTTCTCGGCAAAGTCAGGAACAAAACGCCTGAGAAAGTTCACCTTTCCAAAGAAAGAATGAACACCAGTCTTGCTTGTAGGCAGAGTAAGGCTTTGAATAGCCTTAACTCTTTCAGTATCTATCTTTGTTCCTTCTTTGCTGACCACATGGCCTAGCAACTTCCCTTCCGTGACTCCAAAAACAGACTTTTTTGGGTTTAAGGAAATCCCATGCTCTCGACATCTGGCCAATACTTGCTCCAAGTGATCACAATGATCGCTTCGTTGTTTGGAGAACACAGTCAGGTCATCTAAATAAACCACAATGACCTTCCCCATCATACCTTTGAAAGCAAAGTCCATGGCCCGCTGAAAAGTGGCGCCGGCATTAGTTAGGCCGAAAGGCATCCTGCTGTAGGCAAATGTACCCCAGGAGTAGTGAATGCTGTTTTAAACTGATCTTCAGGTGAAACTTCAATCTGATTGTAACCTGAAAAACCATCGAGCATGGATAAAGCATCTCTGATCTAGTTACTGCTTGCAGAACTTGATCCATTATCGGAAGAGGGTAGTTGTCTTTCAGCGAAGCTTGATTCAAATTTCGAAAGTCTACGCAGATGCGTATTTCACCATTTTTCTTGCGCACTGGCACAATATTTGCTACCCAAGTACTGTGATGGATAGGGAAGATGATTCTTGCGTCTAGCATCTTCTGAATTTCGGCCTGGATGGTGCCGAAATCTTGGGATTATAGTGCCTCTGCTTCTGGCGGAAGGCTTTGGCATCGTCTTTCAACGGAATATCGTGCTGAACGTCCTTCGGCTTGAAGGACTTTAAATCGGCATAAGACCATGCCAATACATCCATATATTTTTTTAGCAGCTTGACAAATTTCCGCTTTTCTTCTGGCGTGCAACATTTCCCGATGTTCACAAATTGCGGATGTGCCTCCGAACCTAAATTGACCGGTTCGGTCTCTGGGGATGAGTCAGGATCATCCCACCTCTTCTTTTTTACAAAACGGTCATGCCTGTCGAACAGGCATTCCAGAGAAACCAGGCCCTTTGGAATTTTATTTCCCTTGAGCTGACATATGCCATCGTTCTCCTTTGTTTCGTGGTTTTGACCGTTGATTGATTCACGGCATGTAGAGGTGGATCCTTCGAAATACAACTCGTTAAAATTTTCTGATTTTTCCAGAAAGGCAATGAGTTGATTATCATCGTTGAACACCTGCCAATGCTGAGAATTATCTGGCACGCTCGGGCGGAAAACCACCTCAATGGTGTACTTGTTCATTTTCAAACCTGGATGTGGGAGCATGAGAGATGCCGAGACAGCCAATGAATCAGCCATGTCATTTTGAGCTCTTGGAATTGATTCAATTGAAAAGGCATCAAACTCCTCAATGCTGTCCCATACCGCATTACGGTAGTGCCTGAGCCTTTCATTCTTTACTTGGTAAATCCTTTTGACTTGATTTACAACTAGCTCAGCATCACCTTGTACTTTTAGATTTTTTATTCCTCTTTCTTTTGCGGCTTGCATACCGAGTAAGAGAGACTCATACTCAGCAGTATTGTTAGTGTTGAAAAACTGCAATTTGAAAGAGAGAGGAATGACTTCTTCCTCAGGAGATATCAGCACGGCCCCAGCGCCACATCCACTAGTTGCACAGCTCCCATCGAATTGCAATGTCTAGATCTTATTAAGATCTCCTTCCTGAACGAGAACAGCCCCTGTTTTATCCGTCTCAGTAGATAAGAAGTAATTCCCCATCCCTGATGATTCAAAAAGGATTTGAGCTTTGGGGTCTTCAGAGCTGGTAACCAAGTATTTCTTTTGTGATTCAGGCTCCAAAGTCTGCATTACGCCTTTGACTGGAATTCTAGCTTTGGACCAGTCCATATGAATTTCTCCACCAACTTCGCTGCAAAAACTCCTTCCCAGCAAAATTCCATAGGCTGCCGGAATGTCAGCAACGAGGACTGTCATTTTTACTCTTTTATCCGGGAAAGCCGCAAATGCAAATTGCGCGTCCTTGATTTGGCCAACCAACGGAACTTGCTTAGTTTCCAAAGAATAACACCTGCCGAAAGGCTTGGTAAGAGTGAGGCCCAAAGCATGGCGAATTTTACCGGCATGACGTTATCAGAAGCTCCGGAATCAATTATGCAATTACTCAGCTTGTGTCCATTGATCAGTAGAGAGAGATAGAAAGGTTCTATCTTGCCTGACGCAGATGTTGAAGCAACATTTATATGAGATTCAGGGGGAGTGGATAGGATTCCTTTTGGGGAAACCTGATTAGATATAACAGCTTGACTTTGGATATACTTAGTCAATCTTACGAGCTGTTCGGGGTTTGACTGAAGATACTCAGCTTCAGACATTTGGATCTTGGTCTTTTTTGCATGATCTATAATATCAAACGTGGCCAAGGGTTGCGTTGGTAAAGGAATGAGTCCCTCACCTCGCGATGATGGAATAGGATTGGTGGTCTTAGGAGGAATGTGAGAGGATTGATTTGGAGGAGAGATAGGGGGAAAAGACTTCTTTGTAAAAGATTTGCCAGGGAGTTGAGTAGGAAGAGGATTACCTCTTTTAGCAATGATCGGAGGCGCGTTTGACACGGCCTTCTCCTGCTGGACATGGGCAGCAATTTCCGCTTCTTTTCCTTGCGAGTGAGTAAAAACAACATATGACTGCCCGCTTGCGTATCCCTGGGTACCCTCTTCTTCATCGGATTCTTCCTCGTCAAATTCCATATACCCGATAGTAGAGTCGCCAGTCGGTTCACCGACATCTTGATCATCTTCGCCTTGAGACGAAGGTTCTTCATAGTACTGCTCTTCTTCTTCAATCTCGGCCAGAGCATTGATTGGAGGGGCCTCAAGTGCCAACCGCGGAGCAGCTGTAGGTAGACGCGGCCTTTGTGAGACATTGTTAGGAACGAAATTCCTCCGCGGAATATCCCGGTATGAGGAACTGGGAGAGGCCTGGGCCAACTGCTTCTTTAATGCGAGCAAATCGTTCGCCATCTTTTGGAATGCTGGATCAGACGAAGTGGTGGGCAAAGGGCCCAAAGATTTAGGCTTTGCTGATTCCTTTTTTAATTCGCCAGATATTATCAGATTATCTTCTATGCGAATGGCAGCGGCTTGAGCGAGAATCAAGGTGGCAACTCGCTCTTGAAGGAGCAAGAAACTAACTTTTGAGCTCATGGCATTTACGAAGAAACACTTTTGATTTTCCGGCGTTGGAAGCATGGCAACCGGGACACGGTTGATTAGTGCATTGAACCGGGCGATAAAATCGCGCATGGTCTCATTCGCCTCCTTCTTCAGGTGAGTGATTCATGATAATAATGCAAATGCATCCTCTGAAGGCTTATACCTATCTTCAAAAGCATCCCGTAAGGTGGCCCAACTGGTGATAGATCCGGCCGGCAAATGCTGAAACCATTCAGCTGCAGGTCCTTGTAGGGTTTCCAGAAAAAGGCGAACCGACACATCTTCGTGGGTCACATCCAAAATACTGCATGACATAATGAATGCAGATATGTGGGAATCCATGCTTTGATTTCCGCTCCCGTCAAATTTGGGAAAATTCTTTCGATTTCCGTGAGGGAGAGCGTGAACTGGATGTGGTAAAGCCAACGGACCCATCGCGTTTCCCCATGGAACCGCCATTTGAAAAGCCAGAAAGAGAACACGAGCTGGAAGTGTAGTTCTGGCTGAGTAAAGCAAGGCACTACAAAGGGACGTAGATGCTCCTTGTATGCAGACTTTTTCTTCATGGAGGTGAGACACTCTGGATGACCGGCCACCGAAAGCTTAGCGGCTGAAAAAACGTGCCGGTGTTACGCTGAAATTGTGCCTCTGAAGCAGATCGAAAGTAGGATCAGCTTCTCCACGGGCTCTCCTGCTGCGCGTAAAAGGTTCACTCGCCAGTGTACCTTCCAGATCTGTAATGTTATGGCGCAGATTTAAACTTTCTTTTGGTTGATCTTGTTGATTTTCTGGTTTTCCGACAAAACCAGCAGCAAATACTTTTCTAAATATTTAAAATTATCCTCTTCAGAAACCGATTGCGGTTAAATGACAAATTATAACGAGGATAAGATGGCAGGGAAGATTAGTAGGCTGATTTTCTGATCTGATTTTAACTTTTTTCTTTTTTTTTTAGAGGGTTTCAAACTTTTTGCAAACAGTCAAAACTCAGATCTACGGCAAAATACTAATTTTTTCAAAAACTCAGCGAACTAAAGATCTATAACTGGACCAGATCTATGACTCTCAGAAGAAATTTTTTTAATTTGAGCACTTTTGCAAATTTTTTGGATTTTTACAAAAAGTTCAGATTTGCAAACAGGCAGCAATCTGCTGATTTTTTATCTTACCACCATCATAGATCTGACAGATCTATTCGTTCCCAAGTGAGTCGCCAAAAACTGTTGGTCCGAAAATCTGTCGCCTGGACAGATCTATGGATAGACGAGCCAACAGGTGTGCGGTGGCTTAGCCCCTCTTGAGTCAAAGAAAGTGAAACGGTTTATTGCTATTCTACCAGCAGGAACCTATGCAAGTCTCACAGATTCTCGCCTTCGGGGTTTGGGATCTCATCCCAAAGCAGAGTGTTTCAGGCTGCGAAAAGAAAGGAATGAAAGAGGGAAAAAATAGATCCTAAGGAAGAAAAGAAATGAATTCCAAAGCAGTAAAGGTCGGAAGATTTATGTTTTTGGGTTGGTAGTAAACAGAGCCAAACCTACTTGCATAAATAAACAAAGCAATACTGATGAGCAAATGACAGAAAAGTAGATATGTATCCAACAGATTAAACACATACAGATCTAACGTAAGGAAGATCTAATGCATAACACAACTATTGAGCACAAAGTCTTAATATTTGTATATCTTGCTTTTTCTTACATTACAGAAAGCTCAAAGTCTTTCTCTCCTCACTTCTATTTTCATCTAAAAAATGTTCACCCCGAATACAACAAGTATTCCAGTATTTATAGAAGAGAGGAGAAGAAAAGCAAAAAGGAGCCAACAAATATTTACAAAGATATTTACAAAATATCTAAAAGTCATGTTGACTTTTGACAACTTGATGGATGACATCATCCCATGATGCAACATGGATGATGTCATCATTTGTGCCAACACACTTTAGACATTTCAACAAGAAAGTCGGAGAATAGAGAGAGGAAGAAGAAGAAGAAGAAGAAGAAGCTACTCGTCATCGTCATCCTGCGGCCGAAAGGGGGTTGCCTGCTTCTGATGCTGCTCAGGAGATGATATGTGGAACTGAGCGCGGTATTCCAAAAACTTGCTAATCATGGGCCCAAATTGATCCTGTGATGGATCCTTGTGCCGTTCGCTGATTGCTTCGCAAGTCTCCCGCTCGCTTATGAGCTTTTCTGGGAGTTTAGAATAATCTTTCTCCGCCTCGATGAGGAACCCGATGAAGTCCCTACAGGCCAGCAGGTTGTTGATAGATTCAGTGTCAAATGTGACCTCTGGCCCCGTTCCTTGAGAAGCGATCTCCTTGAAGATCCGGATAGTTTCATCAGCTGATCTCATGGTAAAGGAAGGAGTGAGCAGCCCTGGAGACATGTTAAGAACAATTCACTCCATTTGATGCATCGCATCCAGGGCCTCTTCCTTCACCTTGTCTATCTTTTCTAGAACAAATTCTAGCTGATCTATCCGATAGTCCAGAGTGGACATGGTTTTGTTGAGGGCCCTTGGATGGCCGAAAACTCGAACTTGACCAGATCTTCGACTGAACAGTCGAACATTTGTTGAAAGGTCTCATGTTGGAGTCTAGCATGATCTAGCTCTTCTGATATGGGACCCGCTAATACTTGGAGTTCCTTGTTCGCCTTTTTGATGTTTAGATATGAATTGACATACTCGGCGATCACTCTTTCACTGTCCTTGAGGATCTGGCTCCTCCAAGCAGAAACGGCCATACCCTGCTCGCCGATCTTTGAATATTCATTGATTTTCTCCTGGCTGAGAAGCTCAGAAGTCTCGGCGGTAGTCGTGGGAGGTGCACTACCCATCTTCTGTAAGGCTTGAAGCAGATATTTGTTCTGCTCCTTCAGTAGCCTTTTCTCTTCTTTTATTTCCTGAAGCTTTTGACAAAGGGCGTCGACCGCGGAAAGAGCTTCCCCCTGGAGACTTTCAGAAGACGTCCCCATTGTGACTTGGGTCACAGTAAAATCTGCCGGAGACAGATCCTTTTTCTCCTTGAGGGGATCAGGGTATGCTATTTCCATAACTCTCTCACCCGCAGCACTTTGAGAGAAGCGTGTTACAGGCTTTTGCTTCTTTGCCCCTTTGGCCGGAATCACTGAAAAGTCCATCGGAGCGATGGGAACTTTCCTCTTTTGTTGGCTCAGCTGCTGAGAGATCCAGGCTGGTCCCATAGAAGAAGGACCAGAGACAGAGGAGGAGGGAACAACAGTAGAAGAGGGGAAAAACGTGGAGACACGCGGCGGTGGCATTGAAATCATAGCCGAAGAAGTGTCCACGGGAGGAAGGGAAACTGCAGCTGCAGAAGACAAAGGAAGGGAAGGGAGCCCGGAAATGAGGGAAGAAATGGAGGAGGAAAGATCAGTGAGGGAGGAGAAGATAGACGAAGAGGCAGGGGAAAGAGTAGAAGAAGGGGCGGAGGACACGACCAAAGGGGTGGTCATTTGAGTCACTCGAGGAGGGGAAGAAAGAGAAGAAGAAGGGACAGAAGGGACCTCTGTGGTTGTAGCAATGCCGACATCCTGAGTGGATGGGCGTATGGGACTATCCTCCGCTGCTTCTTTCTCTGGCAAATCCAGAGTTATTACCTGTTCTGGCGCTGTGGAAGGAGGACTTCCAGGGGCTTCTTCCTGAATGGTGCTAGGCTCACCTTCTACACCCTTGCCTTTTAGCTGCTTCTTGGACCTTGGAGGTGCATTGCCCAATGGGGAGGTTGTGAAATCTACCCCGAGGTAGATCAGCCCGTTCATGCGGCACCAGTGCTCTGTTCTGCGCATAGTCTCCTTGACCCTCTCTTCAATTGTTTGAGGAGCCTTGCTTCTGTCAATGGCCGGGAAGGGCCAATCATCCCCTTCCGTGTCATTATACACCTTGTCTACTTCATCTTCCGTAGTTTGGAAGCCTTTGGGGACAATGGCCACTCCGTATTGGATAATTTCCTCCAATGCTAAGCGAGAATGATCCTTTCTTCTGAGTTCCACCTCGTGGATGACGTCAATGTAAATATCCTCGATCTGAGGAACATGGATCGGATCAAGCTTAGCCCTTGGCAGGCAGCTCCTTGGGTCAAAGGTAGGCCTGGCTGGGAAGTCATGTTTCAAATTGAGCAACTCCAGCTCTGCGAACATTTCCTTCGCCTTGTGATGGGAGGAGCATGTGTACCGGCCCACTGTGAGGGGGAAAGGAGTTCCGCCCTTCTTTCTTTTGAGGCATTTCTCATGGTATGTGACCAGCTGCCTTGATAACTCTAGTAGAATCAGCTTAGGTCCAGCGTACCTCGGCAGCCTGGTTGGCTCGCCCAAGAAGTTGACCGCCCTCAGATAGGTAAATGTGGGAAACTGGGTGAACAGGGCCCCCCATTTCTCCACAGTTGACACAATGTTCTTGGTTGTGTGACCATGAGTTAGATTTGGCCTCAACAGGAAAATGATGTGATAGAAGAAAGCATCATTAATTTTGGTGAATTGAGGGATGCTATTCTCCAGCCTCAGTTCTGGATAATATTCATATATTTTGACCTGAGGCCAAATTCCACTTCGGTTTAGCCCTGGATAATCCCTCTCCGACGCTGCAGCGTAGACTACGTAGGAGTTCATATGGAACACCTGCCGTTGTGGCGAATTGTTGTCAGAGCTGCTCGGAGATGGTGCTTGCTTATTATTTCTCCCAAAGAAAAAGCGCCGCTCGTGCACATTTTTATTCATTTTCTCCAAGTAACTCAAAGATCCATTTATGGAAGTAGTGGGCATGAGAGAGCCCAAGACTACGCTTCAGAAAGTAATAGTATCACCGAGCTCTTTCGAGAAATCACCGCGGTGGATAACTGGGCCACCGGGTTATCACCTTCTTGTTCTTCAAGTAGACTTCGTTCATCGATTACATGCATTGGTCTTCATTGTCTTCCTGTGCCTTGACGCACTCTTCTTGGGCCGACGGCCACAAAGTGCCGGTGGTGAGGGATGCCAAGTATCATCTCAAAATGATGGGCGGTGAAGTTTATGACTACCTCGCCCTTCTTTTTTTCGACACATCTTGTGTCCTTGTTGTAAGACCGTGCAATCACCATCATGAATTCATTTTTGATGGCATCGATGGGGATTCCTCCAAAAAATGCAGCCTTCGCCTATTAATTTGTCCATCCATGGACTTCTCAGAACTTTCTCGAGTTCTAACCTGAGAATTCTTCCATGTCAATGTGACCCACTCGAGTCTCGACATCCATGCCGCATTCACTCGTGATTCGGGCATCCCGACCCTTTGATATTTGTACTTCATCTCCTCCTCTCGTAAGCTTAGCCTTTCCTCTTGGTTTGGTGGGTCTTTTCTTTGGATGTAGACATATGTTCTTTTGAACTCATTCTTGATCCGCATGAAGAAGAAGCAAGACCCAATCCAAAAGGTTGAATTAGCCATTTGATCTTCCATCGGAATGTTAGCAGAAGAAAGAGTTAGAGATTTTAAGGCTCAGGGCGCGGGGCGCATGAAAACTGCAGCTAACAGGGCTAAATAAACAGGGCGCAGGGCGCATGGATGTTGCAGATTGCATTTTATAAAAGGCGCATGAGAACAGTGTGTTGCATGGAAACAGGATGCGCCAAAGGTGCATGGGCCTTGCATGTTACATTAGGATTGGGTGCGTCTTTGGCACATGGGAAAAGCGTGTAACATGGACTTTTCGTGCGCCGAAGGAAATATGGCGCGGCGCATGAAGAGTTTACACAACATGATGTTATTGCAATCGGGGATGCGCCTGCGCCTTTATAGCTTCATACTTGCGCAGATAAAGCTTGTGTTGCATGGAAGCTAGGTGCGCCATGGGCGCATGGAAAAGGGATGCAACATGGACGGATGGTGCGCCATTGGGGCGCAGTTTCAGTACTTGTAGCACGCGGAAAAGGCGCGCCTTGAGGGCGCATGAGCTCATGATGCAGCAGGCCGAAAGGGTGCGCCATTGGCGCGGATTTTGCTCTTTGTAACAGGGCGGGTAGGTGCGCCATGGGGGCGCAACTGTTCTTAGTGTTGCAGGGGTTACAGACGCGCCAAGGAGAAAAACAGAAAACTAAACTCTTAAAGGGGGTTTTTTACATGATTCATAGATTTCTTCTCCTCTCTTTTTTAACATGCTCAGTGGGCAAACGAAACGGTTAAAACCAAGAGGATTATAACCATGGTTTCAAGAAAATGACCTTCTCCAGCAGATCTGGAAAGAGGAAGGATAGCATGGGGGCGGGCAGAAACGGAGGAGGCTAGGCCAACACATTTACATATAAACAACCACCCAACAAGCAAGAACCAAACCAGGAACACACCAGGAAATGAAAGCACAAAACGCACAAGAGAGAAATAACACCTCTTACCTGGATATATAGCAAAAGTTGCAACGGGTCCACAGGACGATGAAAATGACGGAGCAGAGGCTGACAAGTTCAGAACGATCACGTGCTCAACAAAAGTGAAAATGACATTTGGGCGCGCAAACCATATATATATAGAAAAACTAGACATAAATGCGCCAACCACTTTTTCAAAGGCGCAGGAGATTTGTTGTCGACACGGGAAGGGATGCGCCCTTTGGCGCATCAAAGCATCTGCCAACATGAGATAAAGCGCGCCCTTGGCTGCACCAAATCTATTTCGACACGCAGATTATGTGCGCCCTTTCGCGCACCAAAGAGCGGCGTAACACAAGTCAGTATCAACACAAGCGCATGCGCCCGCGCACGCAAAAGAGGCTCAACATCCTTTGGCGCACCGAAAGACGTGTTAACATGGAAAACCATGCGCCAAAGGTTTTTAAGGGGGCGCATCAAAAGCTAGTGTTACAAGGATATTTCATGCGCCCAGCCAAAAAGGCTCAGAAAGACTAAGTTCGAAAACTAGATTTCCCGGGAAGGGATTTTACAACGTTTCGAACGCAAGGGATCCCTAACGAGGGATCGGAACAAAATTTTCCGTATGGTTATCGGTAAAATTGCCCTTGTCAATTTTACGGGATAACAAGGTTTAAGGTTTATGATTTAGTTTTTAGGGTTTAGGGACCTTTAGGATTTAACATTTAGGCCTTAAGGTTTAGGGTTTATAGTTTAGGGCTCAGGGCTCAGGGTTTAGGGTTTAGGGGTTAGGGTGCATGGTTTAAGGTTTACGACTCAGGGTTCGGGGTTCCGAGTTACATATTTAAGGTTTAGGGATTAGCTACGGGTTTAAGGTTTAGGGGTTAGAGATCGGTGCTCTAGATTTAGTGTTTAGGGCTCATGGTTTAAGGTTTATGGTTTAGGGATCAAGGATTAGGGTGTAGGGTTCAAGGCTTAAGGTTTAGGGTTTATGGTTTAGGGATTAGGGTTTAGGGTTCATGGTTCATGGTTTATGGCTTAAGGTTTGGGGTTCAAAGTTACTAGTTTAAGGTTTGGGGGTTAGAGCTCGGGGATCTAGATTTAGTATTTAGGGTTTAGGGCTTAGGGCTCAGGGTTTAGGGTCCAGGTCAAGGGTTTATGGTTATGGGTTTAGGGTTTAGTATTTAGTGTTAACGGTTTAGGATTTATTATTTTAGTTTTAGGGTTTAGGGTTTATAGTTTAGGGTTTAGGTATCATGGTTGAGGGTTACGGTTTTATAGGTCACGGAGTTCGTGGTTCATCGAAGTGTAGGTAGAACATTCAAAGAGAGTCATCAAAATTTGATGTTTTTCATCTGTTGATATTTTGAAGGAGGGAAATGTCATAGTCCTGACTGTCCAATCCTTCCAAAGACCCTAATAGTCCTCAATCCTTTGATGTACAGGGAGACACTGTTACTTGGATTCCATTTATAATGATAGAGATATTTGTAAATTTGTGTTATGAACTCTAAATCTATATGAATTTCAAATTGCTTGGAAATCACATAACACCCTTCACTAGGATTGATGACTACCCCTATCTTTTTGTTCAAGGGATGTTGAAAACATCCATGGGATTATCATATAAGGAATTATCAATGAATGGAAGGTCAGTAGGTCGTAGGCCAGTGTAACTCCCATTTAGAACTAAACAAGAAAGCTTTACTAGGTAATTGATAACCCCTTAGTGTTATTAGCCATTCCCATGTTTATATGTTTATTTTGAACACTTTAGGAAGTTCTATAAAATTTACTATCCATTCTAGTAGAACACTTGAAATTTATCTTTCTCCAGAGGAGAGGATATTACAGGAAATTCAATTATGATCCTACACCTCGTATTGATATATTCTCTATGTTTCTTTTGTTTCCCTTAAGATTAATTTTTTTGTTGTGATGATTATTTTTTACAGCTTCCAATGGGTCATCCCGGCTTGCATAATACCATACATGGAAATATGAGAAATGTGAAATTTGTTTCTGAGTGTGAATAAATTTACATTCAAGAGTGCAAGTATATGTGGGGAGAAACAAGTTTGGAAGAGATGTGTAATATATGCATTACAAGGCACAAGGTAGATGCCATATCCATTTATTTACTTGTCCCACCTCTCATAAAGAGGTTAGTTCTATAAGCATACTTAATGATGGTTCTAGGAACGAGACATGGAAATATTTATTAAATATGGTGGGGTTTAGTGTTTAGGTTTAGGGCTCATGCTTGATAGTTTGAGGTTTAGGGTTCTGTGTTTGTGGTTCAAGGTTTAGGGTTATGGTTTAGGATTTAGGTTTTAGGTTTAGGGTTTAGGGTTTAGTGTTATGGTTAGGATTTACTGAGATCGAGGTTAAGGGTTTAGGGTTTAAGGTTGTAGGGTTTAGGGTTTGAGTGTTAAGGATTTATTGTTTAGGGATAAGGATTTATGGTTTATGGTTCAGGTTTTAGGGTTTAAGGTTCGAGTTCGGGGTTTAGGGTTTAGGATTTAATGTTTAGGGATTAATGTTTAGGGTTTAGGGTTTAGGGTTTAGGGTTTAGGTTTTAGTGTTCTGTGGTTTAGGTTTTAGGGCTTAGGGCTTAGGGTATATGGTCTAGGGTTTAGGGTTTAGATTTTAGGGCTCAAGGATAAGGGTGTAGGGTTAAAGGCTCAGGGTTTAGGGTTTAGGATTCGGTGTTTAAGGTTTAGGGTTTAGGGGTCAGGGTTTAGGGTTTAGGATTTAGTTTTTACGGTTTAGGGTTTAGGGTTTAACATTTAGGGATCATGGTTCATGGTTTAGGGTTTAGGGCTTATGGATTAGGGTTTAGGGATTAAGGCCTGTGGTTTAGGGATCATGGGTAAGGGTTGAATGTTTAAGGTTTATGGTTTAGGGTTTAGGTTTTAGGGTCTAGGGATCATGGTTAAAGGTTTAGGGTTTAGGGTTTAGGGATCAAGTTTTACAGTTTAGTGTTTAGGTTTATGACCTATGGTTTAGGGTTTCTATTGTAGAAGTTAAATACTAAAAGATTTAGGTGAATGCTAAATCGATAAAATTACTTATGTATCGACCAAATTATACTTTAAAAAATATCTCCTAAACCATGAGACATGGAGCTGTGAGACTAATTCCATAAGGTGCAGTGTGACCCTAATTTCTTATATTTACATAAATAAATTTAAATTATAAGAAATAATAAAATATAAGTAATAATAATAAATAGAAGCATGTCAAAAGAATACATAATGTTTATACTACACGAATGCGTACACATTATGTTTATACTACCTAGAACGCGTACGCGTTATAACATATACGCATTTTGCATTTTATCTTTTCCAAAGCCATGCCTCAAGGCTTGGGATCCGGTTTGGATCCCCAAGCCTGAGGCATGGACCTACACAAACACAACAAACAGTGTGTTTTTACAAGAAAATGTAAAAATGCCACTTCCTCTATGATAAATCAAAATAACCCTATCGATCCATTTTAAAAACATTATACCACGACGTAGAGAAGAGACTCTTCTTTCTAAAAATATAAATTTTCAAATTTTCTGACTAATATAAGGTTTCCATATTATTTATTTTCTAACTATGCCTTTTTTTAAAGTGTAAACATGTCTATCTTTCATGGTGTATCTTTTTTGGGTGATCAAAATTTTAAAAAAATTATACTAGCTGAAACTAGGCATAATCCTATACATATTCAAAAACAATATCTAATTTTCGATATTTTTGAGGTAGTTAAGGGGGCATGGTTGGAGATCATTTTTTTTCAAAATATAAAATTTATATACTAGAAAAATCATAAATAAAAAACTATTCTCTAAAAAAGTCTATAAAAATGTAGCCCAAACTAGATGCTCCTAGCTATCTTTCTACCAAACGGTTTTCAAAAATACTAAATGGTGCTAAAAAAATGGTGGGGAGGCATGAAAGTCACTCTATTATGTTTTTAAACAAAAATAAGAGAATCTATTGGTATTTTAGTTGTTTGACCAACTTAAAATTATCTATTTTCAATAAAATTTAGTAGCTTAGAAACTAGACTCAAAATGCTATGATTCATATTTCTAAAATATCTTCCAATTTTGAGTGTAACTATTCGAAAATCTTGTAGAGGTTGAAGTTTTTTTATTTCAGAAAAATTCATCCACTTAAGACCCTCTTTTGGCCCCCTAACTTGGTGCACTTACCCAATACTTTGATGTTTTTGATAAAAAGGTTGCCTATTATTTAAGGGAAAAAAACCTAAGAACTTTGAGGCAGAACTTTACCATGGCTTTGTAGATTGAAAATAACATCAAGGCATTTGGTAAGCCTTCGAAAAGGGAAGGTATCAAGTTGATCAATCTAGAGAAGCCTCAATCAAGTAAGTCTATGGATCTAGAGGAGGTTGTAAAAACTCTAGCCGGAGCTATTAAAGAAATATCTTACAAGTTAGCCAAAGCAGAGAAAGGAATTGGACAAAGTTCCCAAGGTCATCATAAAGCACAAGGTCAAGAAATATTTGCAAATCATCCCAGTGGTGATCATAGATAAGATGACAAGGCTAAATGGCTGTGGGATCATGAAATAGATAGCCCCAACCCCGGGAAAACATATTGGTGCCTAATCCTTTAGCTGCTAGAGTTGCTATTGTGGAAGAGGTCCATGATATGGAGTGGTGTGATAGATGTTTCTTGCCCCATTCCCCATGTGATGAAGAAATTTTTTTTGAAGAATTTAATGATGATGAGACAGATGATGATGCATGCATGATGGATTGCTCTACAAGTTCACGGTAGAGATCAACCTCAATCGAATTTGGTGAGTGCGAGAATTGTTGAAACATTCCAGATCACATTCACCTGGGTATTGCCTCTTCCTCCCATTAATGATTTTGAGATTGATATGGTACAAGATTTTGAGTTGCCTAATAATGATTTTGAGTACTTAAGGGCATTAATGATTAAGAAGTATGATGGAGGAATTCCTTCAGAAGAGGATAGACAATTGTTAATGAATGTAGTAGTTGGCCATGAAAAGAGTATAATACTAGGAGAAAAGTTGTCAAAGGGGTAGGGCCTCGGGAAAAATAAAAATTCGATGCTTACTAGTATCCCTAAGGAAACCCCTAATAAATATGCATTTGGAAAAGGATTTGTCACCCCAAATAAAAATTGTGTTCCTCCCCATGCTCAGACTGTGAAAAATCCCATGCCATCAGATGAATTTGTAAACCTTCCTCCTAATACTACCTTACCCAAATATGTTCCTTATGACATAGCCCAAATCTTGAGTCAAATCAAGATTGTTGTTCCTATTGTTGAATTGCTTAGAATCCCTGAGCATAAGAAGAGGGCGTTTGAGTATTTGGGGCTTAAGGAAGAAAAGGTCACCGGGATAAAAATGTAAGCAATGTAGAGGTTCCTCCTGCCATTGCAAAATTAGAAAAACCACAAGCATTAGAGGAATTGGGTGAACCACCTAAGGTTTATTTGGGAACTTCTCTGGTTGAGTCTCAGCTGAAGGTGGATCCATTTTTCACTACTCTGATTATTAAGGATAAGTTGTTACATAATTGTATGTTTGATTCAGAGCCTCATGTAATGTAATGCCTCTTGAGGTCATGAATGAGTTGGATCTCAAAGTAACAATAGCTTATGGGAAATTTACTACCATGGATTCAAGAGAGGTGCCAGTAGTTGGATGTGTCAAGGGTTTAGTAGTGCAATTGGTAGCGTATCCAGGAAAGTACTTAACTTTGAATGTAGTAATTGTGGATTGTCCTACTAAATGGGGAATGTTATTATCTAGAAAGTGGGCAGCTAGTGTGGGTGGAAGTGTGCAAATGGAAATGTCTTATGCCACCATACCTATGAAGGAAGCCTTGGGAAGTTACCGGTTAAAATAAAATGTTATATCTCATTGAGGACCCCAACAATGCTTCTTATGAAGTATTGCACACTGACACAACGATGTTGATAACTCGGGGAGGAGCTATGTTTTTTTCAAGGAGTATGAAATTGATCAATGCAGATATCCTAAGTAGATTGATTTTCCTAGGACTTTGATGTTTGATGCAGCCTCGAGAGATGTTGAAAAATTTGAACCAAGGACAAAGGATAAGATTGAAAAAATGTGGTGAGATAACAACTTGGATGGGAAAGAGAAGCAATAGTATGAGCGGTTGTTAAATACGTATCAAAACTGATTAGCATGGTCATATCCAGAATCGAAGGCACTTGGAAATTTTCCTTGATTGTTTTCTCTAAATAAGGGCACACATCATTCTACAAAGTGTAATAGTCATTTTTTTGTTCTTCTTTCATGTTTTTTTACTTTGGTTCATCCTAGTCCTCGGTGACTAGTTTTTGTTGGTTTCTTAGTTCGTCTTGGGGATTTGGTTATTTTTATCTGCAAGCTTGTTCTTTACTCCATTGCCTAATGTATTTTTGGCACATGGTCTTTTATTCTTGTGGCACTGCAAGGAGTGCCCATCCTTGATTTGGAGATGATTTTGGTACTCGATTTGATCTCACCCCTGTTTGTTCTAAATATTTCCCAATCTACTTGGTTCGTCATATTTTCTATCTCCCCAAATGGATGCGTACAAGTTTTATCTTTACCAAGGTGTTATTGTAAATCCTTCTCTATGATCGTGAATCACATTTGTCCCTTCTATCATTTCCAAATTCTGTGTCCTTAAATAAAAATTCAATTTTGGGTGCAAATGGTGATTTCCCTGCATTTTACAATTTGACGAGCATGTTTTCCCCGTCAAATTATATCTCAGCATCTTCAGCTATGTGGTCTCTTTTGATTGGATGAGGCACATCAAGTCTATTTTATAACTTGTAACTTTTTGCTATGTTTGCAAAAAGATCAATTTGGCCCCGCGGCCCCATTGAGTTCTGATTGGCTGGTCAAATTTATAAAGGTGGAGAAAATTTCTCTTTTTTTCCCCGAAGGTGTATACGTGTTCATTTTTAATTGGTTGTGGCCCGACAGTCTTTTTGGTGAAATTTTCCACTTTGGTCACATTTGTAAAAAATACCAAATTGGCCCTACGGCCCCGATAGTCTCTGATTGGCTATTCAGAAATATGAAGTGGCAGGGAAAAAGTATTACTTTGACCCCAAAGATGGACACGTGGCCATTTTTCAAGTTACAAAAGGAAGGTGGGTCGACGGAACATTTTGAAGTTTTTGGCTTAGCATTGAAAAGTCAAAGTGGGGAGGTGGGTCGCCGAAGGTTTTTGAAGATTTTTGCCTTTTTGTGAAAAGGAGCAAAGTATAAAAATGAAGTGCAACTCACTGGGGCCCACATCAAAAGTTAAAAGTGGGAAAGCGGGTCAGCAGAGGAAAATTGGAAATTTTTCCTTTTTGTTAAAAAGGGTAAAATTGCATAAATGAGCCGCGACTCCATCAAAGGCCCAGATTAAGCCACGTGTCGAGCCCGTATTTCAAAGGTGGAGGGGCGGGGAAAAATGTGAAAATTGTGCATTTTCTCCAAAATTCATAAAATGCAAAAGGCAACCCCAGGCCCACTTTGAATCATATTTTTCCACATGGATGACTCTAATCTAAAGTTGAGAAAGGGCATAATCAACGGTTATTGTGCATTGCATCTGATTTTGCCACCATTTTTTCTCCAAGACTCCTGGAGATGTGAATACACATTGTTTTTCATCATTTTTTGATGAAATTCATTTTCTTTTTGTCTGCAAAGTGTAATTGAATGGATTTAGAGTTTAATTTGTGAGTCCAAGGAATGTAAAGGTCGATATTTTGAAGTTTGAATTGCTCGGGTGGTTGCAAAAATGTGAATTACCAGAGAATGCGGATACGAGAGAAAAGTTTTAGAGGAAAGAATGGGAAAAGGATGAAATGATGGAGTTTGCATGCATGAAGGATGAAAACATGCTCTGGTTAAAACAATGATGGAGATATTTGCAGATTATTCACCTTTTTGAACAATCTGGAAAATTTTTGTTACAAACACGTTAAACATCATTTTCTACAAATCACGATCAAACATGTAACAAACAAAGGTTCCTTGAAGATTATTTTCTTGGGGGGAAAGCTTGGATGTAAACTGAGTGTTATAAAAAGCATGCTTTAGTCATGCAAATAGTTAGTGGTTGAATTCTTACGAGAAAATTTGAGAAATCCCATCTTCCTGAGAGACCAACTGAGAAACCTGTTAATCTCTTATGTTTTAGATTTTATCATGTCAAGTTGGTTGCAAGTGAAAAACCGTTGAAAATCTCTGAGATTATTCAAGAAAACTTCCCTTGTTGATGAATCTAATCAACTTCGAATTAATATGTGTTAATCTTGGGAAAATTTGTGTCTGCTTTATTTCAGAATGTATGTAAATAGTATTTCTTATTCCTATTGAAATCTTATGTTAAAATCCCTCCAAATCACACAAGATCTCATCCTTGTGATTGTTTAGTGGTATTTATAGTTTCATTACAAGAAGATCCTTCATCCTGTAATGATATAAATAATTTAAAATCACTTTACTATCATTTTGTTAATAAATATTATCTGTAAGCCTTTGAGTGTATCTTAGGCATGAGGAACCAGGGGTCTTTAATGTTTAATTGAGTCTTGATCTTGAACCTTCATGTCGATTTCTCAAAGATTGTGTGAAACCGTGAAGATCTGGTCCTCCATTGATGCACACCTTGTTCAAGGAACATTTTAGGTATTCTAAAGCATTTTTTCATTTAGTTTTCCAATTGTTTCTAAGGTTTTGAAATATTTGGCAAAAATCAAGTTTATCCTACTTAATCTCCCACCAAAAATTATTCAAAAACAATGAATCCTACCTGAACTACCCCTGTTTCCCCTGTAGGTCAAAAAATGAATAAATTCTACTTCCAAAATATGTAGAAGCAATCAGGATTCCATAATGTCTGTAATTACCTTAACCTTGTTTAGAAAATATCACCATTCTTTAGAAGTGTCAACTCATGAGAGTTAATTTGTGGAGCATTGATCATATTTTCTCAAGGTTTCCTTTCAAAATTTTACAAAGAAGGATATCTTCATTCTCCTTCACCAACAGAGGTTACAAAATGGGTCCTCTCACCTGGTTGAAAGGCACAACCTAAAGTAGTGAGGATAGATCAAATCCTTTTGAATGTGCTATCCATTTCTCCAACATCTGAGTGACAAATATTCAGACAAATCTCCTCCCCGGCTACAAAATGACTCATAATATGATCTGTCTGTCTCTCAGTATCTTGATAAATCTATGATGTTTCTCGGATTCTAAGGGAGAATCAATTTGAATACCAACACACCAGATAACACCTAATCTAATATTCTAATGTTAAAATAAATACCTATAGTAGATTTGTGATCATCAACAAATCTAGCCTAGTTAATATCTATAAAACCTATTAAAGACAAATCACCACATTCCAAACCCTCAACCACATAATTTACGTTCTTTTGACATATCTCAAAATTCTTTTAGTTTCTTTCCAATGAGGAATTTTGGGAGATGACATAAACCTTGAAACTAGAATAACTACATAAGAAATGTTAGAACTAATTATAGTTTACTAAATAAGACTCCCCACTAACTAGGTAAACAATGTGTTTGTCTATGTTTTCTAAATATTGACTTGTTGATATTTTCATTCATACATCAACTACAGTCTTAATAGCTTTACATTCTTTCATTTTAAATTTTACTAAAAAATCATGTAAATTTTTGGATTAGGAACAATAGTATCCTTTTATCTTTCTATCATACTTGTCTATTTTGAGAAAATACTGAAGCAACCCTAGAACATTCATTGAAAAAAATCCTAATATTTTCTTTCTAACATCAATCAACATGCCAAAATTCTTCTAATTATTATGTCATTCAAATCAAGAACCAAAACTAATGTTCCATCAAAAATCTTTTTAACATAGAGATTAAGGCCGAAGGGACTTTTACAAAACCTTCATGTTTAAAATACTCATAAATCTTGGTGTACCTTTCCTTCGAATTTGATTCAATCCATATAAAGATTTCTTAAACCTTCAAACACGATTATCTTCCCTTTTTATCACAAATTCCTATGACTGTTCCATTTAGATTTCCTTCTATAGATCAACGATCAAACTATATATGGAAATATATATGCCTAATCTGATTGTTATTGCAATAGTACATGAATAAAAAAATTAAGTATGTAAATTTACTTGATAAAACTAAGCAAAATATGTAAAACCCTAAATATAAAGAAGAGGTAAGATGACTTAGTTGTTTGAAAATTGTTCATGGATTTGTCTTTGAAGTGTTGACCAAATGAACAAAGAGAGGGAGGAATCACTCAAAGCCTCATAAAAGTGTGCAATTTGAGTATCTTCGTGGACCTAGGGCACTGTGGGTGCCCTAGGCCTGTGCGGTCACCTATGTATGCTAAAATGGTCAAAAATATCCTCTAAGTGCTCGAGAGGTATTCAATGGTGTTTTACTTGGTCACTTTGAGGTCAAACAATGATCTCTCGAAGTCACCTGGAAACCTGCAATAAAACAATGACTGCAAAACCCTCAAATTCGAAAGGAAAGATACAAAAATGAGGGGTCAATGTATCCTCAATTTTCATAATGTTGATCTTACGATTGATTGTTGCACTACATGTCGGACCCAATGTAGTTCTCTTTGTGTGTGTGGAATTGGTGCCCTAGGTGGCTCTCATGTGTGTCACACTGATGATAGCAAGCAAGTATGCTAGATGTAAAGAAATGTAATAGATGTGTGCATGGAATATAAGGAACTTACCTCCTATGAAGTGTGTATTCGAATAACAATCCCTTGTATCCTTATGGATGGTGATAGATGGATGAAATGGATCTCTTAGATGCTTGATGGATGCAACCTTAGGTGGTGATATATAATTCTTAGTGTTGGGTCCTTTATTATGATCACATAACTTTATATTTATATGAGTCCCTGTCTTGAATCTTGTAATTAACCTTGAAAATGATGAATACAAAAATGATAAGATGCTAAAATGGCTATAAATGACCCAAAAGATGTGAATAAAGTACAAATAGGTTAGGAGATCTCTGTGGGGATGGAGCACCTAGAGTGGGCATCCTGGTTGGGTCTTGGTGTTCGAAAGAGAAATGTCGAGGTATGAAAATACGGACTAAGATAGAAAGTGTGTAATACAAAAAGAAGCAATAGGAAGAAAGTAAATATGGCCAAAGACATGGGTTGATTAGAAATTTTCTTACCTAGGAATCGGATGAAGAAATATGTAATCAAGACTAGATAATTACCAAAATTGTGTGATTACAACTACACTAACAATTAAGAAAATCATTCTTCACATCCATTTGATGAAGCTAACCTTTAAAGTCAAAAGTATGCAAAGAAATAACAATCCTAATTGTATTCATTTTTTTGTAACACGAGAAATGAATAACTAAAATTATTTTATGTTTATACAAGTATTTTAATAAATAAATGCTAAATCTAAATATGTACCATCATAATGATATAAATAATTAAGTATAGATTTGACCGAAGAAAATAAGTAATTCAAATTTGAAACCCTAGTTACAAATGAAGGGAATAAAATACTTAACCGATTCGCAATAAAGTCGATGGTGTGCCAAGCTAGAGAACCGATGGATCATAGAATCAAAGCATCAAAAAGAAACCCATAACAATGCGGGAGTGTCATAAATGCCTTGAATAGGATGCTTATGTACGGTAAGAGGCCCCTGGAGTGCAGAGACCTTCTCTAGGTTTCGGTAATTACTTAGAAGTAGCGGAATATATTTCATAGGGTTACAAGGTGTTCATTGGATGTTCCCTTTAGTCACCTAAATGTCATTGTTGTTGGTATCCAAATTGATTCTCCTACGAGGGTTGAGCAACATCACGAAACTGGAAGGATGCTTAGAGACAGACAAATCATGATATGAGTCATTTTGTAGCGGGAGGGGATTCAGCTAACTCTTTTCACTCAGGCATTGGAGAAATGGATAGCACCTCACTGAGGGTTTGATCTACCCTCACTACTTTAGATTGTACCTTTAACCAGGGTGATAGGACCCGTTCTATAACTCGTGTTGGTGAAGGAAATCAAGAGATCCTTATTTGCATAATTTTCATGAGAACCTTGAGGAAATATGATCAATACAAGACAATCTAACTCTCACAAGTTGTCACCCTATAGAGTGGAGATGTTTCATCAACAAGGTTCAGGTTACTAAAGACAATAATTGAATCTTGATTGTCTCTACATACTTTGGCAATGTAATTTGTTTATTTGTGGATATACAGTACAAAAAGGGGTAGTTCATGTAGGATTCATTGTTTGAGAAATTTTTGGTGGGAATTTAAGCAAGATGAAATTGATTATATCATATATTTGAGATCCTTTACAAAAATTGGGAACTCATAGAACATAATTCTTCAGAACAAAAAAATTATTCCTTCAACCAGAAGGTGTGTATCAATGGAGGCCCAGAGATGCACAATTTCAAACACTCTTAAAAAATTCAGCACAAAGACTCATGTTAAAGACTCAATTAAATTTTAGAAATCCCTGGTTCGTCACACCTAAGATACACTCATAGCCTTACAAACAATATTATGAACATAGAGAAATTAAAGTGATTTTAAATTATTTATTTCATTACCGGTTGAAAGTTATTCTCATAATGAAATTGCAAATGCCACAATACTAACACAGATGAGATATTGTATGACTCGGAGGATTTTAACATAAGATTGTAAAAGGAACAAGAAAAACTATTTAAAAACATTCGAAATAATAGAAAACCCAATTATGCTCATGATCAAACAGATTCATTCAAGGTTTATTAGATTCATCGGTAGGGTAAAGTTTCCTCAAAAATCTTAGAGCTTCTCAATGGCTATACACTTGCAACAACCTTGATGCAATTAAATCTAAAACATAGGAAAATAAACTGGTCTCTCAGGAAAATTGGTCTTTCTCAAACTTTCTCAAAAAAGTTTACCCCCTATGGAAGAGTATTCTTATTGCATTTATACAATTTCACTCACTCACTTCCCCAAAATTTCCCCCAAAAGTATAAATCTTCAAGATAATATTCCTATATGTTTTTTCCAGTGGAAAAGTTGTGATATATTCACATTTCCTACTTTCATCAGATATGATTAGGGCACCATGCCATAACTTTTGATAGTCTTTCTAATCATTATTTTATTATTTCGTGCAAGAAATCCCCTTTTTAATAATTCTCAGGTTGTTCCATATGGCTTGATCTGATAAGCAATCCTTCTCACCTTTGAGAAAACACCTTAAGAAATGAGTGCCATCGCATGGATACCTACATTCATTCCTCTCAAAAATGAGTTTCCTCGCATGGATTATACCACATACCTACGCTGCGAGTCCAAGTTAGCTAAGTGCAAAGAGGAGCCAATGGAAACCTCCATGTGTCTCCTTGGCGTAACTACAAAGGTGAAGTCTAGAGGTAGGTTCCCAAATGAGTGCGGGCCCTCCATGTGTTCAAAACCCTAGAGAGTTGCACCGGTTTCTGAAAAGTCAGAGTATGGGAAGGTCCAGCGGAAGCTTCCACGTGTCTGTTTGGCACAACTTCAAAGATGAAGTCTAGAGACGGGACCTCAAACGAGCGCAAGCTCTCCACATGCCTTAGGTCCAAGAAATTTTCCTTGGCCATTGAAAAATTATATGTAAAGAGGAGCCAATGGAAGCCTCCATGTGTCTCTTTGGCGCACTTTTGATATGGTGCCCAAAAGTGGAGACCCCAAATAAGCATAGGCTTTCCATGTGTCTTGGCCCAGAAATTTTTAAAAAAATTGAAGGACCAGTGGAAGGTGCCACATGCCTGTGGTCGAGAAAGTTGCATCGGATGTTTGAAAAGTATAAGTATAGGTAGAGCTCTCAAAATCTTCCACGTGTCACTTCGTTGCTTTTTCAAAAGTGAAATTTAAGGGCAGGTTCCCAAATGAGCACGGGCACTCAACGTGTTTAAAACCCTAGAGAGTTGCACCATTTTCTAAAAATTCAGGGTATGAGAAGGTCCAGCGGAATCTTCCACATGTCACTTTGGCACTCTTTCAAAAGTGAAATTTAGGGTATGTCCCCAAACAGGTGTAGGCCCTCCACATGTATTGGGTCCAAGAAAGCTACACCAGACACTTGAAAAATCTAAGTATAAAGAGGAGCCAGTGGAAGCCTCCAAGTGTCTCCTTGGCGCAACTCCAAAGGTCAAACCGAGAGGTGACTCCTCAAATCAGTGCAGACCCTCCACGTGGAAAATATTTGAGTTCAATTGCACTGCGAATCTCAAAATGCCGATAACCCATCTCTCCACTTTTAACTTTTGATGTGGGCCCTAGCGGAGTTGTGACTCACTTTTATACTTTTACATCATTTCAAAACAAATCTTAAAAACTCCAAAGTGCTACGATGACCCACCTCCCCACTTTGAATTTTCAATTTTGACTCAAACATGTGACATTAATTTTTCCCCACGGTGTCATGGGTCATTTTATAACTTTACTCCTTTTCAAAATGCTCGATGATCTACCTCTTTGCTTTTAACTTGAAAAACAGCCATGTGTCCATCTTTGGGGTCAAAGTAATAAATTTTCCTTGTTAGTTCATATTGTTGAATATCCAATTAGAAACTATCGGGGCCATGGGACCAATTTGGCATTTTTTACAATTGTAACAAAAGTGACAAGTTCACAAAATAGACCTGCCATGCTACATCCAATTAAATATGGCCACGTATCTACAGACATTGAAATAAAATTTGACAGGGAAAACACAACCGTGGAAAAATAAAATGCAGGTAAAATTCACCATTCATATCCATAATTCAAAATGTTCCTCATGGATAGGAAGCGTAAATAATACTAAGAATCAATGTGATCCACAACCCAAGGAAAGGACTGACCATGGAAACCAAATGAAAGAGAAAGATTTCACACATCCATATAGGAGACATAGAAAACTTCAAACCATGTGGACTAAGAAATTTTGAACAAACATGGGGAGATTAAATAAGCACCAACATTGGCTCGACTCGGGGATGGGCACTCCCTACGAGCACCGCAAGAACAACATAGAAGACCATGTGCCAAAAATACATTGGGAAAAGGAGTCAAGAACAAGCTCACAAAGTAGAAAAAAATAACCAACCTCCAAAGATCGAATGAAGAAACCAACAAGAATTGGTCACTAGGGATCGGGATGAACCGAAAAAGAAAAACATGAAAAAATAACAAAAAAAGACTATACACTATATAATGATGCGTGCCTTGATTCTGAGAAATCAATCAAGGAAATGTTTCAAGTTCTTGCCATTAATAGGAAACTCAAGCAATTCCCCATCTAATTCCTTTAGAATAAAAGTGTGCTCTCCAATCCATATGTCAATAGAATAATGGTCCATCCATCATGCATCAAACTTTCGATTTTTACCTTATCCTTATGTCTAATATCCCACAATAGCACAAGATCTCCCACACTGTAAACTCTTGGAGTTACCTTTTTATCAAATAATTTTTTCAATTTCTCCAGAAATTCACATGTATCTGGTGGGATTTCTTTCTCACTTCATCTAGTTCAACAATTTGATTGATCGTGCATCATAGGGACTAACCTCCTTGTCCTCCAACTATTGAATAAATTGATAAGAAGATAATTTCATATGTAAGGAAGTAGAGCTTGAGTTCCATATACTAGCTCAAATGAACTTTTTCTAGTAGCTCTTTTCATAGTAATTCTATCAGCCCAAACAACAAACTTCAACCGCTCACCCCACTTTCATTTGTTTAATTCCAAGGTCCTTCTAATTATCTTCAACAAATTCTTGTTGCTTGATTCTTCTTGTCCATTACCTTAGGGATTATAATTTAAAGCATATGCTAAATTGATCCCATACTCATGACACATGAATACCAAAGGTTTGGCTCAAAAAATCATATCATTGTCAAGCAACTATTTTAGTAGGCACTCCAAACCTACAAATTATTTGATTCGAATGAAGTCAATAACAATTTGGCAGGTAGCTTTCTTGGTAGGGATGTCCTCCACCCACTTGGTGAAGTAATCGGTGGCCACTAATATCCACTTGTGGCGCACTTGAATAATCTAAAATCTCACCAATGAATTCCATTCCCCAATACTTAAATGGGGCTTCACTTGATACATGCGGCAAAGGAAGGGAGCACGAAGCTTTAAATATTCCTAAAAATGTTGACAACTCTCATAATTTCTTACCAAGTAGAGTTGTATCTTTAAAAAGAGTTGGCCACTAGTAACCAGTCCTTAATATCTTATGGGTTGTGACTCTTCCAGCAAAATGCCTCCACAAAATCCTCCATGGAAATCTTCAATTATTTTTAGGGCTTCATCCTTAGTGATACATCTCAAAAGAACTCCTATTTGGGTTCTTCCAAGCTAACCCATAGTCAGTGATTATGTACTTTTAGGAGGCTAACTTAAGTGCTCTATTTTGATTCTTACTTAAATACTCTAGGCACTATAGATGTTTGAGATTAAAAATAATGTCCTTGTACCATTTATAATTTGTCACTTTCTCAAGAATATTTAATCTTTCTTTTTCAACCTCATTTATCTCAACTGTTTACGGTGGATTTTCTCAATTATCTTTTCTAGTCCCAATCCTCTAACCAATTTTGTGGTTTGGATGTCCATATCATATTCTTGCAATTTATTTTCCCATCGACATCGTTTACTTGAGATTTCCATCTCTGATAGGATATCCTTAACCATGGTATGGTGAACATAAGCTATGACTTTAGATCTCAAAATATATGGCCTAAAGATTTTTGTGGCTTTGACCAAAGAAAAGGTTTATTTCTCCATGATAGTATACTTCAATTCTTCTCCTTGTAATTCTTTACTAAAGAAAGAAATTGGTCTTTCAGCTCCTTCATGATCCTTTTGTAATAACACAGATGCAATAGTATTCTCTGAAGTAAAGGAGAACATTTGGAAATCTTGTTTATAATCGGGAGCTACTAAAATAGGGGCATTATTCAATGCTTTCTTAATCCTAGTAAAGTCTTGAACATCTTATTCTTCTCATCGATACTTTTATCTTTCTTAAACATACTAGTGATTTGAATAGTTAATTCAGCAAAGTTGGAAATAAATCTGCTAATAAAATTTATTTTCCTAAAAAAGGAATGATTTTCATTTTTGGTTCTTAGAATAGGAACTTTGTTAATGGCTTTCACTCTCTCATGATCAATCATGACCCCTTCTTTTGATACAATATGTCCAAGAAACTTAGCCTTTTAACCCCAAAATGACATTTCTTAGGGTTCAAGGAGATCCCATATTCCTTGCATCTTAAAAACATCTTTTCTAAATTTTACAGGTGATCACTTCTTTTCCTTGAAAATACATCACCTCTTTCTCGATATATAGCAATGAAGTCATTTATATATCCTGAGAATGCTACATCCATTGCTCTTTGAAATGTGGCTCCAACATTCATCAGGCCAAATGACATTCTGACATACACATAGGTTCCCCATGGAGTGGTGAAAGAGGTTTTGATTCTTTTTTACAACCACTTGGTTATACCCAGAAAAACCATCCAAAGTGGATAACAACTCTGAACCTATAACCAATTGCAACATGTTATCCATATTTGGTAGGGGATAGTTGTCTTTAATTGATGCCTTATTTAAGTTTCTGAAGTCAACACACAATCTTATATCCCCATTTTTCTTTCGAACAAGTACCGGTTTGTTTCATACCTATGAGCAAAGTATCTTGTAGGTTGTATAATTCTTCCATCCCTTCAATTTTTCAACTCTTCTTGGATTTTTGAGGAAAGGAGGGGATTAATTGGTCTTTGTTTCTGCCTAAATGGCTTGGCATTGGATTCCAATGGTATTTCATGTTGAAAACGTTCTTCCATGTATGCTTTTAGTTCTGAATATGACCAAACCAAGCAGTCCTGGTACTTTTTTAGAAATTGGACATATGACTACTTTTCTTCTCTGTTCAAGTTTGCCTAGCCAAATTCTCCTGGGTTTATCCTCTGTGCCCAATTTATATTCTTCAACATCCCTCAAGGTGGACATGTGTCTATTAATAATGCAATCAACATTATCAAAATTTGATTCCAGTGTAACCAAACCTCTAGAGAATAATATTGGTTTTCAATTGGATAATGTTTTTACCAAACAGGTCTCTTTTCCATCATTTACACAAACCATTGGTTCCCATTCCATACTTTGATTGGAAAATTCCCCTTTATTCTGTAGAAACCTTTGGACCTGAGCATCATCTTCAAACACCTGCCAGTGCTTGATATTGTTAGGGACAAACAACCTGGTTAATATTTCAATATCATATTCACAATAGGGAGACATTTTATAATTTTAAAACCTAGATCCTAATACGCCAATTTGTCTCGCCATAGTATTATAGCTCCTATCATGATGTATTATATTGAAAGAATCAAACATTTCAATGAAGTCTCAAACGCATGCTTATATTGTTTCATTCTTTGATTCTTTGTAGCATACAACTTTCTAACTTGCTTGACTATCAGCTCCGAATCCCCTTTAACAATAATATCCTTGACACCATACTTCCATGCAATCCTTAGACCCAAGAGTAGTGCTTCATACTTAGCAATATTGTTTGTGCACTCAAAATTGAGTTTAAAAGAAAATTTAAACTCCTCTTGGCTTGGAGATATCAAGAAAACACCAACGCCATTACCAGATCTAGAACAAGCCCCATCAAACATCAAGGTCCAAGGAGAACCAACCAGCTCAGGATACTTGCACTCATCAATTTTATGCTCCTTACAATCATCATATCCTACAAAATTACAAACATCTACATCTATGTCAATACTTCATAAGAAGCATTATTAGGATCCTTAATGAGATGTAACATATTCTTCTCACCATATAAATTCACAAGGTTTCCCTCAATTTGTATGGTTCCATAAGACATGTCCATTTGCACACTTCCACCCACACTAGCTACCAATTTTTGGATATTAACATCCCCCACTTGGCAGGATAGTCCATAATAACCACATTCACGGTCAAGCACTTTCCTAGAAAAGGTCCCAACTGCACTACTAATCCCTTGATATATCTAATTACTAGTACTTCTCTTAAATCCATAGCAGTACATTTTCCAAAAGATGTTGTTACCTTGATATTTAACTCATTCATTACCTCAAGAGGCATTACATTACATGAAGCTCCTAAATCAAACATGCAGTTATGTACAATCCTATATTTAACAATCAAAGTGGTAAAAAATGATCCACATTAATATGAGATTCAACCATAGAAGTTCCCAAATATACCTCATATGATTCACCCAGTTCCTCCAATGCTTGTGGTATTTGTTATTTTGTAATAATGGGAGGAACCTCTATATTATTAACATGTTTGCCTTGGGTAATATTTTTTTACTTTAATCCCAAATATTTGAATGCCCTTTTCCGTGCTCAGGATCCCTGAGTAATTCAACAATGGGAACAATAACTTTGATATAGCTTAAGATTTGAGCTATGTCACAAGGAACATATTTGGGTAGGGAAGTATTAGGAGGTAGATTCACAGTTTCATCTGATAGTATAGGAGTTTTAAGAGTCTAGGCATGGGCAGGAGCACAGGTTTTATTTGGGTCAGTTAGGTCTTTGTCAGATGTATCTTTCTTAGGGGTTTCCTTTGGAATATTGGTAAGAACTGGAACTTTTGGCTTGGTTTGTTGCCCTCCCCTTTGACAACCTTACTTCTGGTGTTATATTCTTTCTCCTGAGAAACTACTACATTCATTAACCATTTCCTGTCCTCTTCAAAGGGGATCCATCCATCATATTTTTAATCATCAAAGCCCTTAAGTATTCAAAATCACGATTGGGTAGATCAAATGCTTGTACCATATCAATTTCAAAAGCATTAATGCGAGGAAGAGGTAATACTTGGTGGACACAATCCTAGAATTCTTCAACAATTTTTGCACTTTTCAATTCAGTTGAGGTTTCCCCCACCGTGAGTTCTCAAGGCTCTCCATCGTGCACACATCATCATACGTCTCATCATCATCGATTCCTCAACTTTCTAATCTACATCACATGGGGAATGTGGTAAGAAACACCTACCACACCACTTGATAACTGCTTGGCTGCCTCCTCCATCAGAAGAACCCCGGTAGTCAAATGATTAGGAACCAATCTATTCTCCTTGGGTTTAGGTTGTTTATTAACCGATCCCACAAGCCCTTTTCTCTCTGTCATCTGGTCTCGTGATCACCTTTGGGATGATTTCCAAATCTCTCTTGTGTGTGTGGCTTTTGTTGACCGTGGAAAATTTTTCCTATCCCTTTTTACGCTCGCTTCCGCTAGCTTATATGATATCTCTTTAATCTTGCTCCAACCAAATTTTTACCTCTTCTAGATCCAAAAATTTTATTGTCTAAGGCTTTTCAAGATTGATCAACTTAACTCCTTCCCTCTTAGGAGGCTTTCTAACTACTTTGATGTCGTTTTCTATTTGTAAGGCCATGGTGGAAGCTGCCTTAATGTTCCCGTGTTCTTATCTCTCAAGTAATAAGTATACTTTTTATCAAAAGCATCGAATATTTTATCAATTAGGACACATCACTTGGCCTTAGGATTACAGATAGCCTATTCAGTGGTCTTATTAGGCGAGTATTTAAATCATGGACAGATGCATTTGGATTTTTATTTATATTTTCAAATTTAGATAAAAGGAGCACGGGATACATCTTATCCCCATATTGCAATCTAAAAGAATTTTTCATCTCGTTCCATGAATCTCTTGAATTATCGGAAAATACTTGTACCATTCAAATGAATCCTCCTCAAGGGTATGAATAAACAACTTTACATACAATTCTTCAAACTCAATTTCAAAATCTTCCATCATATTGACAAATATTTTTAAATGGTGGTCACCAGTGATGGAATTATTTCCTTGAAATTTTGGCAACCTATTTCTGACATCTTGTGGCACCATATTAGGATATCCATCCATACCTCTGAAATCTATAGGTCCAAAAGTGTTGACAAAAAAAGGAGGTCTAGGTGGAGGTTGGGCCATATTGCTTTGAGGCAATGAATTTACATGAGAAACAGAATGATAGGGAATGAGGGGTCTTTGGAGCACAAGAATATAGATTTCAAAATATATATTCTCTATTGACTTAGCTTATTGAAAAACCTATCAACCTTGGAAGAAACAAGGGAAAAGCGAGAGGCGGGCTTTTCGAGACACAAGGCGATGGCCGCTCTCTAGTTGGAGAACTCAAATCTATATAAAGATTACCTGGTTCAAAATCGCTTGAAGACCTATGGTAATCTTCAACCATAGATTGATCACCTTTCAGAACTGATATCTCCTTTTCTAATTCTTGATTTCTAACAACTTTCCAAACTTGTCTTCCTTCTGAATTTAATTTTCCTAGATTTGGAAATAGCTTCCTAGTAACGTTCCTAGTGAAGAAAGATCTTCTTCCCTCCATCTTTGCACAGATTAATGACAAATTTCACTTGACATAGGTTAAGACACTACTAATCATCAAAATTTCATTTCAACATGGAGTTTCCACTAAGGATTTTCACCTTAGTTGTGTAGATGCACTATAAGTAATTTTCTAATTGTCTATCAATGCTTAATTTTTGCAAAGCTTAACAGATCTGACCTTCCTTTACCCAAATTTATAACTATTGATGAAAATTTAGTGCAATAACCACTAAAAACGAGAAATACTACACAATGAACTTGTAATCTTGCACAAATTTTACAGATCTTAATAAAGGATGACATTTAAACAACGTATTTGTACTTAAATCATGTAAGAAACATTACCAAGGTCAACATGTGTATACATTTGTAAAACTACTCCCTAGAAATGGTGCCAATTCAGTGTTGGTATCTAGATTGATTCTCCTGCAAGGGATGATCAATATCACAAAACCGACAGGATGCTTAGAGACGAGACGAATCATGATATGAGTCATTTTGTAGCCAAGGAGGGGATTCAGCTGACTCTTTGTCACTCGGGCGTTAGAGAAATGGATATCACCTCAGTGAGGGCTTTATCTACCCTCACTACTTTAGGTTGTTCCTTCAACCAGGGTGAGAGGACCCATTTTGTAACCCATGTTGGTAAAGGACATTAAGATATCCTTCTTTTCACAATTTTCATTAGAACCTTGAGGAAATATGATCAATACAACACAATCTAACTCTCATGAGCTATCACACTAGAGAGTGGAGATGTTTCCTAGACAAGATTTTGGTTACTAAAGGCAATAATTGAATCCTAATTGTCTCTACATACTTTGGTAATGGAAATTGTTCATTTGTGGATACACAAGAAAATAGGGTAGTTCATGTAGGATTCATCGTTTAAAAAGTTTTTGTGGGAAGTTAAGCAAGATGAAGTTGACTATACCAGATCTTTGAGAGCCTTTACAAAATTGGGAACTCACGGAACATAATTCTTTTGAGCAGAAAAACATTCCTTCAACCGAGAAGGTGTGTATCAATGGAGGCCGAGAGATGCACGGTTTCACACACTCTTCAAGAATTCAACACAAAGGCTCGTGTTAAAGACTCGATTAAATGTTAGAAATCCTTGGTTCATCATGCCTAAGATACACTCATAGGCTTACAAACAATATTTATCAACATAGTGAAAGTAAAGTGATTTTAAATTGTTTATTTCATTACCAGATGAAAGCTCTTCTCATAATGAAATTACAAATGCCACAATACTAACACACAGATGAGATCTTGTGTGACTCAGAGATATTTTAACATAATATTGCAACAGGAACAAGAAAAACTATTTGAAAACATTCGAAATAACAAGATAAACACAACTATGCACATAATCAACACAGAGTCATTTAAGGTTTATTAGATTCATCAACAGGGAAATTTTCCTCAACATTCTCAAAGCTTGTCAATCGTTATAAACTTACAACCACATTGACACGATTAAATGTAAAACACACAAAAATAAATTGGTCTCTCGCAAAAATTGGTCTTCCTCAAACTTTCTCAAAAAACTTAACCCCCTATGCAAGAGTATTCTCATTGCATTTATACAATTTCACTCACTCACTTGCCCAAAAATTTCCCCAAAATTCTATATCTTCAAGATAACATTCCTCTCTATTTTTAAAGGTGGAAAATTTATGAGCCATTCACATTTCCTAATTTCATCGATATGATTGGGGCACCATGCCATAACTTTTTGTGATCTTTCTAATCATTCTTTAATTTTGTCATGCAAGAAATCCCCTTTTAATAATCCTCAGGTGGCTCCATATGGCTTGATCTCGACAAGAAATCCTTCTCACCTTTGAGAAAAACATTGAGAAATGAGTGCCCTTGCATGGATACCTACATTTGTGCCTCTCATAAATGAGTTTATTCGCATGGATTATATCACATACCTACACCGTGAGTCCGATTCGGCTAAGTGTAAAAAGGAGCCAACATAATCCTCCACGCATCTCCTTGGCATAACTACAAAGGTGAATTCTAGAGGTAGGTTCCCAAACAATCATAGGCCCTTCATGTGTTTAGAACCCTAGAGATTTGCACCGATTGCTATAAAGTTAGAGTATTAGAAAGTCTAGCAGAAGATTCCACATGTCTCTTGAGCACAACTTCAAAGTTAAAGTGTAGAGGTAAGACCTCAAATGAGAACATGCTCTCCACGTGCCTTGGGTCCAAGAAATATGCTTCGATCATTGAAAAATTCTATGTAAAGAGGAGCCAATGGAAGCCTCCACGTGTCTCTTCAGTGCACTTTTGATATGGTGCCCAAAATTGGAGACCTCAAACAAGCACGGAGCTTTCCACGTGTCTCGGCCCGAAAAATTGTTAAAAAATTTTAAGGACCACCTGGAAGGTGCCATGTTTCCAAGGTCCAAGAAAGTTACATCGATGCTCGAAAAATATAATTATGGGCAAAGCGAGTGGAATATTCCACGTGTCACTTTGGCACTCTTTCAAAAGTGAAATCTAGGCGGAGTTCCCAAACGTGTGCGGGCCCTCCACGCATTCAAAACCCTAGAGAGTTGCAATGGTTGCTAAAAATTTGGAGTATGGGAAGGTCCAATGGAATCTTCCACATGTCACTTCAGCACTCTTTCAAAAGTGAAATTTAGGGTCAGGTCCCCAAATAGGCATGGGCCCTCCATGTGTCCTGGGTTTGAGAAAGTTCCACCGAACACTTGAAAAGTATAAGTATAAAGAGGAACCAACAGACTCCTCCACGTGTCTCCTTGGCACAACTCCAAAGGTCAAACCGAGAGGCGAATCCTCAAATGAGCACAAGCCCTCCACATGGAAAATATTTTAGTTCAAGAGGGCCTGAGAATCTCAAAAATCCCCAAAGTGACCTACCTCTCCACTTTTAACTTTGATGTGGTTCCCAGAGTCACGACTCACTTTTATAATTTTACTTCATTTCAAAATAGAGATTAAAAAATTGAAAGTTCTCCAGGTGACCCGCCTCCCTACTTTGACTTTTCAATGCTAACTCAAACGTGTGACATTAATTTGTCCCAGTGAGTCACGGGTCATTTTATAACTTTATTCCTTTTCACAAAAATCTAAAAATATTCAAAATTCTCGACGATCCACCTCTCCTCCTTTAAATTGAAAAATGGCCATGTGCCCATATTTGGGGTCAAAGTAAAAAAATTTCATTTCCGGTTCATATTGTTAAATAGCCAATTAGAAATTATTAGGTTGTGGGACCAATTTGGAAGTTTTTACAATTGTAACAAAAGTGACAAGTTCACCAAATAGACCCGCCACGCGCCGCTTCCCAATTAAAGACAGCCACGTATCCATAGATGTTGAAATAAAATTTGACAGGGAAAACACAACCATGGAAAAATAAAATGCTGGGGATACTTCACCATTCACATCCAATGTAAAATTTTCCTCATGGATAGGAAACCGCAAATAATACCAAGACTCAATGTGATCCACAACCCAAGGAAAGGACTGACCATGACAAGGAAATGAAGGAGAAATATTTCACGCATCCATATAGGGAGACAGAGAAAACTTCAAACCATGCGAACCGAGAAATTTTGAACAAATAGTGTAAGATTAAATTTAACACAAACAATTGTACTTCATTGTTATTTTGTTGAAACCTATAATAAGAAAGAAGAACCCACAAAACCCAAAACACATCAAATCCTCAAAATAAAAAGATACAAATGTGGAGTCGATCGACCTTGGAGGTCACCCAACAGACTAAACTTATGATCCAGTGCCTCAATACATTTTAGAATCCATGAAGTTCGCATATGTGTGGAAAGAATCGTGCCCTAGGTGACTCTTTTTCGGGTCACAAATTATTGTGAGCAATAGCGAGATGTAGAAAATGTAGATATATGTGTGCATAAAAACTAACTTCACCTCCTATGAAGTGTATGCTTAAAAATATAATCCCATGCCCTTTTTAGATGTTTTGGATGCTTGAATGCACTTATGAATGCCTTTTGATGTAACCTTCAGCGGAGATAGTAGATACTTAGTGCTTTTTCCTTTATTATGATCACATAGCTTTGTATTTATATAATTCCCTTGGTTGAATTATTTAATTAACCACTAAAAGGATCTGTTGGACCACAATTTCTGTTAGACCAAAACCCATAGGTGTTAGTCTCTGCTATAATCGCGAGTTAGAATCTATGAAAGGTGGTTAGTCCATGTCACAGAAACTCATGGGGAGCACTAGACACACATGCCAACAATCTCCCCCTCAGTGTTACTCGAGTGATTGTCAAACTTGAGACATGTCACTCTGATACCATTTGTTGGACCATAATTTCCGTTAGACCAAAACCCATAGGTGTTAGTCTCTGCTACAATCTCTAGAGTTAGGATCTTCGAGAGGCGGTTAGTCCATGTCACGAAACTTATGGGGGAGTCTGGACACACATGCCAACAAGATGACTAATAAAAATTAAGATGCCCAAATAGATAGAAAGGTCCCAAAAGATGCAAGAAAAGTATAAAAAGGTTGGGGTGCGCAGAGGGGATGGGGGAATTTGGGTGTTTCCGTCCTAGTGGGTGCTAGTGTCCTGATCCAAAATGTCAAAGTATGAAAAGATAGACTTGGAAATAAGAAGTGTAAGACCAAAAGAGGAAATATAAAGTAAGAAAATATGACCAAATAAATTGATAAATTAATAGTTCTATCTCTTTGGAATCATATGAATAATGGTATGTGATCAGGACTAGATAGATACCCAAAGTGCATGATTCAGTTTCTACATTTTCCCCACTTTATTTTGGTGAGACAATCCTTGATAACATAAAGTAGATAAGATATGTGTATGTAATAAACATGTATATTGATGGCAAAAAGTGTGTTGAGAGTTATGGAAAAGTGTGAAGTGATAAAAATGTGAAGGTTCGAAGCTAGAGACGAGGAAGTAAAAAAGTGATGATGATGAACCTAGGGTGGGAGAATATTTTTAGATGTCATGTTTTACCTGTTGTTGATGTATTTTGATGTGTGATGGAGTGTGCTTAATGTGACTACTATGTCTCATAAGGACGGACTGCAAAAGAGAAGAAAAACAAGTAGTCAAAGTCATGTCTATGAAAATTTTGATCCAAATGAGTAAAAAGTGTGTGAAAAGTGAAAAGGAACATGCACACCTAATCCATGATGAGTGAATTAGATATAATGGATCTTGAAGATGTCATATAAGAACTATTTATTTTACGATCTCACACCAGTTGCTTTGAGTACAAGTTTTTAGGAAAACTCACGCCAAGTATGAAAGAAGTGTAGGGAGAAATGTCTAGTGTTACTCTCAAAAATTTGAATGCTTCTTGAAGTGTAAACACCACTGTAGATTGTGTGTAAAAATTTGATCCAATATTATCTAACATGAAAGTAGAAAAGAAGGTGTAGTGCATGCATATCGAGTGATAAAGGACTACATGTCCTATAAAAGCCACTATGTAAGATACTATTAACTATACTAAAGTGAGAAAAATTGTGTAACTTCCCCTTGGTTGGAGGAATCTAGGAAGGGTGCAGGGTGGCAGTGCTATTGTATGTGTCTGGGCACTAGTTTATGTCTTGTCGTGAAGACCCAAGAAGGTTCTAGGCGGTTTCTAAGACTAAATGTTGCGTTGGATGTGTGTTGGACTATGTTGTATTGCAACTATAAACTACTCTTGTATGGGGTGACTTATTCACCCAATGGATGCCCCCTCATTTAGGGTGCATGCGACATCGCAAGGAGTATGTGGCCTAAAGGAGGACAAGAAACTATGTTGGAACTAATAGGGAGGGAGTGTGCTTGGTAAAAACTAAGGCACATGCAAACAAAGTGGATGGAAACAAGTGTTAGTATAAGTAAGATCAACATGCATGTAAAACACAAGATGTAAGCTAGTAAGCAAGATGACAATGTAGATAAGAAATAACGCAAAAAAATTAGACCATGAAAAGCACGTTTTAGACATGGGACATCACTCATGATTTTGCAAGGCAATCAAGGACATAGTGGCTGAAAGCATACAAAAAGTAGAGAACAAGTAAGACATAAGGAAAATCCCACAAACAATAGCATACAATGAAAAAAGTAGAACATAAATAGTAAGAGACAACCATGGTGGTAAAGAGTTCTTGCAAGAGAAATGTTCCACATGAAGCACTGTTAGAATGTTAGAAAGATATAAAATATGTCAAGATGCGTATAATCAAGTATAATGTAGCATGCTAGTATGAATAAGAAGTAGTATAAATACAAACAATAACACCTAAAGTTTATAGGAAAGTGGATTCCCAGAGCCATTATATGACTTGTAATAGTTAATGCATCAAACATCTATGATATGTGTATTGATTTGTGTAAAGTCTATGATCATACCTAGAAGGAAAGTGAATGTGTATATATATGGAAAAAATAATGAAATACATTATATCAATATGACATAGTAAGAAAGTTTAACATGCGAGTATAAGTAAGAAAGAACAATGTGCGACCAAGATATGTTGTATGTTGTGGATGAGTGAGATGGAATGGAATGAAAATTGAGTGTGATAGGAGCCGCATGTCTCTCAAGTGATTATTGATGAGATGAGATTCATTTATAAATTCCCCCTAAACAGTCAAGAATTAACCATAGAACAAGAGTGTGTCATCGGGAAATGTTTGGAATAGTGCACTAGAAATATATGATCATCAAAGCGTAGAGCGTCAAGAGTGAATGAGTGTGTGAGGTCCATTTCAGTTTGATACCCTTAGCAGTCTATTTTGAACCATGTAACTAGAGTGCATTATAGGGTATTGTGTCATGTCGAGATATTTTCAAAAGAGATGAAGTGTGAATGTTCCGAGTATGAAGTGTGTAGTGTGTGAGGTTCATGAATTTAGTGATCCTCAATAGTCACATGTGAACCATAGAAAAAAAGTGCATCATCGGGAAATAGTTTGAATTATGCACTAGAAATATATGATCTCTAGAGCATAGAGCATAGAGAGTGAGTGAATGAGTGAATGAGTGTGGTGAGGTTCATTTTATATTTGCACCCTCAGTAGTAGAGTATAAACCATGGAACTAGAGTGCATCATAGGGTAGTGTGATGTGTGAGAGTGTGATGCTAGAAATTTGTGTCATGAATATGCTTTGAGTATTAAATGTGTTAGGTTCACCAAATGATTTAAAAATATTGAAATAAATAAATTCTAAATCTAAAATATGTACCAGCACAATGATATAAACAATTAAGTACATATTTGACCCAAGCAAATAAGAAATTTAAATTTGAAACCCTAGTTACAAATGAAGGGAATAAAATAGTTATCGATTTGATTATGTCGAGTTATGCCAAGATGGATAAATGATGGAATAGGGATTTAGAGGGTCACAAAAAAACCCAAAAAAATGCAAAAGTATCATAAAGTCTAGGACTAGAACACTTATGCAGGATCGAGGTGCATGGGGTGTAAGAACTTCTCTAGCTTTTTGTGACTACTCAAAAGTTGTGGAAATCAATTTCACATGGTTGTGATATGATCATTGGATGTCTCCTTTAGCCAAATATATTTTTTTGCACTTTGTTTTTATTCTCCTGAAACCTACAATAAGAAAGAATCACTTGCAAAACCCCAAAACACATCAAATTCGAAAAGAATAATATACAAATTGGGAGACAGACTAACCATGGTGATCATCCGATCACAGTAAACTTACAATCTAGGCATTGTACTATATTTAAAAATCCATGTATTTCTACATGTGTTTTTGAAATAATCATGCCCTAGGTGGATCTTGTGTGGGTCAATCTTGATAGCAAGCAATAGCTATATTTATAAAATGTAGATACATGTGCGCATGGAAAAATAAACTTCTACTCCTATGAAGTGTATGTAGAAAATTTAATCCCTTGCCCTTATGTGGATTCTAGATGGATGGTTTAATGCTCTTATAAAGGCCTTTTAATGCACCCTTAGGTGGAGATAATAGATGCTTAGTGTTTGGCCCTTTATTATGATCACATAGCTTTGTATTTATATGATTCCCTTAGTTGTATTTTGTAATTAAGCACTAAAAGGAAAACTACTAAAAAGCAAGATTCCCAAAAGGCTAAAAAGACCCAAAATATGTGAGAAAAGCATAAAGATTTCAGATAGAGGGGATGGGGTGCCTGAACACTTGCATCTTGGCTAGGCCCGGTGTTTATAATAAAATATTATGAGGTATGAAAAGGAAAATTGGGAAATAAGGAGTGTAAGACCAAAAGAGGAAATAGAAAGCAAAAAAAGATGGAAAAAGATAATGATCAATTAGTTATTTTCTCACTTAGGAATAATATGAATAGTGGTATGTGATAAGGACTAGATAGATATCCAAAGTGTGGGACTCACATTGTCTAAAGTCTCTTCCTATTTAGAATACATTTTTTCTACAAGGTGTATAAATTGGAAAACACGACTTCCATATAAGGTGTAAAGAAAATGTTTGAGTCTTAGCATTCTTTTGAGGGAAGGTATACATGATGCATGTTAGAGGAAAATGGTCTTCTTCATTTTTAAAGTCTCATTTATGTTCCTAAGGAAAGTGATCTTTGTATATTTATTGTTTTAAAGGCTCATCAAGCCTCATATGTAGCACATATAGGAGTGAAGAAGATGTACACTGATTTGAGAGAGTTTTATTATTGTCTAGATCTACATCCGGATATCGCAGCTTTTGTAGCTTGTTACCTTGAGTTTTAGAGGGTCAAGGTGAGAATTCCCATCACGTAGGATTTTTATATCCTCACAAATTTCCCGAGAAGAAATGGGATGTCATCTCCATGTACTTAATTGTTGGTCTCCTATGTCATCTTATCATCATTACACTATCATGGTCATAATGGACAAGTGTAATAAGGGTGCCCACTTTTCACCAACCAAGGTCACCTATAATGCGGTCACAATTTCCAAAGTATTTTATGGAGGATATTTTTAAGTTCCATGGGATTATGAAGACCATTTATAATGACATGGACACCATATACACTTCACACTTAAGGACTTATTTTTAGACGCATTGTAGGAACTAGGATTAACTTCAGTTCACCTTAGCACCCAAAGACAGAGATGGAAAAATTGAGAGAGTGAATCACGTACTTGAGGATATGTTGTCGATGTATGTGATGGATCAATAGAAGAAGTGGGATGATTATTTGCACCTTGTCGATTTTTCCTACAACAAAATTTACCACAATTCCATTGGTATGGCTCTTTATTAGGCCTTATCGTGTGACCTTCGCAATACACCTTTGAGTGGGGATAGATTAGATGATGGGGTTATACTTGCACCAAGTTACGTTCAAGAATTGGAGCAACATGTTATTTAGATTAGGATGTGTCTTAAGTAGCCTAGAGCATTCCAGAAGGCATATGCAGACACCAAGACGAACAACCATCATTTCGTATTTAAGCCACATAAGAGCTCAATTCATTATGGAAAGGGTTCTAATATTTCTCCCGCTTTATGGGGCCATTTCAGAACTTTCAGTTTTTGGGTCAAGTTCCCTACCGTTTAGCCTTACCACCACATCTAGCATGAGCCCATGATGTGTTTCATGTTTCATATTTACGTAGATATGTACCAGCTATTTCTCTTGTATTGGATTGGTTGACATTAGAGGTGAAGGATGAAGTACGGTGTGTAGACTGGATCCCATGTGTATCCCTGAATCATAGGAGAAGTGACCATTTGGGGGTGAGAATTAGACAAGGTTAGAGTACAATGGGACCAGTATGAAGAGACACTAGTTACCGGTAGGATGCGACACCATTGAGGTCTCAATATAGTGACTTCCATGATGAATTCTAATCTTAGGAGAAGGGGATGTAGTGCCCACCTCTTTCTTGCATCATTTCATTTACTAGACTATAGACATTGATTTAGCACTATTTTGATACTATGTGATCTCATTATGGATTATTTGGTGACACATGTGTTGTTTAGGGAACGTGGTGCCAAACTAACATTATGATCATTATCTTAGTTTCTTACATTATATGGTTTTGGATACCAGCAAGATGTGATACAGTTATTTTTATATGATATATGATGGATAGATGTTACTTGTTGTTATATACTCTTATATCATTGGTTTATAATGGAAAATTGGATGATATCATGCTATAATCTGGATGGATCTTATATATTTTTTACCGTGGATACATGTTAGAATATAGTCATCTCATTTTGATATCGATTATTGCATAGTTAGAATGAATATCCATGATTGATTTGGGTTTTTATACTGTTATTATTCTATGATTTATTGTATTGAGCAGGTATGTTTAATGTGTGAATTGAGTGTGCAAATTACAAGTCACACAGGAGAACGTGGGTTTTAGAGTTACACCTCAAGTTGCACAAGAAAAAAATTGGGCCAAGAGCTTTAACCATGCATGATCTTTATGTAACCTTGTGTGTTTGTGGCATATTCATGTTTGGACACCATTGGTGATTCCTAATGTATCTATGTTAATTTTAATTTGTTAAGCCTTGTGATAAACTAGTTTAGGGACCTAATGGTCCCCACATGCATTAGTGATGTTATTATGTTAGTAATCTTGTTGTTAGTTGTTTGAGACCACCTAATCATCATTTGAGTGGGCCCCACCACCTCTTCCTTTGAGCTGCTTTACCCAATCCTATACTTAGGCTAAATGTGGCATTTATAAGGGTATCTTTTCACATTTGGGGTCTCCCTTACACTGAAATTGACCCCTTGGATGCTACCTATTTTTAGGGGGTCTCTTTTCAAGGTCAAATGGTATTTTCCCTCCCATTTTACCCCTCTCTTATAAATATCTTGTAAGTATGTTTGATTTGTGTGTTATCTCAAAAATTGAAGTAAGTTGGATTATTGTCATTTTAGGAAATTTGGGAGTTTTCTTCCTAAATGTGTTTTATTTTATGTTTAGTGGGATTTTAGGAATCTTTTGTTGGAGAATGAGATGGGAAACACATTTCAACCTCTCATTTGTGAGTATTTGTGTTTGATTTCTCTTTGTATACCTCCTCTTGGAGAGGGTTATGAACATTTGCTTGTCTTTTTACTTTTGGGAGTTGGAAAGAGCTCGGGGTTTGGGAGAGCTTGGTTTGTTCTTAAAGTTAGATAGATATTTTTGAGGTAGGAATTTATACCTCTTGTTTTTGTTTCTATGGTATAATTTGTAAAATAAATAATGTTTTATTTTTTCCTGAATGCTTGCATGTTGTTGTGGGTGTCTTGGTAAATCTTGTTTCTTTTGATTTTCTCCATCCATCCTATATGTGGTGGATTTAATAATTATATGGGAAGAGGGAGGAAACCCCTCTTACACCACATGGATAGATGGGAAAGCCATGATGGACTTGTTATGTTAAAATCACAACACCCATGATTACTTGTAAGTGAGTTGTTGAGGAAATTAGTGTGATTTTTCAAACATGGAGTTATCCGAAAGTGTGGCACTTTGAAATCGGGATAACCCTCCGGAGAAGGCTAGATTTATATCCTAACGTAGCACGAACTACTCCAAAGTGCAGAGAGTTGTAGATCTAACACTAATATAATGTTTTCCCAAGGAGATAGAGTTAGAGAAAATGTATGAAAATTAAAACCTACTCTAAGGGAAGGTGATGCACCAAGAAGGATGTTGAACAACCTACACAATAAACACCACACTACTGGAACCTTGCAATAGAAATGAAAACAATACATAATAACCTTGCATATAATGAAAGTTCTGAAAGATGCAATAGAACACATAAGAGGGTGTAAAACATCCACAAATCTGATTTTATTGCTCTCAAAGTTTATACAATACATCACATTTAGTGCGAAAGGCACAAATTTTTCATTACAATGTCTAGTAGGGAGGTTTGAAATATCCACAAATATCTTATAGAAAATAAAGAAGGGAGGGGCATATACAAGGTGTCAAACCTTTTGAAATGAGCCCCTCCTTACAATATATAGGAATAATGAGAGAAAGGGAGAGATAAGGAATTCAAAATCATGCTTTAACCACCCTAAAATACATTAAAATCACTTAAAACAATGATGGGTACCATCAGTAAAACCAATTCCTCTATGTACTTTGCCTTTTTTTTGAAGAAAGGAAGCCCATACCTTCATCATTTTGGTAGGTGAGAAAATAGAAACATTCCTCTAAAATGACGGACTGTATTACCCCATTTTGGAATACTTAGTCTCACTAAAATTAAGAAAAATAGCCACCGTTGTGTAGAGGACACTTATAACTTTCAAAAAGTCTTATTTTGTTCAAATTTGAGCTCCTATTTTGAGGAATTTAAGGATTCAGGATTTAAGAATTTCCATTTCGAGAGGTCGTTGTATTGTTCATCTAGCGGCAGTTGGCTCGAGAGTTCTAAATTTTGAAGCTCGAAATCTGAATTTATTACTTCAGAGTTCAAACTTTGAAATCATGTTATGAAGAACTGTTCATCACTCGAGCTAAAATGTTTTGAAATTCCAAAACCATGAAGTCTGAATTTTGGACTTCAAATTTTGGACATTTGTTGTTTGGGGGTTTGGGTTTTAGGGTTTTGGTGGTTTGAGTTTTGGGGTTCGGGTTTTCTCATCCACCTTGCACATGAAACCTCTAAAATCCCAAAAGCCCAAATTCTGAATTTCAAACTGCGGGTTTGGGACTTCTTTTCTCCCGCATGGAATTGTTCACTACATGAATTTTTTTCCCGCTAAATCTAAATTCTTCCACATGAGTTCAACTCGCTGGATAAATCCCAAAAAGTGAGATCTCATGGCCGAATAGATCCTACTACTTTATTTGTTTGAGTCTAATTTTTCCTAAGGGAAAAATCAGATAACAAGTATTTTTATCATTTTCCTCCCCTCATATAACTTGACATGGAAGAGGATTGTTCATATGGTTTGATCCTTCTATTCCATCCTTGTTAAGGAAACCATTCTTGGTTTAAAAATCCTTACAAAGAGGAGGCTTGGTGTTTTTGATGGAGTGATAATGATTTTTGGGGTATGGAGATTCTTTTTGTGTTCCTATAGTTGGATCACAATATGGATTATAAGGGGCTTGTTACCACTCTTTCCCTTTGAGGAAAATATGGAGTTCTCCTCTTGTGATTTTTGTGTTGTTATGGTTGATTTGCATTGAAATATATGTGTTTTTTCACCATTTTTATTCCCCATACTTGTGTAATCTTGGAGTATGCATTTTTTCTCTCCCATGGGCTTAGAGGGAGGCTATCATGTTTGTAATTTTTAGTGATTACATGTGATGATTCCATTCGGTTGGGTGGAAACTAAGCCTCTTTCTCTTGTGTATGGAAGAATTTCATATGGATTGGAACCTTGGAAAGTATGTTTGGGCTTGGAGGAGAAAATTTTAAAATTTTGGCATGTTGTTCCCCATATTGGGGAGGATTGTACACTTGAATTTTAAGTATTTATTTGTAATGGTTTTGTGATATTTGATATGTCTTCTTCTATCTTGAGAAGAAGCTTTGAAACCTTGTACTTGTAATATTTTTGTAATCCTAGTTTAGTGGAAGCTTGGAATGTATTTACATCTTGTAAAAGAAAAAGGAATGTTAACAATCATTGTATTATTGTTTGGGTTGAAATGTATTGTATGCAAAGTATGTTGTAAGGAAAAATAAACCTTGTACTTTATTGGTTTTTATTTTAAATGAGTGTATTTCATTCCTTGTTGTGGAAAATAAAACCTTAAGAGAAATTTTAGTAGAAAAGGGAACTCTTATTATTTATAATAACTTCTTGTAAACTATGGAGAAGAAAATATTTTGTTTATTTTCATCATTCTCATTCAATAATACTTCTCATTTTATGATTCTTTGATAGAGAAAATGGTTTTATTGTGTTATAATATTCTAATGTTTGACATTAAGTTTGTGAGATAAATTTATATTTTTTAAATATTCCCATCATATAGAAAATTTTATTGGGTTCTACTTGAGTTAAACTTGGGCAATATATATATAACTGATTTTCTCTACCTTAGTAGATTTTCATAACAAGATAAAATATGAGAATTTATATCCATTTTATATATATATATATATATAAATATATATATATATATATATATATATATGTACACACACACACACATTTACATCTATGTTTATATTTTATAATAAGTCATTATGATTTTGATTAAAGGAATGAAATAAATTTTCTCTCCTATAAAAAATTTTATCTTCATTCTTGGTAGGAAAAATAATTTTATAAATAACTCTTTTGAACCGATATACATCATTATATATATACAAAATATTTTATATATTAAAAAGTGTCAGATACATATTTTACATAAAGATTTAAAACTAATATTATATAAATAATAATAATGATTGTGTGTGTATTTTGTGAAGTTTATTTGTTATTTTAATAAGGAAAGGGTTTTGGGGGAACAGGTCATGGATGGGCCACAACCTTCCCCACACAATACCCTCTCCACCTTTTCCATATACAACCACACTCCCCATTCTTCAACCCTCCACTACTCATGTGCCCCTTATGCCTCCCCGCATCCCTACTTCACCTTACCCTATGTGGTTGTGGCCCAACTCAAACCATCACACCTCCCAAACTTACACAGTGGCCTCCATAACCCTTTCCACGACCAATATGTTACCATGCGTAGCCATTGTTTGTTAATCTACCTCTGCATGTTATAACATATAATATATATATTTGCATATATATTAGATGATATATATACACAAAAACACACCCATACATAACCGGATTTACCCTAGTGCATCTTTCAAATATATATATATATATATAATATATATATATATATATATATATATACACAAGAAAAAAAGGGGGAGCTTGAAACCCCAAATATAAAAATTCAATCCAAAATATTAATATGGGGAAATTTTTCCTCCATTAAAATATTCTTAAAAGGAAATGAAGCTCCCATATGGCTTCCATGGTATTCTTCCTCATCCATCCTCCTCCTGCAAAACCTATGCAAATGAAACAAAACAAACAAAAACAAAAGTTATAATACATTTCCTTATGGAAAATTAGGGCTTCCTAGAATACCTAAAATCTAGGGCCCAAATTTACTTAATCCAATGGTGGATATTTAACACTCTAAATCTTAGTTTTGTGGGAATAAAATGTTTTAAAGGGGTATGGAGTATATTTAATAAGTTGGGAAACTAATAAGTGGGAAACTAAGTGACCTTTAAAATGACCTTGGTGGGTTTAATTTATAACTATGGCATTTATTAAATTGGTTCAATAAACAAATATTAAGCATAGGTTAATTTAATTTAATAAGGGATATGAGAGTGTAAAATAAGGAATTTGAGACCTGAGTAAATATTTAATAAATGATTATTTTTGGCATTTGTTGGTATAGTTGGTCTGTAAAGGGAACCTCATCTAATTAAATTTAACATGTACCACGAGAATATTACCCTCGGTAATGATTATGGTAAATAACACAATATTAATTAGGTGCCAAACATAGTTTTTGATCTTACTTAAATATTAATAAATTAATCTATTAAAAAAATTACGGTGATAAATAGGTGTTTGTGTTTAGTTCGGGCATGTAAAATATGGGGCACTACATCTCATATAAGAGCATGGATTTACAACATCGAATGCTCTAGGTAATTATAAATTTAAATTAATAATGGTAAATTAATAAACTTAACCCATTTAATCGTTTCCACTACCTTACAGCACAACCATAAACTTTCCCTTTCCTTTCATAGAGAGGATGCATACATGAGGTACAAGTAATGCATGTTGTCACCTAGACTGAACCGAGTGCCCCTAAGTAAGGGCCATAGATATTAGAGGAGTTACAACATATGATGGGATTTTTGCAGCATTGTCTCCATGCAAAACATGAGCCGAAGAGAGGAGATTGGCCATCTAAAAGAGTATACACTACAAGAAGAGGGTGTACATTCGGTGCCACTTCAATAATATACTCAGAGGAAGGATAAATCCCATAGCCCCTCCATTCAATTTGAGATAGTGGCCTTACTTCTTCAGATACGCTCTCACATCATTAAGGGAATGCTACAGGAGGACGCCCACATTTTCCGGATGTGGAGTTGGTTGGGCATCATTGTCATGATCGTGAAACAGGAAGTGTTATCAGATATCTTGTTCCTCTACATCTGCCCACTGACAGTGGAACCATGGATGGATTCAAGGATGATTCATGGATCATAAGCCTTGATAGTTTCTTTAGAATTCACTCATATGAGAGAAACATCAAGGTTAGGTTTTTTATCCACCTCCTTCGGACACAGTAGGCGTTTGATGAAGGAATGAGGAGCAAAATCTCAATTTTACTAGAGACTCAGTGACTTGGGAGTTGTTTGAGGATAATTTTAGAGCCTGATACATGTCTAACGAATTCTTTCATAAGAGGATAGATGAGTTCCATGATCTCAGACATGGCTCAGGCACGGTTGCAAACTACGAGAGTCGATTTCTTGATTTATTACATTATGTTAACTATATTTAGGATGAGAAATTGCAAGTCAATAGGTTCATTCAAGGACTAAATGGAGGCTTGGTTGGGCTTGTTAGGATATTATCTCCTCCGACACATGAGAATTTTGTGAAGAAGGACTACTTAGTGAGGATAATATGAGCAAGGAAAAAGAGCACAGAGCTAGGAATAGGGGTAAGTTTCAGGAGATGATGCATTATTTCCAAGATCATAAGTCATGAGGTACAACACCACCACCTAGAGGATGATTCAAGAATCCACATTTAGTTTGGAGACTTTCAACACACTCCCAATAGCAATCGAGCACCATGCATATCAATAATAGAGGAATAAGAACACATAGGGTATGCAAATAGGTGGAGTTCAAGGCAGCTTTGGATTGGGTAGAGATAGGAAACATGACACTTAGTAGGTATAACCAATCTATACAAAATAGTCTTCTAGAATCGGGCCAGCTGGTTTGGTACACCAAAGTACAGGAGGGACCCCTACATAGAGAGGACTAGTAGGTTGTATTATTTGTGGGTCCCCTGAACACTACATTAATTTATGTCTACACAAAACCACCACCATCGATAGGAAGAGAGTACCTATCTCAGAGAAGATATTAGAAGACGTAGGACACACACATCATGTCTAGGTAGCACTAGATAACTAGCCTGTTGAGAATCACGCCATGGTTATCGATACTACAAATACTATAAGGGGTATTTCTATCTCAGCTTTTTTATTGAGGAGCATCGACTCATTTATATTTCCATCCAAAATAGACTAGTGTGGGCTAATGATGGCTAGGCATCTAGATAGTTGGTAGGTTGATTTTCCCTCCGGGCCAAACTCTCGGTGGATACTTATGTGGAGAATTTTGTAGTCAATTTGGGAGTATTCTCCACTACCTTGGACCTTCGAGTGTTACCTTTAGGATCCTACAAGGTTTTTCTAGGCATGGAAAGGATTGAGTCTCATCGTGCCAAGGTAGAATCCGTAAGTATAAACATTAAGCGTTAAGATGACCTTGGGAATTTAGTATCTATTTGTGGGATGCATAGGCCTATTTATTTACATATGATCTCGACTAAGAAACCTAGAACGAGCATGTGCAACGGTTATCGAATGTTTGAAAGTACAATAAGTGATCTATTAGATGGTACTCTAAATCATTTACCTCTAGATGAAATGTTGTATTGAGAGAGTTTGCATATGTGTTTCGAGTGAGCTTCCTAGATTACCACCCCGTAGAGAGGTGGATTTCACTATAGATCTAGTACCAGGAGCAACGCTAGTTTCTAGGGAACCTTATCGGATGACAACTCCAAAGCTTCATGAGCTCAAGATTTAGCTAGAGGAGTTGTTGGAGAAGGGCCTCATTCACCCTAGTGTGTCTTCTTCTTTGGGGGAACCAATTATTTTTGTGAAGAAGAAGGATGGTTCTCTCAGACTTTGTGTTGATTTCAGGAAGCTTAATAAGATGACAATAAATAATCTATATCCACTTATGAGGATTGATGACTTTTTTATCATAATATGGGTGTGAGAGTGTTCTCCAGGATTTATCTCAAGTAAGGATACCTTTTACACATTGTAGATGCAAAAATTCACAAAACAGTTTTCACAATCGATATAGGCATTATGAGTTAACTTTTTTACTATTTGGTTTGACCAATGCCATAGTTGTTTTCATAAGCCTCATGAATGGGATTTTCAGGACCTTTTTGGACCATTTTTTCTTGGTGTTTCTAGATGATATATTGATTTATTCTCATTTCGAGGAGGAACACGAGGAACACTTGAGATATGTGTTACGGTGTTGAGAGATTAGAAGATTTTTGGGAACCTATAGAAGTGTAATTTATTTCAGTCATAGATTTATTACTTGGATCGCATCATATCTAGTGAGGGTATCTCAGTAGATCCCTATAAGATACAATGAATTATTGATTGGATCGAGTGCCCACATCAGTGAAAAAGGTGAGGAGTTTCATGGGATTAATAAGCTACTACCACATATTTTTTCAAGAATTTTTAGGATTAATTATCAAAATTATTCTCTTCAAAGTGTAAAGGGAGTAACTTTTTGCGGTCATAAAATGTTAAAATGCTATTCAGTTACTTAAGGAGCGACTGACCACAACACCTATCTTATTAGTTCAAGATCCGACAGGAGATTTTTTTGTTTGCACATATGCTTCATTAGAGGATCTTGGAGTAGTTCTCATGCGAAGCATTATTTCATTGCATTTGATTCATTCAAGCTCAAGGATTATGATATTAACTATCCTACCCATGAACTAGAACCCGCAGCAGCAGTGGTGCACGCTCTAATGCATTGGCAACATTTCCTTTTAGGTAGGCCTTTCATCTTGAGGACCGATCATCACAGCCAAACCTCAATGCTCATCAACGACATTGGATGGAGTTCTTGTGTGAAGATGACATGGACTTCCAATTTATCAAGGGAAAGGATATTGTCATCGTAGATACCTTGAGTAGAAAACAACACATGATTTCCACTATGACCCTTCAATTAGAGCTTCGGGGAAGGATTCCTTAGCACATTCTAGGGGACATGTTTTATGAGAGTGCAAAGAAAATGTTTGAGTGTCAGGGTTCTTTTGAGGGTAGGTATATAGAATGCATGTTAGAGGTAGATGATATTCTTCATTTTCAAAGGCACATTTATGTTCCAAAGGAAGGTCATCTTTGCATCATTATTCATTCATAGGATCATCGAGGCCCATATGCAACACATCCAAGAGTGAAGAGGATACATGCTGATTTGAGAGAGTTGTAATATTGGCTAGGTATCCATTAGGATATAGTATATTTTTGTAGCTCATTTCCTTGAGTGTTAGAGGGTCAAGGAAAATCATAGCCATCCCGCATGATTTTTATATCCTCAAAAAATTATTGAGTTGAAATGGGATTTCATCTCCATGGACTTCATTGTTTGTCTCCACATGTCATTTTATCATCATAACGCTATCATGGTCATAGCGGACAAGTTTAACAAGGTTGTGCACTTTTCGCCAACCAAGCTCACATATAATGCAATTGTAATTGCCAAAGTATTTATGGAGGATATTGTTAGGTTGCACAAGATTCTAAAGACAATTATTAATGATAGGGACACCATCTACACTTTATAATTCTAGAATTCTTTTCAAACCTCTCTAGGAACTTGGATTAACTTCAGTTCATCTTACTACCCAGATTCAAATGGACAGACCGAGAGAGTGAATCGGGTACTTTAGGATATGTTACAGATGTATGTGATGGATAAGTACAAGAAGTGGGAGGATTATTTTCACCTTTTCAAGTTTTCCTAAAACAACAATTACCATAGTTCCATCGATATAGCTCCTTATCATGCCTTGTATGGGAAACCTTTTACGAAAACTTATCACCTCGCTTAAAGTTGCCCCTTGTTGCAAGCTTATAGAGAAACCCATCATGCAAACATCATCATCATTATCATCATCTTCTTCTTCTTCTTGCTGATCTTCTTCACAAGGAGCATGAGGCATGAAACATTTGTCACACTAATCAATGACATCTGTCTCCTTCACAACAAGAACTTTGACAATGCCTAAAGGAGCAGCCCCATTTTGTTTTCCCTACCTTGGGGCTACCTATTTCCAAATCCAATAGGTCCTTTTCCTCTATCATCAGATCTTTGGTGATTTGTAAACCTATCTTGGCCTTGTTACTTGTGTTGACCTTGTGAGCTCTTCCCAATTCCCTTCTCATCCCGAGCTAGTTTGTAGGAATTTCTTTGATAGCCCCTACCAAATTTTTCACAACTTCTTCCAAATCAGCAGCCTTGCTTGTTTGAGGCTTTTCTGGGTTAACCAGACTTTACACCCTCCCTTTTTGGAGGATTTTCAATTGCCTTGATGTTATTCTCTATTTGCAGAGCCATGGTGAAGGCCTACCTCAAATTTTTGGGGTTCTTGTCTCTTAAGTAATATGCATCCTTTTTATCAAATGCATCAGAATATTTGATCAAACATGACTCATCACAAGGCCTTATCCTAGTAGGAAATCTTCTTAAGGTCTTATTAAACCTTGTGTTGAAATCATGTACTGACTCATTAGGATTCTTTTTTATGTTTTCAAATTCTATCAAAAGAAACCTAGGGTCATTTCTATCACCATACTGCAATCTAAATGCATTGCTCATCTCATTCCAAGAATCAATAGAGTTATATGATAATGTTTTATACCGTCCCTTTTATCCTCTTCCAAGTTATGGATAAATAGCTTGATATATACATATTCATGTTCAATCTCAAAGTCTTCCATCATATTGATAAAAAGCTTTAGATGTTAATCACCAGTTATAACATTGTTTCCTTGGAACTTTGGCATTATGTTCCTTACATCTTGAGGCACTGCATTTGGATATCCAACCATTCCCACAAAATTTATAGGTCCAAAGGTGTTTACAATAAAAGGGGGTCTGGGTGGGGGCTAGGCCATGTTGATTTGAGAAGGTGACCCTAGAGGGGTGACAAATTGATAAGGGGCAGAAGGTCTTTGGAACATAGGAGTATAATTTTCAAAATGGGTATCCCCCAAAGGCCTTGCTTCTTGGAAATCCCTATCAACCTCAAAAAAGATAGGTGCAAAATGTGAAACAAACCTTTCAAAATCAAATGAAGGCCCTTCTCCAGCTAGAGAATTCAATTCCACAAAGAGCCTACCTGATTCATAGTCACTTGAATTGTTGTCTTCAATAATAGGCTAATCACTTTCATCATTAGAGATCCCTCTTCTTGTCTGCTGATCAATGGAGATCCCTCTTCTTGTCTGCTGATCTCCCACAACTCTCCAGGATTTTCTTCCTTCTGATTTTTCTTTTCCTAGCTCTAGAAACAATGTCCTAACAGGATCCCTAGAAAATAAATATCTTCTTCCTTCTAGCTTTGCCAATATTAGTAACAAATCTGACTTTGACAGAGTTTTAAGACACTAGTACTCATTAAAAATCAGATCAATAGGGATTTTCCACTAAGGATTTCCACCCTAGTTGTGCAAATGCACTAAATATGATCTGTCAAATGTCTGTCAATGCTAGAAACTAGAAATGGAAATATTCTAACCTTTCTTTACCCAGATTTATCAAATGAAAGCTAGTGCACTAGGTGTGAAAACTGAAAGAACTACACACAACACTTGGAGCATACAAGAAGTGTTTTACCAGGGTCTAAATGTGAGTTGTAAGTCCCCAAAAATGGTGCCAGAAGCATGTTGATGGGCCAAATAGATATGGACTGGTAGTGAATCAACAAATTAGTCTTAGCAATGTAAATTATTTCCCGGGATTTTAAAAAATAATAATGGCGCTGTAAGTGTGTTGGTACCCAAATTTAATCTCCTTTAAATACCGAGAAGCATCATGGATTTTGATAGTACACTCAGAGGTAGATAGATAATAATGTATGTCATTTTGTATCCCAGAAACAATCTATCGAATTGTCATCACTCGTGTTTCGAAAGGAGTGGGTAGCACCTTAAAAGGATGTGATATGATCCTAACTATTTTAGGTTGTGCCTTTCAACCAAGGTAAGAGAACCTATTTTGTAACCTCTGTTATTGAATAACAATGATAAATCCTTCTTTTGCATAAATTTTATAGAGAAGACGTTATAAAATATGATCAACACACCAAATCTGACTCTCATGAGTTGTCATTTCCAAATCATGGAGATATTTTCACAACAAGGCAAAGGTTACTAAAGGCATTTTGGACCGTGATTTCTTCTGCATGGTTTGGTAATAAAGATTATGCATTTGTATGCACATAGGACAAATAGGGGTAGTACAAGTAGGATTGGTTGTTTTTGAATAAATTTTTGGTGGGAGGTGGGGCAAGATGAACTTGATTCACCAGATCCTTGAGGAATCTTACAAAATGGAAGGTTAAACCAATAGAATGCCACAAAATAGGTTAAATGTTTCTTTAACTGCAGAATATGTGCTTCAATGGAGGCTGAAATTTGTACTTTTTCATACAATCTATTAGAATCTAACATGAAGTATCAAATTAGAGAACCGAACAAAGCATCAAGATCTAAGCCAAATCACACCTAAGGTACACCCAAAGGATTACACACAATCTCTATCAATAGATGAAAGAAAAGTGATTTTACATCGTTATTCCAATCCTAGATGAAAGCTCTTATGCAGAATGAAATTGCAGATGCCACTAAACTGTCACAAGGATTGAGGCTTGTGTGATTGAATCATATTTTAATACAATATTGCAACAGAAACAAGAAAAAATACTCACATACATTCAGAAATAAAACAAACACATTTTTGGTCAAGACAACACATAATAAATCGAATTTGATTAAATCTATCAAGAGGGAAAGTTTCTAGAATAGTCTCAGAGATTTTCAATGGTTGTACACTTGCAACCACCTTGACATGATCAGATTTAATACAAAAGAGATATACAAGCTTCTCAAACGGATTCTCAAAAATGATGGGCTCTGTCAATATTTTTTCTATTAGAAAATTTAGTCCCAACCCATAACACTCAAACCATTTACAAAAAGCATTCATGCCATTTATATAATTTATGATAGGGACCCCTTTTCCTCCAAAATCCTAGACCTTGAGTGCTACCAGTGCTTTCCATGATCACGATTGCAATTCTTAGAATTAGATCTGTAAAAAGTTACCATTTTCTCAAGGGGCGGATCTCATTAAATATCTCCCACATTCAACTCCTTCCTTTTGTAGATCATTATTTCTTCAATTTTCCAACTACTTCTACCCCTAATCTATCGATCTAGCTCCTTGCATGCTCATGAGAAGAAAAACAGAAAATCTGATTGAGTGTGATAGTCAGACCATTTTAATGGCAAAAGATGTCTTCCAGATCTTCCCAACAAAATTAGATATCAACATTAACTCCCCTCTCTTCTTGGAATTTAGGAAATACCAAGAAATCATGAAGACTTGCACTTCTAGGTGTGTTTTAGTAAAAATGGGTGGAAAATCATATTCAAAATCTTAGTTGTTGATCTTTACTTTGAATTTGGGTCGTCCATGTGGAAGATTCAAACTTAAAAATAGACCAGTGGTTTCCTCTGACTTTTTACAACTTTTGGAAAAATGGAAAAATTCACATTTTTTTCTCGCATCTCCGCCCTCGAGAAATGATCCTAACATGTGTCCTGAGGTGGGTCCCAAAGGAACCGTGGATAAATTCTACCATTTGACCTCTTTTTGGAAAAAGGAAAATTTTCCAAGTTTTCCCCGCAGCTCCGCCCTTGAGAAATGCTTCTGACATGTGTCCTAATGTGTGTCCCAGTGGAACCACGCTTCTTTTTTACTTTTAAATCTTTTTCCCACAAAGGGGAAAAGTTTCCAAATTTCCTCCGAAGGCCCGCGATTCTCCGCCATTGATTGGAACAAGCTTTGACCTTTGTTCCATCGGGCTTGCAAGCCATTTTGATTTTTTGATCCTTTGAAAATTAGGGGGTAAAAATTCAAGTTACCCCTGATGGTCCACCTCCCTGCCTCTTTGACTTGAAAATAACTTTGACCGATCCTTGTCAAGCTTGCAGGTCATTTTTGATATCTTAACCCTTTTGAACATAAGAGGAAAAAATTATAAGTTGCCCTCGATGGTCTTCTTCTCTACTCCTTTTGACTTTTCAAACTGCCATGTGTCACTATGGCACACCTTGAGATGGTCCCCATAAATTGAGACCTTTGATGAGTGCGAGCTCACCACATGTCATGGCCCGACATAATCTTTCCGAATGTTTAAATCTCAGTGGAAGGCGCCATGTGTCATGATCCGAGGTAGTCTTCTTTGGCCATTGAAAATTCTAAACAAAATGCAAAGTGAGCAGGGTCCTCCACATGTCTCCATGGGGAAATTTCAAAATGGTGCCCAAATCGGAGACCCTAAATGAGTGCAGGCTCACCATGTGTCCCCGTTTTCCATTACACTATTTTAGCTAAATAAAAATTTCTAAGTCCAGAAAAGTAGTGGAATCCTCTATGTGTCATCCAAGTGTTATTCCAAGGTCGACCAAAAGTAGATCTTCAAATGAGCTACGTTCCTCGACATGGACACATTTTTAAGTTTAGGTGATTCATAGAGATTATGAAGTACCCACTGAGCCATGTTCAACCAATAGGTGCCACATCCCATGTCGATGAAAGCATGTAAATTTGACCGGGAGAAACACTCGTGAAATCATAAAATATAGAAAAGTGATCATTTGAGCCTGAAAATGAAAATTTCTGCAAGGATAGAGACTTTAGAAATGTTACAAGGCTCAAATACATCCATCAAAGACACATCCATTCATTTTTCTTCAAGCATTTTGGGTAGTGTATGCAATGGAAAGTTGCAAAAGCTATGGAGTGAGGCTAAAGAACCTCAAAGCTTTACTAACTCACCCATGCACCATAGATTAGAGTTAAACAAGAGAAATTAAAATAAAAGTATCATAAATTTAAAAAAACATCAAAAACTAACATGTATACTACTCTCTACTCTATGAAAGATTATTAAAATTGAACCTAGTTTAGATTCTAAGAAATCAAATTATGTAATTAGTTGTTTTCTTCAATGGAGGTGGATGGATGCAAGATGGAGGAGCTCTTAACAATGGATTATAGCCAAGATCCAAATGTTTTATAGCTTAAACCTATCACAAATAATTTCTAATTCCTTTCCAAAGTGTTTGAGAGTAAAGTTGTGTCTTTGAATGGGTAGGCTTAGCCTTGTATTTATATTTTTGGTTTGGAAGAATTTGGAATTTGGGTGAATGTGGGACTAAATTCTAAAAAGCACTTTAGGATTAGATTAGGATAAACATGCTTTAGGCTTAGTTGAGCTAGGTTTAGTCTAGTTAAACTTGATTAGCAAGTGATTAGAGATTCATTGAGAGTTAGGAGGGGTCCGGATAACCAATTATGACCGATAGATAGCCTACGAAGCCAATAGAATTGGTCTAGAGAGAACTAGGGAGGTTCTGAATGGTCAAAAGGGGGAATGTTTAGCTAATAAGAAATATATTAACCAAATTAGATGATTTATAGGAGGAATATGACCAAGAAGGTGTCATAAATGGGCATCCGAGAATGGAGCGAAGAATGGGGAATTAACGTAGTATCGTTAATCGGTTGAATTGGATGAAATGCTAAGTGTAAGCATATTTTAGGTGTCTACATTTGCCCCTCTTTGGGGTGGCATAAGCAATGCCACTTCAAAGAAAGTAGACAAGCATAAACAAGTAGAAAATTTTGAAGGGATAGAAGAAAAATGAGTAGAATGGAGGATGCCCCCTCGATTGTTGATGGGGTGATAAAAGAACTTGATTGACAATCGAAAAGATGAAAGAAAGAGAACAGAAGAAAGAATAGTGTGAATAAGTCGAAAAGAAAGGGGATATAGAAGAAAAGGAGTATGAGGAAGGAGGAATGAGCTAACATCTATCAAATGCCTTTTAAACAACTTTATTTTTCATCATATTGCTAGAGATCTTCATCATCGCTCCTCATTAAAAAGAATGAAAAAATTCTAGTATGACATGAAAATCCATATATGAACAAATTTCCATTGCTAAAAAAACACTAACTCCATGCAACATACAAAATGCAATGCAATACAAGAAAGTAAAAGATTCCTAACTCCATGCAACATACAAAATGCAATGCAATACGAGAAAGTAAACAAGCTAACCTAATAGAGAAACATAATGCAATGTTTTTGTTATCAAGCTTCAGTTCCAACCTATTCGAATCAATGACAAGGGTTAATGACGGTGCCCCAAGCAAAGATACATGCGAGGGGGAATAATGGAGGACACTTTGGTCCAATGGAAAAGTAATGTGCACTATGGAATAAAGCACTGTGCAACTCGTTGTGCCCCAAAGTACAAACAAAGTAAGCAGCCTAGATTTTCTTGATGGAGGTAGATTAAGATGATCCACGAGTTGTGCACATGAACAGGTGAGAACCAAAGAGTGACATTTTGTAAGCTGATTTATATTGTTTTTGATGTTTCTTGAAACATATTTGATTGTTTTTTTATGATTTTTAAAGTTTTTGAAACTATGTATAGGAAGAAAAAGAAGCATGGATGCCCCTAGCGATAGATGGGATGTACAAGGGCAAAAGGCCATGCACATGTGAGAAAGGTGAAGATGTGAAAATGCCCCAACGATTAGGTGGGAGTATTCAAAGGAAAACTCTTCATGGATAGAAGTAGGACCCAAGGCCATTATGGATAGGTTCAACATGATGATGAACGTAAACCAATGAAGTGCTAAGAGGAAGCAAGGATGCCCCCAGCGTAAGTTGGCCTAAAAGCACATGATAGAAAGGAAGGAGACGATTATCTTTGTGAAAGGGGAAAAAGGTGTCCACAAACATGTCAAAAAAGGTTATCTTATACACATGAATGTTCTGAACGAAGTAGAAGAACAATGTGAAAGACATGAATGTAGCTGAGAAGCCTCGCGATGAAACAAGTGATTAGCCAAAGGCACAAATAGTGAGACGATATACATACTAGAGTAAGATTCTAAACAAGGTTTAAAAAAATACACTTGGTAACATACTAATCCTGCATATACTGAGAGAGATTCGGTGTGTGAACGTGGAATTAGATTACCTCTTGAAGGGAAGATTTAATAGATAACAAGTGAAGACACCCTAGCCAACGTGTAGGAATGTTTGATTTTGAAAGGTGATTTGTGAATGGAGGGTGGAAGGATAGTCGTACATTGCTCTGTTGCCACCAGAGTCCATAGCCCCGATGGAGATGCATTTTATTTTAATCGAAACTTTTCTCTCCGCAATGTGCATCCATAGCCCGATAGAGATTATTGAAAATACCCCAAGAGAGAGTTATATATCAATTTTCTTTTTCTTTGTAGCTTTTAACTTTTGAATTTTGATTGATTTTGATTATTTTCTTTTCAAAACTGATTTCAGCTCTCTTGTTTGATAAGGGGTTAAGAACCACAAATGGCTTGATGGAAGGAGGTGGAAGCGATTATGATGACAACATTGGATAGTGTCAACAAATATATCCAAAAGTTATTTGTAACAAGTTTATTAGATGTTTAATGTGATAGGATCTTTATGAGGTCACTCGCTTTTTTAATTTACCAAGGTGACAAAAGACCACGGTCAAATGGATACCATAGAGATAAATGTCACAAAATGCGTGCAAATGGGCTAACCAAAAGATTACTAAAGGGATAAAAATGGTAGGAAGACTTGCAGAAGAATAGTAAGGAAGGGAAGAAAGAACATCCATGTGTATACAATACCCAATTGCAATGTTTGATCTTTATACCTTTGATTTTTCTTTGAAATGTTTTCTCATGTTTTTGTATTTTTGAATTGTTTTGATTTTTAGATTTTTTATAGTTTTTGGAAAGGTGGGACCAAAAAGTCACTCTACATGGTAAGATCCAACAACGATGTTTGCAACTTCCCTAATAAGGGAGACTAAGCGTGATTGTTTATCAAGAGTTGTGTTATCTCCCATGTCGATGATCATGGTGAACTCATACTCAATAAATGACTGCAATTTATCTTGAAACATGGATTTTGTATGCAAGAGATTGAGTTCCCTATCTAGAGGTTTATGCACTTTGCGCCATACTTGATGGTTATGTTGATGTGTGTTCTTGAATTGCGTTTGATTTTTAACCTTAAGATCGTTTACTTTGTTGGGAGCTTTGGAGCTCTTGGAAGTTTTGACTTGAGCTTGATAATGAACCTGTTTGGGTTTTTTATAAGCTGACGCATGATTTGTCTGATCCTGAGAAGGAGAAGAAAGTGAACGTTTATGATTGATGAAAGGAACAATAGAAATGGTAGTGGGATTGCCACAAACATTGATAGAAGAAAGATGCAATATATGAAAAGGATACGGTCCACGAATTCAAGAGGATGGGCTACCAAACAGTGAACCACCGATAGAAAATGATGAAGGGATGTTAGGATATAGCCCTAAGATGGAAGAATTTGGGCTACAAGGACATGGTCCAAGAATAGTAGATGAGGGTGAGGGGCTACTAGGGTGTGGCCCAAGTATTGATGAGTAGGGGCTACTCATAGGTGTCCCATAGATAGAATAGGATGAATGGCTACTAGGACGTGGCCCCAAAATAGAAGGTAATGGGCTACTAGGAGGTGACCCACAAGTAGAAAATATAGGGCTACTACGACGTGGCCCCAAGATAGAAGAAGACGATGGGCTACAGGGGTGAGCCAAGGTAATATTTTGATTGAGGAATGATGATAGATAAGGAATGATTGGGAAATGAGAAGATAGGCCATGGATCAATGCTAGACTCCAACATCTCATCATGTTAATAGGAAGGTGAAGATGGAATAACAGAAGAAGAATCAAGTTCCATGACCTTAGGCTCTTCCTCTATGTTCTGATAAAAGGAATCAAACTCTTCCTCCCCATACGTGAGCGTATCGAGTTAAAGAAAGAAACCATGTTTGCAATCCTCTAAAGGGATATCTTCATGTAGTCCGATTGGTCCTTTATCCTTAGATAAATCAATCAATAGAGTTTTTTCTTCTTTGACCATGGGGGTTGACTAGAAGAAATGGATCCGCTAAGCGGGTAAGATTGATTGATAGAAGAAGATGACTCAAGAAAGGAAGTAGGCTTGGAGGCAGGTGTTTCAGGAATGGATGATTTGGATTTGGACCTAGGTCATTTTTCTAGAAGATGATGTAATGTAGGTTGGAAATTAGGATCACATAGCCATCTATTAAGTTGAAATGTAGGAATTGAATTGGATGAGTGACTAGAGGTAACCGGAGTTGTGGAACTCTTCAACGGAGGAAGAGGTCGTTGAGACGACTAATGAAGGAGGTCTGCGAAGAAACGGAGGACCGTGACTAAAGAACCAAATTATATGTTTGATCAATGGAAATTGACGCGTCACACAAGTCTTCAAAGGAGGAAGACATGAGGTGATTTGGAATAAAGGTCCTGTGAAGGAAGGGAGGACTGTGATTTAGGATTTGATCTAGGGGTATCTAAAAATAGTTGGGATCCGAATCTTCAAGAAGAGTGGGAATCGAATGCTAGTTTGGATCTCGAATTGGAAGAAGAGTGGGCAGAACCTAAATAATAATTTGGATCGAAGCATCCAAACCATACCACCGACTATGAGTGAAGGTGGGGAGCAGTGGTACCTGTGTGGGAATTCTAGCGCAAAGAACCAAGCGTGATTCGATCGTAAAGGGTATCTTTTGATGTGAATGCCTAAACCTAGGTTACGCACTATCGTGAGCGTGAGGAAACACGCGATATTCAATCATTGTTGGCGTCATTTAAGAAAAAATGTCTAGACCTAGATAGTGCGATCAAACTTCTTCAAAGTGAAGAAGGCCCCATGATGATTTGGGCAGTACAATGGAAGCCAACTAGACATTCAAGATGTATGGAGATGCGTGTGTGATTTTCCAAAGAGGGTCTCAAGAAAATAGACATCATGATGACGCAATATCGATGAGATAAAAAAGGATTATCCTAGAAAATAAGTTTTCTGAATGAATAACCACAAGGAACAATCACGCAAGTGTGAAACAAAAATCCAAACAATAAGGAAATACTCCCTATGTAAAATGTGTGTGCAAAATGACAACCCAATGCAAAGATGATCCACACCATTTCAAGACTTACATCAAGTTTGAAATGAACAAGGTGTAAGTAACAACAAGGAGTAAATCGTGACCTCCACACAAGGTATACCTAGTACTAACTCAAGTGTCAACGAAAGCTAAGTGTTTTGAAAAGTGGATGTCACAACTAGACATATCGTAACAACGCTATCCAGATATCTCAACCAAGCAAGCAAGGTGTTGATATCAAGACAACATTATGGCGATATATATAACGTGGTATCAACACTCATCAAGAGACCTAGATGACATCTAAACTAAAATCAAGTAGAAGGTATAACAAGAAGTCTGCGATAATGCAAGTGGCATAACCGCGCAATAGAGGGATTTATACTACGTGCCCAAAGAATGGGAGACACAATGTAAATACCAATACTGAATGACTAGAATGTAAGCAAAATTCGACAAACTAGGGGAGAGACAAAATGACAAAACCAACCCGTAACAATGATGAGGATCCTGAAGTCAAGATCATAGGACTGCCAAAGATGTGAAAATGTACCTGCTCGCTTTAGTCATTTAACACCCCAGCCGCAAACATGGATGAGTGTAAATGTACAAAAAAGTAGCTAGCACAATATTTGACATGACACGTAAAGTATGCCTCTGTTTGAATTCCAACATGGAAATTATGAACGCATGGGTGTAGGTCAAGAACATGTGAAAATAGACTTAGTTTCACTTTGGGTAGAGCTTTGCCTCATTCAAAAATGAGAAGGAAGCTAAGCTAAGTAATACGTTTGTCTAAATTTGTGATGAAAAACACTTAGATCCAACTTAGAATGGGTTCGTTACCATGTTCGACAAACAAGGTGTTGAATCCAAACAAGTTATCACTTCATGATGGTAAAATGACACACATGGACTAGTAAAGTTGGCCTCTAGACAAAATGGTTTCCTTAATAAGTTCTCTCAACTAGGTGTTACAAGGTTGTCTAAGAGCGAGGCGCGATTTACCCAAAAAGTCACAATGACTAGTTTGGGAGTATCTCGGCTTTGTCCCCCTTCAAGTACAGTGGGCAATGAATGCATCCATCGTGTACTTTTACTAAGGTCACAATATGGACAACTTGCAACTCTAACTCACAAGGTGTACTAGTCAAGTGGGTAAGCGAGGCACTTCCCATTTTATCCACGAGGTTACTCAAATAGTGGACTACTTTTGGGTTCCCGAACCACCCCCATTGCTACGTTCGATTAAGCAGAGAGGACTTACCCTTTTCCGAAACCCGTAATATAGTGTGTTGAGTATGGTGTGTTTTTTATCTTTTTTAATATTAATGTGGTTTCAAAAGTTGCACACCATTTAGCAATCTACAAATACATGTGTATTAGAAGTTTTCATTTTTTTCTTAACACCTTTCTTTGACCAATGTTAGGTCCTGTAGACAATAAGTTGGTTAGTAGTTTTTTAGTTTGCCGATTGAGGTAAAAGAGAACTCACACTTGCTTTTGATTCCTACGATTTCCCAAAGGCATGAAGGAAGAGCATACACAAAGTGGAAATCCTACTAAAAGCACATAAAAATGTTACTTTATCCTTTAAAAAGCAAGTGTTTTTAACATAAAAAATAGAATTTGTGCAAGTGTTTTTGATCTCCAAGATCACTTTGGAAAGTGCGAGGAGAGAGCATACACACTTTTTACAAATCCCAATTCAAGCTAAGGAATGAAAAACACTTAACTAATTTAGTCAAACAATGACCAAAATAACCCTGCAAACAAATTATTAGTGTCACAAAACCTATCAATTTGTTAGAGTGGCAAAAAAAAAAAAAAAAAATTTAGACTTTAAGACATGCTAGAAAATGAATATTTACCTAATAATGTAAACCATAAATTTTTTGTAAGTCCAAATCCTAATTTTATGATTTCACTATGTATTTCTCTTCAATACCTTTCCAACGCAACAAAAATGGAGTCGTTTCGAGCTTGGGAGCAAAAGTTATGGCCTCCAGAAGATTGGTGGTGAATGTAGTCCAACATAGACACACCCAATATGATAGGTACGTGCCTGTTTCAATGGGTACGCGTGCGCGTAGGTAATTTTGCACTCAAAAACACAAAAACATATAACAGCAATGTAAATGTGCCCATAATGATAGGTACGCACTGTTTCAACTGTGCACGCGTGCGCGTAGGCATTTTGCACCCAGAAACATAGAACAACAATGTAGACGCGCCCATAACGATGAGTACGTGCTGTTTCAATGGGTTCTCATCTGTGTAGGCATTTTTTCACCCCAAGAGATAGAAAAACATAAAACAGTGACATAGATGCACCCAGAACGATGGGTACGTGCCTGTTTCAACGGATACGCGCCCCTTCACAATGCCTACACGTGCCCTGTGAAAAACCTACAAAAACACGGATTTTCAAATTTTCAAGAGCGAACAGGTTAGTAGTTAGTCAAAGCATCCTATTTCTATATCAAACCCACAAAATGTATGTAAATGAAGGTCATTTATCCAATGTTTAAAACAGAAAGAGGAAATAACAAGTGATTTAAACTAAAAAACTTGAAAAATGACTTTGAAGAACTCAAAGGACCTCCATTAATGGAGGATGGACATAAGTGTCCCACCGGGCATGCCAAATGTATGCAATGGAAAGTTGCAAAAGCTATGGAGTGAGGCTAAAGAACCTCAAAGCTTTGCTAACTCAACCATGCACCATCAGATTAGAGCTAAACAAGAGAAACTAACATAAAAGTATTATAACTTTGACAAAAACATCAAAAACTAACATGTATACTACTCTCTACTCTATGAAAGCTTATTAAAATGTGAACCTAGTTAGATTCTAAGCAATCAAATTATGTGATTAGTTGTTTTCTTCAATGGAGGTGGATGGATGCAAGATGGGGGAGCTCTTAACAATGGAGTATGGCCAAGATCCAAATGTTCTATAGCTTAAAGCTATCACAAATGGTTTCTAATGCCTTTCCAAAGTGTTTGAGAGTAAAGTTGTGTGTCTGAATGGGTAGGCTTAGCCTTGTATTTATAGTTTTTGGTTTGGAAGAATTTGGAATTTGGGTGCATGTGGGACTAAAGTCTAAAAAGAACTTTAGGATTAGATTAGGATAAACATGTTTTAAGCTTAGTTAAGCTTGGTTTAGGCTAGTTAACTAGGGTTTAGGCTAGTTAAACTTGATTAGCAAGTGATTAGAGATTCATTGAGAGTTAGGAGGGTCCTGGATAACCAATTGTGGACTGATAGATAGCCTATGAAGCTAATAGAATTTGTCTAGAGAGAACTAAGGAGGTTCTAAATGGTCAAAAGGAGGAATGTTTAGCTAATAAGAGAGATATTAACCAAATTAGATTATTTATTGGAGGAACACGACCAAGAAGGTGTCATAAATGGGCATCCAAGAATGGAGTGAAGAATGGGGAATTAACGTAGTATCGTTAATCGGTTGAATTGGATGAAATGCTAAGTATAAGCATATTTTAGTTGTCTACATGTAGAAACGAAAAGGAAGAGAAATCTAGACCGTGGAGAATCAAAAATATAGGAGAACCCGAGTTTTTAGATGAATAGAGAACGAGAGACCCAAATTACTGAGACCTTTTCTAGAAGAACAAAGAAACAAGGAGAAAAAATGGACCCATAAGTGATCTACGACCCATGAGAAGATTAAAAATGGTAAAAATATTAGCCATGCACAACACGGGGAAAATAAAGTGACAAATGTCATAAATCGATAGATTTTCAAAGGCAAACTAGGGCGAGACTATTTTGAGCACCAACATTGGCTCCGACTTGGGGATGGGCACTCCCCATGAGTTCCACAAGAACAAAGGTAGACCAAGTGCCAAAATATCCATTAGGCAACAAAGTCAATTTGTAGAGTAGAGAAACAGAGCCATCTCCAAAAAATTAAACAGACAAACAAGCAAAAACAAGTCACCAAGGACTAGAACGAACAAAAACATAAAATATAAGAGACAAACAACAAACTATACACTGTACACAATATTTTTCCTTGATTTCAGGGGAATCAATCCAAGAAATGCTTCAAATTTCTGCCATTAACAGGAAATTTGAGCAGTTCACCATCTAAGTCCTTAAGGAAGAAGGTATGCTCACCAATCCTAATATCAATGGAGTAAGGGCCCATCCATAATGAGTCAAACTTGTCATGCTTGCCCTTATCCTCATGTCTGTTATCCCATAGCAGCAAAATATATCTAACATTGAAAGCTCTGGGAGTGACCTTCTTGTCAAATAACTTCTTTAGTTTTTTTTAAAACTTTACATGCCTCTTGTGGGATGCCCTCCTCTCTTCATCAAGCTCAACAATCTAGTTAATGTGAGCATCATAAGGACCTACCTCTTGATCTTCCAACTGTTGCATAAAATTATATAAATATAGTTGCATGAAGAGGCGTGAGGGCCTGAGTCCCATATACCAACTCAAATGGACTCTTTCCAGTGACCCTCTTGATAGTGATCCTATCTACCCAAACAACAAACTTCAATTGTTCACCCCACTTTCTCTTGTTCTGCTCTAATGTTCTTCTAATGATCTTCAACAAATTTTTATTATTGGACTCGGCTTTTCCATTTCCTTGAGAATTTTAATTAGAGGCATATGCCAATTTGATTCCATACTCTTTGCACATTTCCATCAAAGGTTTAGCTCTAAAGCTCATGGCATTGTCAGAAACAATCTTGATTGGCACCCCAAACTTGCAAATGATATGGTTCAATAGAAAATCCATGATAATTTGGTGTGTTGCTCTTTTGGTGGGGATTGCTTCCACCCACTTGGTGAAATAATTAGTGGCTACAAGAATCCACTTATGGCCAGCACTTGAAGGGTCTGAAATCTCACCAATGAAATCCATTCCCCATTGCTTGAATGGAGCTTCAATTGATACAAGATGCAAAGGAAAGGAGCCTGAAGCTTTCAGTCTTCCAGAGAAGCGCTACGGAAACTCTCACATCTTCTAACCAAAATAGTTGTATTCCTGAAGATATTTGGCCACCAATAACCAACCCTCGTGATCTTGTCTCACTGTGACTCTTGCAGCAAAATTACCACCACATACTCCTCCATGAATATCAACAATTATCTTGGGGGATTCTTCTTCAGTAATTCATCTTAAGAGGAATCCCTTTGGGTTCTTCCAAGCCAACCCATAATCAGTAATGACATATTTCTTGCAGGCCAACTTAAGAACACGTTTCTGGTTCTTACTTAAATGCTCAGGGTAGTATAAGTGTCTGAGATATAAAATCACATCCTTGTACCACTCAGAACTCATCAACCTTTTAAAAACACCCACCCTTTCTTTTTCTACCTCATTCACCTCAATAGTTTGCAAGTTGCTCTTAGCCATAAGCTTAGCCAAGCCCAAACCTCTCACCAACTTCATGGTTTCGATGTCCATATCATATTATTGCAAATTTTTCATCCACCGCATATTTTGCTTGTAACTCCATCTCTGACAAGATGTCCTTCACCATGGTGTGGGGAACATAAGCAACCACTTTAGAACTTAGAATGTAAGGTCTAAAAACCTTTGTTGCTTTTACCAAGGAAAATGCCTACTTTTCCATGATAGTGTACTTTAGCTCAGCCCCCTGCAAGGCCTTACTGAAGAAGGAAATTGGCCTCTCGGCAAATTCTTCATCATCCATCCGCAACATGATAGAAGCAATAGTGTTCTATGAAGCAAAAGAGAATAGTTGAAAGGGTTTCTTATAATCTGGAGCTGCTAGAACAGGTGCATGCTTTAGTGCCTCTTTAATCCCATTGAAATCTTGGGTGGAAGCTTCCTCCCACTTGATGACCTGGTCTTTCTTCAGCATGGAAGTGATTGGGATGGTCAACTCAGCAAAGTTTGATATGAATCTTCCATTAAAGTTTATCTACCCAAAGAAGGACTGAATTTTGTTCTTGGTTCTTGGAATTATGACCTTGTTGATGGCCTCTACTCTTTTTGGATCAATCATCACTCCTTCTTGTGACACTATGTGACCAAGAAACCTTGCTTTCTACACCCCAAAATGGCACTTCTTTGGATTAAGTGAGATGATATATTCTCTACATCTTATCAAGCATCTTCTCCACGTGTAGCAAGTGGTCACTTCTCTTTCTAGAAAAAAACACATCATCCCGGTAGACAACAATAAACTCATTGACGTAACCAACAAAAGAAAAATCCATTGCTCTTTGGAAGGTGGCTGCAACATTCATCAGACCAAAGGGCATCCTTACATACACATATGTTCCCCAAGGAGTAGTAAATGCTATCTTGATCCTTTCTGATTCCTTCACAACAACTTGGTTATAACCAGAGAAACCATCCAAGGTAGAGAGCAATTTAGACCCAGTCACTAACTGTAGCATGTTCTCCATATTTAGTAAGGGATAATTATCCTTCATTGATGCTCTGTTCAGATTCCTGAAGTCCACACATAGCTTGATATCACCATTCTTCTTTCTTAAGGGTACTAGGTTTACAACCCTATAAGAATACCTAGTGGGTCAAATAATCCATCCATCTCTCGCCTTCTTCGGTTCCTCTTGCATATTGAGAGATAATATTGGGTTGATTGGCCTCTGTTTCTACCGAATGGATTTGAATTAGACTCAAGGGAATCTCATGCTGAAACATGTCCCGCCTATATGGTTTTAGTTCAAAATACATCCAAGCCATGCAATCTTGATACATTTTCAACAATTAGATGTGTGATTGCTTCTCCTCCTTGCTGATAGTGCTACCTAACGAAAATTTCCTTGGCTTCTCCTTTGTGCCAAGGTCATGCTCCTCAATATCCTTGAGGCTGCCATACATCCGTTAAGAATGCGATCAACATTATCAAAATTGGACTCAAGAGCAACTAGTCCTCTAAGAATGGTATTGTTTTTAGCTAGATGATGCCCTTGCCAAACAAGGTTTATTTTCCTTATGTTGTACATAACATTGGACCCGATCAATGCATTGATCAGAAAAATCTCCCTTATTCTACATAAATCTTATGATCTGAGCATCATCACCAAAAACCTACCAATGTTTAATGTTGTCAGGGACATAAGGTCTTGTCAATACCTCAACATTATATTCACAATATGGATAAATTATACAGTTTTCAAACCGAGACCCCAAAAATGCAATCCTTTCTTCCAAGTCATTGAATTTCCTATCATGATGCACTATTTTTAATGAATCAAACATCTTAATAAGATCCCAAACCGCACGTTTATACTATTTCATTCACTAATTCTGAGTCTCCTTTGACAATGATGTCCTTGATACCATATTTCCAAGAAATTCTTAAACCTAACAATAGTGCCTCATACTCAGGAATGTTGTTGGTGCAATCAAAGCTAAGTTTGAAGGAGAAAACAAATTTTTCCTGACTAGGAGAAAGTAGAACAACACCAGCACCATTCCCAAACTTGGAGCAAGATCCATCAAAAATAGAGTCCAAGGAGATCCTATCTATTCAATAAATTTACATTCTTTAGTCTTGTGCTCCTTTCCATCAGCAAATCCTACAAATTTGTCAGCATCAACATTTGTGTACAATACTTCATAGGATACATTGTTGGGATCCTCAATAAGATGCAACATTTTCTTTTCTCCATACAACCTGACAAGGCTACCTTCAATTGGAATGGTGGCATAGGACATATCCATTTGGACACTCCCACCAACACTAGCATCCCATTTTCTTAACAGTAGCATGCCCCACTTGGCTGGGAAGTCAACGATGACAACATCAAGTTTTAAATTTTTACCTGGGTAAGCTACAAGCTGTACCACCAAACCCTTCACACATCCCACTATTGGCACTTCTCTAGAATCCATGGTAGTGCACTTCTCATATGCTATTATCACTTTAATGTTTATCTCATTCATGACTTCTAAAGGCATGACATTGCATGATGCCCCTGAGTCAAACATGTAGTTGTGCAACAGTCTATCCTTAATGATCAAAGTGGTGAAGAATGGATCCACATTCATTTGAGAGTCCACCAAGGATGTCCCCAAATAGACCTCAGGTGGTTCATCTATCTCTTATGATGCTGGTGGTGCTTTTGGTTCTTCAATGACTGGTGGAGTCTCCACAATGTTTACATTTCTACCTAGGGAAGTCTTCTCTTCTTTCAATCCCAAGTATTCAAATGCTCTCTTTTTGTGCTCAGGAATCCTAAGAAACTCAAAAATTGGAACAGATACTTTGATTTGACTTAAAAATTGGGAAATATCATATGGGACATTCCTTGGAAAGGTGGTATTAGAAGGAAAGCCAACACACTCATTAGGTGGCATGGGATTTTTGATAACTTGGGCATGAGGAGGGATATGATTTTTATTTAAAGCGCATGGATTTTGGGAGATGCATCTTTCTTAGAGCCTTTTTAGGAATGTTCAAAAGCAAGGGAGATTTTGGATTAGCTTGAATTCATGTCCCTTTGACAGCCTTACTTCTTGTGTTATATTCCTTCTCTTGAGAAACAACAACATTCATCAGTAACTGCCTATCTTCCTTAGATGGAATTCCTCCATCATACTTCTTTATCATTAAAGCCTTTAAATATTCAAATTCATTATTTGGCAATTAAAAATCTTGTATACTATCTAATTCTAAAATATGAGAGGGAGGAGGAGTAGGGACCCTATGAATGCAGTCCCAAAAAGTGGTAGCAGTCCGAGCACTTATCACCTCAATTGAAGTTGCCCCTTATTGTAAGCTTATGGAGCAACCCATCATGCAAACATCATCATCATTATCATTAGCTTCTTCTTATTCTTGTTGATATTCTTCATAAGGAGCATGAGGCATGAAAAATTTGTCACACCAATCAATGACATCTGTCTCCTCCACAACAACAACTCTAGCAGCTAAAGGATCATGCACCATTTTGTTTTCCCTACCTTGGGGCTGCTGTTTCCAAATCAAACAAGTTCTTTGCCTCAATCATCAAATATTTGGTGATTTGTAAACCTATCTTGGCCTTCTTTCTTGTGTTGACCTTGTGATCTCTACGTAATTCTCTTCTCAACACAAAGCTAGTTTGTAGGGAAGTTCTTTGACAGCCCTTGCCAAAGTTTTCACAACTTCTTCCAAATCATTATCCTTGATTGTTTGAGGCTTTTTGTGTTTACTAGCTTTACAACCTCCATTTTTGGAGGCTTTCCAATTTCCTTGATGTTATTCTCTATTTTCAGAGCCATGGTGAAGGCCTACCTCAAATTTGTGGGGTTCTTGTCTCTTAAGTAATATGCAGCCTTTTTATCAAATGCATCAGAATATTTGATCAAACATGACTCATCACAAGGCCTTATCCTAACAAGAAATATCCTCAAGGTCTTATTAAACCTTGTGTTGAAATCATGTACTAACTCATTAGGATTCTTTTTTATGTTTTCAAATTCTGTCAAAAGAAACCTAGGGTCAGTTATATCACAATACTGCAATCTAAATGCATTGTTCATCTCAGTCCAAGAATTAATAGAGTTATTTGGAAATGCTTCATACCAGTCCTTGGTATCCTCTTCCAAGCTATGGAAAAGAGCTTGATATATACATCTTCATGTTCAATCTCAAAATCTTCCATCATATGGATAAAAAGATTTAGATGTTGATTACCAGTTATAGCATTGTTTCCTTGGAACTTTGGCATTCTATTCCTTACATCTTGAGGCACTGCATTTGGATATCCAGCCATTCCCAAAAAATTTATAGGTCCAAAGGTGTTTACAACAAAAGGGGGTCTAGGTGGGGCTGGGCCATGTTGATTCGAGAAGGTGACCCTGGAGGGGTGAAAAATTGATAAGGGGCAGAAGGTCTTTGGAACACAGAGTATAATTTTCAAAATGGGTATCCCCCAAAGGCCTTGCTTCTTGGAAATCCCTATCAACCTCAGAAAATATAGGTGCAGAATGTGAAAAAAATTCAAAATCAAATGAAGGCCCTTCTCCAACTGGAGAATTCAATTCCACAAAGAGGCTACCTGATTCAGAGTCACTTGAATTGTAGTCTTCAATAATAGGCCGATCACTTTCATCAATGGAGATCCCTCTTCTTGTCTGCTGATCTCCCATAACTCTCTAGGATTTTCTTCCTTCTGATTTTGCTTTTCCTAGCTCTGGAAACAATGTCCTAATAGGATCCCTAGAAAATAAATATCTTCTTCCTTCCAACTTTGTGAATATTAGTAGCAAATCTGCGTTGACAGAGATTTAAGACATTGGTAGTCATTAAAAATTATATCAACATGGAGTCACCACTAAGGATTTCCACCCTACTTTTGCAAATGCACTAAATATGATTTTTCAAATGTATGTCAATGCTAGAAACTAGAAATGGAAATATTCTAACCTTTATTTATTGAATGAAAGCAGTTATAGTGTGAAAACTGAAAGAACTGTACACAACACTTGGAGCATACAAGAAATGTTTTACCAGGGTTTAAATGTGAGTTGTAAGTCCCCAGCAAGGGTGCTAGAAGCATGTTGATGGGCCAAATAGATATGGACTGGCAGTGAATCAGCAAATTAGTCTCAGCAATGCAAATTATTTCCCAGGAATTCAAAACAATCCCGGAAACGACATCGAAGCATGTTAGTACCCAAATTTAATCTCCTTCAAAGACCAAGCAGCATCATGGATTTTGACAGGACACTCAGAGGCAGATAGATAATCATGTATGTCGTTTTGTAGCTGGGGAAGCAATCTATCTGACTTGTTAACACTCAAGTTTCGAAAGGAGTGGGTAGCACCTTAAAAGGATGTGATCTGATCCTAACTATTTTAGGTTGTGACTTTCAACCAAGGTAAGAGAACCTATTTTGTAACCTCTGTTATTGAAGAACAATGATAAATCCTTCTTTTGCATAAATTTTATAGAGAATACCTTGCTAAAACATGATCAACACACCAAATCTGACTCTCACGATTTGTCACTTCTAGATCATGGAGATATTTTCACAACAAGGCAAAGGTTACTAAAGACATTTGGGACCCTGATTGCTTCTGCATGTTTTAGTAACAGAGATTATGCATTTGTATGCACACAGGACAAATAGGGGTAGTATAGGTAGGATTGGTTGTTTTTGAATAAATTTTTGGTGGGAGGTGGGGCAGGATGAACTTGATTCACCAGATCCTTGAGGAATCTTACAAAATGGAAGGTTAAACCAACATAATGCCACAAAATAGCTAAAATGTTTCTTTAACTAGAATATGTGCTTCAATGGAGGCCTAGATTAGCACTTTTTCATACAACCTATGAGAATCTAACATGATGGATCGAATTAGAGAACCCATAAAGAATATAGATCTAATCCAAATCATGCCTAAGGTACACCCAAAGGCTTATGAACAATCTCTATCAACAAATGAAAGAAAAGTGATTTTAGATCATTTATTCCAATCCCAGATGAAATATCTTCGAGGAATGAAATTGCAGATGCCACTAAACTGTCACAAGGATTGATACCTATGTGATTTAATCATATTTTAATACAAGATTACAATAGAAACAAGAAAAATTACTCGCATACATTCAAAAATAAAACAAACACATTTTTGGTCAAGAAAACACAAAATAACTCGAATTTGATTAAATCTATCAACAAGGGAAAGTTTCTAAAACAATCTCAAAGCTTGTCAATGGTTGTACACTTACAACCACCTTGACATGATTAGATTTAACACAAAAGAGATATACAAGCTTCTAAAAAATGATGGGCTCTGTCAATCTTTTTCTATTAGAAAATTCAGTCCCAACCCCTAACACTCCAACCATTTGCACGAAAAATTCGTGCCATTTATAACATTTATAATAGGGACCCCTTTTCCCCTCCAAAATCCTAGACCTTGAGTGCTACCAGTGCTTGCCATGATCACGATCGTGATTCCCAGAATCAGATCTACAAAAATTTGTCAGGTGCTCGAGGGGGAAGATCTCATCGAATATCTCCCACATTCAACTCCTTCCTTTGGTAGATCACTCTTTCTTAAATTTTCCAACCACTTCCACCCCTAATCTATCAAATATGGCTCCTTGCATGCTCGGGAGAAGAAAAATGGAAAATCCAATTGAGCACGATAGTCAGACCATTTTAATGGTGAAAGATGTCTTCAGATCTTCCCACCAAACTCAGATATCAACATTAACTCCCCTCTCTACTTGGCGTGTAGGAAATACAAAGAAATCATGAAGACTCGCACTTCTAGGCATGTTTTAGTAAAAATGGGGGAAAATTAGATTCAGAATCTCAGTTGTCGTTGATCTTTACTTTGAATTTGGGCCATCCACGTGAAAGATTCAAACTTAAAAATAAACCCGGGGGTTTCCTCTGACTTTTTACAAATTTTGGAAAAATGGAAAAATTTCACATTTTGTTCCACATCTCCACCCTTGAGAAATGAGCCTAACACATGTCCTAAGGTGGGTCCCAAAGGAACCGCAGATAAATTCTACCATTTGACCCTCTTTTTGGAAAAAGGAAAATTTTCCAAGTTTTCCCCACAACCGCCTTGAGAAATGCTTCTGACACATGTCCCAATGTGGGTCCTAGTGGAACCATGCTTCCTTTTTTACTTTTAACTATTTTTCCCACAAAGGAAAATTTTCCAAATTTCCTCCAAAGGCCCGCACCTCTACCATTGACTGGAGTAAGCTTTGACCTTTCTTCCATCAGGCTTGTGGGCCATTTTGATGTTTCGATCCTTTGAAAATTAGGGGGAAAAAAATGCAAGTTACCCCGATGGTCCACCTCCCCACCCCTTTGACAGCTTGCAGGCCATTTTTGATATCTTAACCCTTTTGAGCATAAGAGGAAAAAATTCTAAGTTTCCCCCGATGGTCTGCTTCCCCACTCCTTTTGACTTGTCAAACTACCACGTGTCACTATGGTGCACCTTGAGATGGTCCCCAAAAATTGAGACCTTGAATGAGCACGGGCTCGCCACGTGTCCTGGACCAAAAAATTTGTCTGAATGTTTAAATCTCAGTGGAAGGCACCATGTGTCATGCTCTAAGGAAGTCTCCTTTGGCCATTGAAAAGTTTAAGATAAATGAAAAGTGAGCGGAGCCTCCATGTGTCTCTCCATGATGCACTTTCAAAATGGTGCCCAAAGTAGAGACCCTGAATGAGTGCGAGCCGGCCACGTGTCCCCATTTTCCATCACATTTTTTTAGCTACATAAAATTTTTCTAAGTCTGGGAAAAGTAGTGGAAAACTCTAAGTGTCCTCTCGGTGCTATTCCAAGGCCAAACCAAAATTTAGATCTTCAAATGAGCATCGTTCCTCCACGTGAACACATTTTTAAGTTGAGGTGATTCATAGAAATTCTAAAGTACCCAGCTGAGCTGTGTCTAACCAAAAGGTGTCATGCCCCCTATCAATGAAAGGATGTAAATTTGACCAGGAGAAACACCCGTCAAACCATAAAATATAGAAAAATGATCATTTGAGCCCAAAAATGAAAATTTCTCCAAGGACAGAGAATTTAGAAATGTTACAAGGCTCAAATACATCCATCAAAGACACATCCATTCATTTTTATTCAAGTATTTAGGGTAGAAACGACAAGGAAGACAAATCCCGACCATGGAGAATGGAAAATATGGGAGAACCCGAGTTTTTAGATGAATAGAGAATGGGAGACCCAAATTACGAACCTTTCCAAAGGAACAAAGAAACAAGGAGCAAACCATGGACCCATAAGTGATCTATGACCCATGAAAAAATTAAAAATGGCAACAAAGATTAACCAGGCACAACATGGGGAAAAAGAAAGTGACAGAGGCCGTAAATTGATAGATTTTCAAAGGCAAACTAGGGCGAGACTATTTTGAGCACCAACATATTGTAAGGAGGGGCATTGTATCAATGTTGGATAATTTTTCTATGCACCCTCCCTTCTTCTCTTATCTCTAAGTGAATTAGTGGAGTTCAAACCTCTCGTTCTAGTTTTAATGCAAGTTTTTACCTCTTGGCCATTGTAATGTATTGTATCAAATCTGTGGAGCAATAATATAATTCTTTGGATGATTTCAACCCTCTCTTGTAGTCATTGCATTATCCCGATATCTCTTCGCAATTTTGGTTAACTGTGCATGTTAGGTTGTGTTACATGTTTTGAAGGTTTTTGTTTAATGGTGAATGAATTTTTGATAAGAAACTAATTTGTGTTGATGTTCATCCTCTACAACCTTGTTCACTTTCATTTCCATGTAAGGAAAATTATTCAACATTCCTTTGGTGCATCACCTCCATTAGTTTAGGTCTAAATTATTGTAATATTATTAACCATGTCTCCTTGGCAAGATAGAGTGGGTTTTAGGATATATCCTCTACAATTTGGATGTGTGTATCAGAATTGAGGAATAAAACCGACCTTCATTCAAAGATATTTCCCAATTGCAAATTCCCACACTTTGGGAAAAGATCCATGTTATGTAATCACACTGACATTTTCAATCTATCAAGTTGTAACAATCAAAGGTGCTATGACTACGCATCAACAGTTATACTTGGACCGGTTTACCTTCAGAACTAGAGTAGTAGGTTATTTTGATTACGGTAAGTGCATCAAGTTGGGGCTAAATGGGGGTCTTAAGTGCATCATTTTTCTGAAAAATAAAAATCTTCCACTTGTATGAGTTCTTTGAAATAGTTACACTCAAAATTGGAAGATGTTGTATAAACATGAATGGTAGCATTTTGAGTCTTCTTTCTAAGCTACTAAATTTTATTGAAAGCAGATTAGTTTAAGTGGGTCAAATAACTAAAATATAAACAGTGCTCCTTTTTTTGTTAAAAACATAATAGAGTGACTTTTGTTCCCCCATCATTTTTGAGCACCATTTAGTATTTTTGAAAACCCTTTGGTAGAAATATAGCTAGGATCATCTAGTTAGTTTTAGCATTTTTTTTTGTTTTTTTAGCGAATATTTTTTTTATGATTTTTCTAGTACAAAAATTTTATGTTTTGAAAAATAACGGAGCTCGACTGTGTCACCCTAACTACATCAAAAAATATTTAAAATTATTATTTTTTCAATATGTATAGAATACGTCCTAGTTTGTGCCCAAAAAAATTACTCAATTTTGATGAGTAAAAAAAAAAGATACAAGACAAAAGATAGACATGTTTAAACTTCAACAAATAGCTATAAAAATGCATAGTTAGAAAATAAATAATATGGAAACCTTATATATGTTAGAAAATTTGGAAAATTATATTTATACAAAGATGAAACTTTGATTTACGTTGTGGCATATTTTTTTAAAATGAATCGATCATTTGATGTCGATTTATCATTACAAAAGTCATATTTTTGAAATTTTCTACGAAAACATGCGGTTTGTTGTGTTTTGCAGTCCATGCCTCAAGTCTTGGGATCCTTGTGGAAGTTGGAGTTTTGCATTTTCTGCGAAAACATGTAGTTTGTTTTTTTTGCAGAGGTCCATGCCTCGAGCTTGGGATCCAAACTAGATCCCAAGCCTTGAGGCATGGGTTGAAAAGGAAAAATCATAATGCATACATGTTATTATTTGTTTATATATTTTGGTCCCCAACGTCCCTTTCATCTCTTTCACGGTATTTCTACACATTCTTTCTGGTCTACAATTTTTGTACATTCTTACATGATTTTTTAGTAGTTTTTGTCCCCTACCCCACTAGTTGAATTTTTATAATCATGGGCAATAAAATTTGAGCTAACAACAAGAGGAAAGTCAAGAAAAAGACAATAGAGCAATTGGAAGAGATGAGGATAAATAAAGTGAAGAGAATGTGAAAACTTTGTGCGGGGAAGGTACATCAGTTATATTAAATGTATTAGAAAATGTAGAGAATAATTATTTTACAATGAATAATGATTTTTCAATGAATAATTATTTTTCATTGAATAATGATTTTGAATTGAATCATAATGTTGGTATGGATGAAGAAATTGATATGAAGCCAATTGTTGAACTTTTACCCGAGAATCTAAATGTTAACCCCCAAATTTGTATCGAAACACTGAATGAAGAAATTAACTTTGTTAATGAATCTTCACCACTAAGAACACCTCCTTCCATTTTGCCAAGAAAAAAATTCACTTAATTGAAATTGATGAAAACAATATAAAACCAATTCCTAACAAAATGTCTCAAAGAAATGCGAGAAGAAAAGCTAGTGAAATTTGGGATAATTAATTTGAGAATTTAAATGACACACAAATATATAAATTATTTGTTAAATTGATGAAATTAATTAATATGAGACCTATAATGAAGATAATAGGGTTAAGAACATCTAATGTAGCTGATCAAAATGTGTCAATTGTTGAAAATATACATAAAGCATATAAGACTATAGGTGGTAAAATACACAAAGCAATGATAGTAATGCTACACAACATGTACTTACTAATTGTATAGTAAGTGATACAATAATTAATAAATTCTTGATTAGAAAAACAAGCAATGCTTTGAAGCTAAACAGAAAAACACCAATGAAAGCAATAGAGAGAGACGTAAACGTCTTGAGTCAATCGATAACACTGACTGTTGGGCTTTCTCTAGCATACTTCCATGGAAATATAAGAATACATATTATATGATATTCTAAAATAATTACTTGTAAAATTTTGGAATGAGAATACAAGGGTGTCACCGAATATAAGAGATACAGTAAAAAGAAGAATAGGTTCTCGTAATCATGAATCGTGTGTAAAAAAATTCTTAGATAGGACTCAAACACATTTTTTCTCTAAGTTTAAGAATGAAAATCCACAAATTAACATTAGCCAAAGATTCTTTGAAATGAGGAAACCCTTTTATGTGAAAATCAATCACTCATGTACCACTTGTTGTTGTAGACATCATATTTAATTTTCAATGAATTATGATGTTTTTTGTCAAATACGTCGTGTTTTGCATACTAACATTATGTTGCATGAGTGTGGATTAAATTTCCCAAAAAATATTCAAGGTAATTTATTTCGACAATATTTTGTGAAAAATCAACTAGACAATTTTTTATAACAAAGCATGTTTGGATGGAACGTGCAATGTATGCGGTGGCTTGCCAAATCTGAAAAATTTTATCCACGAGGAGAGTACAGATTCAATAGTAAAATAATTGATTGGTTTCAAAAAATTTAAATCAGTGGGATATGAGTTAAAATATGGAAAATAATTTGAGAGGTGTGAGTGTATTACAAAATAATTACCTATATCAGAATATATGGTCAAATTCATAGAGAAAATTGTTTATGATTATGTAAGGCACATACATAGAGCTCGATGGTTGGATGAACAATTCAAGTTAAGAAAGGACACATTCCCACTTGGTACTATTGTTTCAGTAGTTTAATTCATATATAATTACACACTTGTAGCAACAAATGGAGGTTTAGTCTCAATATTATGACTCAGTGCAAGTTACTATTTTCGTGCATATAGAATTCATGCAATCTCCAGAAAGCACTGAGCAAGATCGAAAAATATTAAGAGAGTATCATTTATACATCAGTGATGATTGGACACATTCTACAAAATATGTACAAGGGTGTTTTCAGGTATTTTATGCGAACTTGAATGAGAGGAACATTAGTTTCAATCAACATTATGTTTGGTCGACAAATGCGCATCACAATTAAAGAATGCAAGGATGTTTTATTGGCTAATAAGGATGCACAAAGAAACAAATGTATAAGTTATCTAATATTAATTCTACAATGCAAAATACACACCAAAGTAAATAAATTGTAGGTAGAAAAAGACACACCAAAGATAGTAATGCTACACTTTGTGTGTACTTACTAATTGTATAGTAAGTGATAAATATTTAATAAACACTTGATTAGAAAAACAAGTAGTGCTTTGAAGCTAAATACAAAAACACTAATGAAAGCAATAGAGAGACGTAAACATATTGAGTCAATCAATAACACTCGACTCTTGGGCTTTCTCTAGCAGAATTCCACAGAAAGAAAAGAATACATCTTATATTCTAAAATAATTAATTGTAAAATTTTGGAATGAGAACACAAGGGTGTCACCAAATAAAAGAGATACATTAAAAATAAGAATATGTTCTCGTAAGATCATGAATCATGTGCAAAACATTTCTTAGATATGAATCAAACATAATTGTTCTCTAAGTTTAAGAATGAAAATCCACAACTTAACATTAGCCAAATATTTTTGAAATGAGAAAACCCTTTTATGTGAAAATCAATCACTCATGTACCACTTGTTCTTGTAGGCATCATGTTGAATTTTCAATGCATTATGATATTTTTTGTCAAACACGTCATGTTTTGCATACTGACATCATATTGCAGGAGTTTGGATTAAATGTCCAACAAAAATTTTCAAGGGAATTTATTCTGACAATATTTTGTGAAAAATCAACTAGACAACATTTTTATAACAAAGCATGTTTAGATCAAACATGCAATGTATGTGGTGGCTTGCCAAATCTAAAAAGTTGTATCCATGAGGAGATTTAAAATTCAATAGGAAAATAATTGGTTGGTTTCAACAAATATAAATTGGTGGCATATCAATTAAAAGATGGAAAATAATCTAAGAGGTGTGAGCTTGTTACAAAATAATTACTGTATCTAGAATATATGGTCAAATTCAGAGAGGAAATTTTTATGAGTATGCAAGGCACACACATAGAGCTCGATGGTTATATGAACAATTAAAGTTACATAAGGACACATTCCCACTTGGTACTATTGTTTCATTAGTTGAATTCAGAGAATTACACATTGTAGCCAAAAATGGAGGTTTAGTCTCAATATTATAACTTAGTGCAATTTTCTATTTTTGTGCATATAGAATTCATGCGCTCCCAAAAAGAATTGAGCAAGATAAAAAAATATTAAGAGAGTATAATTTCTACATCAGTGATGATTGGACACATTCTATATAATATGTGCAAGGGTGTTTCTAGGTGTTTTATGTGAACTTGAATGAGAGGAACATTACTTTCAATCAACATTACATTTGGTGGACAACCGCACATTGTAATTCAAGAATGCATGAGATGTTTTATTGGCTAAGAAGGATGCAAAAAGAAACAAATATACAACATATCTGGAATTTAAGCGAGGCAAGGCATGGAAAAGGAGAGCGTGATGGTGCAGGATCATGTGTGAAAAGAGCACTTGCAAGAGAAGAGTTAAAGTTCAAGGATGGTGCTAAATTTATAGATGTAAAATACATTATTGATTGGTGTGTCAAGAACATGGGCCATGAATCTCAAGAGAGATCAACAATTTATAGATATTTTTGGTTGATAGAGGAACAACATCTGGAAAAATTTGAAGATTGTATGAAAGTTACAGGATCAAGTGATATGCACTCATTTTGTAGTTCAGATGTAAATGCTTGGACTATTTATACTAGGTGCATGGCATGTTTTTGTATATCATGCATGGATTTTGCATGGAATGAATGAGAGTCATAGAAATGGTTGTGGACTTGTAGACCTCTAATTCCACTCAACACACATCAGGTCCCATGAGAATTACAACTTGCAGTGTCTTGGATCAAATGACAACATCACCTAACTTTGACCAAGTCTCTTATTTAAAGTGAAAAGGTACATACACATATGTGCATGCCATGTTTTAGACTTATAAATTATTAAACTATCAACTCTTAAATTATTTTAAATTTGACTTGAGTTTTACTTTGAGATGTAGGGCATATTTTTACAGTTATTGCAACGGAATTTAATGAAGAGGGAACAAACTACTTCTTGTCTTGTTGTGTAGAGGGAAAAAAATTTAACTTCCACAATCATTGATGGTGAAGACCTTGAGTATCCCATTGGGTCAGTGGTAGTCACTTGAACTTGGCTTTGACAATATCTTATCAAAAAATTAAACACTTGGTTATTTGAAGACTATGAAGTACATCGAAAGATACTTCACTATTCACATTTGGTTCTTGCAAAAATATTAAATTGATCAAATATCGAGGTAGGCCATTAAACAAGAATCTGTGGAAGGTTCGTGAATCAGATCATGAAGAAATTCTTGTTACTGTCAAGAGTAGAGTTGATCCTTGCGGTTCATTAGATTGAATTTGCAAAGGTATGTTCTTCATGAATTTAATTTGAATATTTACTTTAATGATTTTTTAAAATTTTGTATGATTTAAAATTCTATATAATTGTTTAGTAACATGTTTATGTAGGTTAGTGGTGACAAAATATCTTCCACCTTCATGAGGTTGGCAATGCAATACGAAATTATTATTCTCGAAGCCAAGTAAAGCTAATAGAAATTAAATATTAGAAAGGAACAAAAACATAAATTCTCATTTTACCACCCATATTGTAAATATATATTATTAAAATTCTCATTTCACTACCTATATTATATGAACCACCTATATTATTCACATGATAGGTAATAGACAACCTTACACTAAATCACACTACACTATTTTGCACATTTGTAAACAATAGGATTGTAAGAGTGCCAAAAGGAGATGGAAAAAACTAGTATAGGAGTTTTCAAATCTGACGAAAAATCTCTAGGTGTCACAGAGTTCGAGTAATCACCCATCGAATATATAACATGTTTTGGTCTTAGGCTCTCAACGGACTACGCCCAAACAGGGCAACCTGCAAGCACGTGGATCTTAGGGAACCAAAATGAGGCATCCAATAGTGTTCACCATGCCATCGGATGTGTTTACACAGATGGTTTGGTCCCTCAATCTATTGTTTAAAAATATAACATCCGACACCTTACACCGACTCGGACTACACTAATTCACACATTTTAAAATAGTAGGACAGTGAGAGAACCGAAATTATATGGAGAAAATCGAGAGAGAATTTTCTAGATGTTCCATAGGTGGAGGTGTAGGATCTGACGAGACATCTCTACGTGCCACGGAGTTTGAGTAATCACTCGTGAAGATATATCATTTTTTGGTCTCAGGGCTCTTAAGGGACTTCACCCAAATGAGGTATCCCGAAGCACCTAGAAATTTTTCCTCCAAAGTTAAATCTCCCTATCATTTACTTTTCTACCCCAACATGTTGGCATAGTCGGTTCAAGTGCCAAGAGATTCGCTTGTAAAATATTACATAGGACAACCTTACACTATTCTAGCATGCACAAATTAGCATGAAAATGATATGCGATAGAAAAATGTATACCTATTATTTTATATTAAATATAGAATATGATAAAGGAATGTGTCATGATGCTTCCTGCAAAATTTTAGGTCAAATTTAGGTCATTTATTCAAGTTATATGATTTTTTTAAAACATACTTTTGTTCAAGGTTGTTCGATAAAAATGCTATATCTTTGATAGACAATTTCTCAAACTCCATGGCACCTATATATGTCTCGTTAGATCCAACACATCCAAGTTGGGACCCTCTACGAAAGCCTCTTTTGGTTTCCTCCATCTCCATTTGGTTCTCTTGATGTCTTATTATTTGTAAACGTGCAAAATACTATAGTTTGAGTCATTGTAAGGCTTCCAAACACAATACATTACAAACGAAAGCTATTGGTGTTGAACCGAATGCACCAAAAAGTTAGGATGGATAGGTAAACTCTAGGGAGGTATATTTTTGGAGGCCAAAGCTCTAGTTGCTTCCGAGATACCTCATCCAGGCGTAGTCCCCTAAGAGCCTTGAGACCAAAAATGTTATATCTTGACGGGTGATTTCTCGAACTCGTGGCACCTAGGGACATCTCATTAGATCCAACACCTCCATGTTCGGACCCTCAATTAAATCTTCTCATATTTTTATCCATCAATTTTTGGTTCTCTCATTTTCATATTGTTTGTAAACATGTGAAATACTACATTTAAGTCAATATAAGGTTGTTAGATGCTATATTTTTAAAATGGTAGCTAAGGGTACCAAAGTATCTATTCCAACACGTCGGGATGGCCTGGTGAATGCTATTGGAGGCCTATTTCTAGTTTCCTATGCTCCCCATGCTTGTGGCTACCTCTTCCGAGCGTAGTCCCTTAAGAGCCCCGAGAAGAAAACACACTATATCTTTGATAGGTGATTTCACATACTCCATGGCACCTAGAGATGTCTCAAAGAGATCCAAAACCTCCGTGTCATGACCCTCTAAAAATCCTCTCATGGTTTTCTCCATATATTTTGGTTCTCTTGTTGTTCTATTGTTTGTAAACATGTGAAATTCTATAATTTGAGTCAAGTATAAGGCTTCCAGGACGCAATACTTTACAAACATGAAGCTCTTGGTGCCAAACTAACTATGAAAACACATCAGGATGTCCAGTTAAATGCTAGGGGAGGTGTCCTTTTGGACGTAAAAGCTTTAGGTGCTTCCAGACTACCTCGTCCAGGTGTCATCCCTTAAGATCCCTAAGACTAAAAAATACTATATCTTAGACGAGTGATTTATTAGACTCTATGGAAGCTAGAGATGTCTTGTTAGATCTAAAACCTCCATGTTGGGACCCTTTACAAAATCCTCTTGTGATTTTCTCCATCTCCATTTTCTTCTCTCATGGTTCTATTATTTGTAAACACGCAAAATATTGTAGTTTGAGTCGGTGTACTAAACTATCAACGCAACGCCAACACATTAGGGTGGCGGAGTAAACACTAGGGAAGATTTTTTTCGTGAGGCCAAAGATCCAAGTGCTTCCGGGCGTAGTCCCTTAAGAGCCCAGAGACCAAAAAATACTATATCTTCGACGGGTGATTTCTTAGACTCCATAGCACCTACGCACATCTCATCAAATCCAAAAAAACCATGTGAGGACCCTCTACAAAATAGTCTCATGGTTTTCTCCATCTCCTTTTGATTCTCTCGATTGTCCTATTGTTTACAAACAAGTGAAATACTACAGTTTGAGTCAGTGTAAGGTTGTCAAATACTATATTTTGTAAACAGAGCGCATGGGTCCAAACCATCTATAGAAACACATTACGGATGGCCTAGTGAATGTTATTGTAGGCCTCTTTTTGTTTCTCTATGCTCCTCGTGCTTTCAGACTACCTCATCCGGGGGTAGTCCCTTAAGAGCCCTAAGACCAAAACATGTTATATCTTCGACAGGTGATTTCTCGGACTCTGTGGCACCTAGAGATGTCCCATTAGATCTGAAACCTCTATGTTGGGACCCTCCATAAAATCCTCTCTTTGTTTTCTCCATATCCTTTCATTTCTCTTGTTATCCTATTGTTTGCAAATGTGTGAAATATTGCAGTTTATGTCGAGTGTAAAGGAAGGTCATCAGACGCTATACTTTGCAAATAGAAGAACTTGGCACCAAAACAATTATGCCAAAACATTGGAGTGGCTAGATAAATGCTAGGGAGGTGTCATTTCATAGGCCAAAGCTCTGTGTGCTTCTAGGCTACATCTTCTAGGTGTAGTCCCTTAAGAGCACTAAGACCAAAAATGATATATCTTCGACGAGTGATTTGTCAAACTCCTTGGCACCTAGGAATGTCTTGTCGATCTGAAACCTCCACATCGGGACCCTATACAAAATCATCCGGTGGTTTTCTCCATATCCTTTTGGTTCTCTTGATGTCTTATTTTTTCAAACACCTAAAATATTGTTGTTTGAGTCGGTGTAAGGCTTCGGATGCAATAATTTTCAAACGAAATATCTTGGCGCCAAACCTGACTATGCCAACATGTCGGGGTGGCAGTAAACGCTAGGGGAGGTGTTATTTTAGAGGAAAAATCTCTAGGTGCTTATAGGATAACTCGTCCGGGTGTAGTCCCTTAAGAGCCCTGATAGTAAAAAACTCTATATCTTCAACTAGTGATTTCTTGGACTCCGTAACACCTAGGGATGTCTCGTAAATATTAAGAATGAATTTAATAGAGGAATAAGAACACACAGGAGTTATCAATCACCTAGTAAATCTTTCTTTTTTAGTTATGAGTGGGAATCAACTGGCATACAACTTAGTGACCTTCCATTCATTGATAATATATGCTATGATAAACCCATAAATGCTTTCAAAAGTGTCTTCAAAAAGATAAGGGTAGTCATAAATCCTAGTGAAGGGTGTGATGTGATATCAAAATAACATGAAATGCCTACATATTTAGAGGTAATGACACAAATTGGATAGGATTAGACAATCAAGAATCACTTAGTGTTTGAATCAGAATATCATTACATCTAGAGACATTCTTGAGCATTGGATTAATGCATCTAGAGAGACATTATAAAAATATCAATAGATGAAATGCATTAAATTTTGATGACTCTCTTTGAACTATTGAAGCTTGTAAGACTTTTTGGGCATCCTTAGATCCTTCTATCCATGCTTTTTGCAAAAAAATTGTCTTAATGATGGTCCTAATGTTTGTATGCTCAGGTGTTTTAATAGGGGAGAAGACTAAGAATCATTGAATAATGTAGTAGGTGCATGATAAGATAAGAACCAGTACAAAGAGACCATGAGCAAGAAGAAGTGTAGGTAAGGTAAATACACATATACACATTGATAAATTGAATGAATAATTACTCAGATTAGGTAACTCTTTATATACATACATTATATAAAAATTTATTTCCAAATTTTGATGCATATTATACATTGAAAACACTAGTGCATGTACATCACCAATAAATGAAAACATAATCCATAATATCTTAAATATTGTCAAGTACAAATTATATTAGTTTCATGCAAAAATAATCTATGAAATGTAAGGTCTCATACAAAAATATTGAGTTCCAAATATTATTTTAATGTGCATAATAAATATTAAATTCCCAAATAGGTCACATACCACGAATTTAAAATGCCATATAGGCATACATACAATGTCATGTACCTAACAATACAAAACAATGTCATGTAAGACATATATTTCCTAATCATCAAAATATATCCCTCTCTTGGACTTTCTCGAAAAAGGCCCTCACTTAGATGAAGATGGAGATCTATGAGATAAATTTGGATTGTCTAATCCCATGCTATGATTCATCTCCCACTAAATACCGACTCGTAGTTGAACCTATAAATGCAAGCAATGTTTGTTTTTTTCAAAACTAAATTTATATATTTTTCAACATGTATTTAAGATCATGCTAATGAAACTATTTACATAAATACACAAACTTACCGCAAGTTGTTGATCATGTTGAATCTACATCTCATGCTCGGATGAGTCATCGAAAGCTCTGAAGTACGAATAGGGGTAAAAAGACAATGAGATGGATGAGTTCATACCTTCAAAGACAAAATGGAGGGGGTTGAAGTTCCCTACATACACTTAAGATCACAAAATATAACATCGAATTAGCCAAAATAGAAATAAGTACATGTGTGTGTAATGACAAAATTTTAACTAATTTTATCAATATATAACTATTGTTTTTACCCGCCACACCTATGAATCAAATGAACAAGGATGCTACCTATCACATGTAACTCCTGCATATACACAATGAAGGACATTATTAACATAATTTAATAATTCTACAATGAAGGACATTACTAACATGTAATTTAACATAATATGAATTACATGAGCAATTTAATGAAATTTACATGTTGTTTGAATACCTCAGTGAGTTGCTACGTAGATGAAATTGCAGTGGCAACACCTTTCTCTACTGTCGTCACAGAGATGGTGGGGTGTCTAGTGAAGTCAACATCTTTATCAAACATGTATCACGTGAGTTAGATGAACATACAAGAACATACATATATTTGACTTCAAAAGTTATATATATATATATATATATATATATATATATATATATATATATATATATATATATATGCATGTATGTGAAAAATTTACACAATTAACGTTCTAAATTACCTCTATGAATGTATATGTATGGATGGTGCTCACTTGCCTATGGTCGGGATGAAGATGACCCTCTCACATGTTGTAATATCAATACATGTACATGTACAAATCAAATTATTTAAGAAATTTAACATATATAAGAAAATAAATTACTTTAAAATTTTTGTAACACACATAATAAAACATAAAAATACTTACGAAGGTGACGCCGATGACTGTAATCCAAATGTCTCACTCAAAAATCCATCTGACATAGTGACATTATCGTGTGCACCCCTAGTTCTAACTCCACCAAAATCAGTACGCATGAAAGTATCATCCTCCTCATTCCCCAAACATATGTTACCACATGACGAGAAAAGATGTGGCATCATGTTAGTAATCCTTGAGGGAATATTCTCAGTGTACCTCTGCGAGCATCTAGCTCATAAATCTCCCTCATATGTCAAACAAGGGTCACAGATAGCCCCTGAAGTGTGTGGAGTGTATCAATATCTACTATCTCCTTCACTACTGGAGGGACAATCTCGTAGTGAGGGTCTTCTATATGCGGACTCTACTCTATTGAATAGGTACACATTGTGCACTGGTCGATCCTATGTAGATCCTTTTCCTCGGCCCTGGAAATCTTGGAAATCAAAATAATTTGGGATCTCGTTGAGGATAAACTTGCAATAGAGTTTCCTTAGAAAGTATAGTGGCACCTCGTTGTTATTGCAAGGTGGAAAATCAAACACCATCCACCATCAGTCCCAAAAATTATTTTTAATCAAATTATTATTGCACCAATGGATGGGAAATTGTTTGCATGACAACGGAACAGGAAAATTAGTGCGAGGATCAGTGAATAAGGTGCATATGAGGTCTTTTGTAATTTATTTTTTCTTTAAATCCACATATGACATTTTTTTGGAATAATAAACCCTACAACACTCTTTGTAATATTTCTAACAATCAATTTTCCCCATTTCCTTCAACTTGAGAAACTAATTTCTCCAATGTGTTTTAAGAGAGGCATGGTGGTGGATTATAGATCGTGAATCCCCGATTATTTTGATTAAATCCTCAATTTCAAATTTTTTCAACTATGTGGACTGCTAAATTTTCTTTACTACTAAGGGGATGTTGGACAGCTATAGCATGAAAGGGTTGGGAGCGATGATAGGAATAAGAGGGTTTGGTTGTGGTTGTTTCCCTCAACCTCTATTTGTAACAATAAAAATGTATTAAATTCAAATTACAGATCTATAAAAATTAAATTTCAATGCAATTTTAAGAAAATAATTGTGCTTTCCTATTCTCCATGGTGCCATTATCGATTCATATCTTCCCGATGATCCATAGATGATCGTTTGAGCTTGAGATCTAGCTGAATGAAAAATTTGAGGACACAGTTAAGCTCTTAAACTCTTATTTGATGGAGATAAAATGATAGAAGCTTGGGCTTCTTTTTTTATTTATAGAATACATAACGCGTACGTTATGGTTTGGTAAATTCCAAACCTAGAAAATTAAAACATGATCGTGTTATAATAGAACGCATACGCATTTTTCTTTTTGTGTTTTTGTCCACTTTTTGGCCCCCAACTTGGTGCGATTACCCATTAGGCAATGTCTTGAGCAGGGTAGAGAAAACTAGAAGGCATATGCAAACACCAAGAGGACTTAACATCACTTTACAATTGGTGACAAATTATTTTTGAGAGTTCGGCCACATAGTATCCCAATCTATTATGGAAAGGATTTTAAGCTTTCACATCAATTTTTGGGGTCATTTGATATCTTAGAGGTCATGGATCTATTTTCCCCCATTTATCCCTACCACCACACCTATCCTGGGCCCACAACATTTTTCATGTTTCATTTTTATGTAAATATGTACCAGATATTTCTCATTTATTGGATTGTTCGGCATTATACGTGGAGGATGAAGGAAATTGGAGACTAGAGCCCGTGTGTATCCTAAATCATAGGATATTGAGACTTTGGGGGAATGAATTGGATAAGGTTAGAGTACAGTGGGACTGATATGATGAGATAACAACTACCTAGGAGGATATGACACCATTGAGGGCTTGAAATCCTTATCTCTTCAAGTGACTTCTAAGAGGAAGTCTAGTCTTAGGAGAGGTGGATGTAGTGCCCACATCTTTATTGCATCATTTCATTTGTTGACTCATTTCATTTAGTAGACTATAAACATTTATTTAGCACTATTTTGATACTATGTGATTTCATTATGGCTTATATGGTTTTGGATATGAGAAGGATGTGATATAGTTAGTTTTATATTATATATGATGGATGGATGCTAATTTTGTTATATACTTTGATATCATTGATTTATAATGGAAAATTGGATGTTATCATGTTATAACTTAGATGGATCTTATATCTTTTTACTGTGAATGCATGTTGTTAGAATATGGTCATCTCATTTTGATATCAATTATTGCGTGGTTATAATAAATATCCATTATTAATTAGGTTGTCGATATACAACTATTATTCTCTCGATTTATTGTATTGATCAAGTATGTTTAATGTGTGAATTGAGTGTAAAAATTAGAGGTCACACAAGAGAGCATGGGTTTAAGAGTTACACCTCAAGTTTCACAACTACCGTGGGCCGAGTCCTTTAGCCATGTATGATATTTGTGTAACTATTGATGTGTAATCAAAACACCCCTGATTGTTTGCAACTCAAAATATTGAAAATTCCAGTGTGATTTCATAACATGGAGCTTTTCCCAAAGTGTGGGACTTTACAATCATGAAATATCTCTTGATAAAGGTCGATTCCTATTCCTCTATTCTGATACACACATTCAAATTGTACAAGATTTGTCCTAAAATCTACTCTAACTTTCCAAGGATACAAGGTTAAGAGGATTGTAAGAAATTAAACCTAATCTACAGGAGGTGATGCACCAAAAGGAATGTTGAATAACTTTCCTTGCATGGAAATGAAAGTGAAACAAGATTGAAGAGGATGAACATCAACACAAATCAGTTTCTTATCACAAATTCATTCACCATTAAACACAAACTTTCAAAACATGTAACACAACCTAACATGCATAGTTAACCAAAATTGTAATGAGAGATCAAGTGAATGAAATGAACACAAGAGAGGTTTGAAATTCATCCACAAACTTATATTATTGCTCCACAAATTTTTACGAGAACATTACAACATGGCCAAGAGTTACTAATTTGCATTATAGCTAGAATGGGAGGTTTGAACACCACAAATTCACTTACGAGGCAAGAGAAGAAGGGAAGTTGTGAAACAATATTATCCAACCCTTTAAAATGAGGCCCTCATTTATTATATAGGAAGAATGAGAGAAGGGAGAGAGAAGGAATTTGAAATATTTCTTTAACCACCCAAAAATGAATTAAAATCACCTACAAAAATGATGGGTGCCACTAGAAAACCCATATCACCATGTAAGTTTCTTTATTGGGGAAGAAAGGAAGCTCATACCTTAATTATTTTAGTAGAAGAGAAACCTAGAAACATTCTTCTAAAATGGCGGACTATATTTCTTCATTTTTAAATACTTAGTCTCACTAAAAATCTAATTTTGTGCAAATCGAGAGCTTAGTCAAAATTTATGGCCACTTGAAGATGAGGGTTTCATACCACAATAAATGTGAGTGGTGATCCGCCTCTTTTTGGACTCGAAATTTCATTGCACCCCCCAAATTCCCAAATTCTATACTTTTGGAACTCAAAACTTTGGGAATTTTTATTTTGGAGTTCAGTTCTTGTTCAATGCTCAAGTTTGATTGAAAGTTCTAAAATGTCGAACCTCCGAAGTCTAAAATTCAGACTTTGGAGTTTGGAATCTGAAACCATGTCATGTGACACTATTCATTTCTTAAGTCAAAAGTTATGAAATTCTCAAACCGTGAAATCTAAAATTGGACTTGTGTTTTAGACCTTTTTCATTTTGAGGGTTCAAGTTTAGAGGACTTTATGTTTCAGGGTGTTGGGTTTCATGGTTTTGGGACTTTTGGTTTTGGGACTTCAGGTTTTAGGGGTTCGTGTTTCAAGGTTTTGGGGTTTCGATGTTTCAAGGTTTCGAGACTTCAGGTTTTGGGGTTTCGATGATTGTTCATCCACTCGACCACCTTCCTGCCAACTCCGAACTCCTGAAAGCCTAAAGTCCAAATTTCAGACTTTGGATTTTGAATTTTTCTCCTCCTTGCATGACACTGTTCGCCATGAGCTCCCAAGACTCCGAAATTCTAAAATTTACCTCCAAATTTTGGAGCTTTGTGCTCCTTATCTCTAGGTTTCCCCATTTTTCACTTGGGCCCACTTCTAAATGACCTCACCTTTGAACTTCAAATTTTTTAATTTGGAGACTCTTCAAAACTCTTTTTGCAATGTGCTCACCTACCTAACTTGTTCGAACAACCCCAACATGTGATCTCCCCATTGAATCGATCCCTCATTTTTCTATGTGAGGTCTTGTTTTCCAATTTTACCCGAGGGCAAAATTGGATAATAGTAACCTTGTGTGTTTGTGGAATTTTCATGTTTGGACACCTTTGGTGATTCCTAATAACCTATGTTAATTTTAATTTGTTAAGCAATGTACTAAACTAGTATAGGGATCTAATGGTCCCTACATGCATTAGTGATGTTACTATGCTAGTAAGTTTGTTGTTAGTTTCTTGGGACCACCTAATCATCATTTTTGTGGGCCCTAAAACCTCTTCATCTCGTGTCACTTTACCCAATCTCTAACTTATGCTCAATGTGGCATTTATAAGGTTATCTTTTCACATTGGGATCTCCCTTACACTAAAATAGACCCCTTGGACCCCTGCCTATGGGTAGGAGTCTCTTTTCAATGTCAAAAAGGATTTTCCCTCCCATTTGACCCCTATCTTGTTAACATCTTGTAATTATGCTTGATTTGTGTGTTATCTCAAAAGTTGAAGTAAATTGAATTACTGGAATTTTAGGAAATTTGGTATTTTTCTTCCTAAATGTGTTTTGTTTTATGTTGAATGGGATTTTAGAAAAAATATTGTGGAGAATTAGATGGGTGACACATGTCACCCTCTCATTTGTGAGGATTTGTGATTGGTTTCTCTTTTTATACCTTCTTTTGGAGAGTGCTATGAAATTTTTCATGTCATTTGAAGAGAGCTTGGAGATTGGGAGAGATTAGTTTGTTTTCAAAGATCGATAACAACTTTTTGAGGTAGGCCTTGATACCTCTTGTTTTTCTTCTATGATATAATGTGAAAAATAAAAAGTGGTTGTTTGGATTATTGAATGCTTGCATGTTGTTGGTGTCTTGGTAAATCTTGTTTATTTTTATTTTCTCCATCCATCATATTTGTGGTGGATTTTGGAATCGTAGGGGAAGAGGGAGGAAACCCCTCTTACACCGCATGGCTTGATGGGAGAGTCATGATGGTATTTCTATTATTTTCCTCCCCTCATATGGTTTAATGTGGAAGAGTAATTTTCATATTGTTTGAACCTTCCCTTCCATCCTTGTTAAGGAAACCATTCTTGGTATGAAAATCCTTACAAGGAAGAGGCTTGGTGTTTTGGATGGAGTGATAAGGATTTTTGGGGTATGGAGATTATTTTAGTGTTCCTGTGGTTGGATAACAATAATGCTTAGAATGGGCTCCTTTCCACTCTTCCCATTTGAGGATAAGATGGAGTTCTCCTCTTGTGATTTTTGTGTTATTATGGTTGTTTTGTATTAAAATATGTGTGTAATGTCACGCTTTGTCTTCCCCATACTTATGCAATATTGAGGCATGAATTATTTCTCTCTAATGGGATTTGAGGGAGGCTAGCATCTCATTCATTTTTGGATATGGCATGTGATGATGATAATTTTTGGGTGGAAACCGGGCCTCTTTCTATTGTGTATGGAATACTTTTATATGGAGTAAAAGCTTAGAAAGTATGTTTGGGCTTGGAGGAGAAAAGTTTAAATTTTGGCATTTTGTTCCCCATATTGGAGATGCTTTTATACTTGCATTTTAAGTAATTTTTGTAATGGTTTTATAAGATTTGACTTGTCTTCTTCTATCTTGAGAAGAAGCTTTAAAACCATGTACTTGTAATATTTTTGTAATCCTAGATTAGTGGAACCGGGAATGTATTTACATCTTTTAAAAGAAAAATAAACGTTGGGAATGTTAACAATCATTATATATTGAAATGTATTTTGCAATGGTTTAAGGAAAGAAAAACCTTGTTTTTTATTGGTTTTCTATTTAAATTAATGGAGATCTTCCCTTGTTGTTGAAAAGAAACCTTAAGAAAAATTGTAATAGAAAAGGGAACTCTTATTATTTGTAATAACTTCTGATAAACTATGGAGAAAAAACTAGTTTGTTTATTTTCCTCATTCTCAATCAACAATTCTTCTCATTTGTATGAGTCTTGGATCAAGAAAATGGTTTTATTGTGTTGTAATATTCTAAGGTTTGACATTGAATTTGTGAGAGAAATTTAGATTTTGTTGATATTCCCACCATATAGAAATTATTATTGGGTTATACTTTATTAAAAAGGATATATATGTAAACATATTTTTCTCTTCCTTAGTATATTTTTATAACAAGATTAAATCGATAATGTATGTCCTTTTTACATCTATGTACACACACACACACACACACATATTTACATCTATATTTATGTTTTAGAATAAGTGGTTTTGATTTTTATTAAAGAAATATGAAATACATTTACTCTCATTTTTAAAAAATGAAAATTATCTTCATTGTTGGTTGGAAGATTTATTTTATAAATATTGGATAGCATTGGTGAAGTATACCTAAGCTAGGGGAGGTTATTTCAGACAATATTGTTACTTATTGAATTAATTAATGATTACATGAAATCTGCAACTATGTGTGTTGTTACAAAACATAACAGATCACATAGTCTGCAATTTCATGCTATCTTCAGAAAAAGAACACAAAGCCCCAAAGGACAACTATGTTGTCTTGATGAAGACACCAAATTATAGAATAGATGAAGTGTTAGGTTTTGGAGCAAGCAATCATGACTACAGATTACATAAATCGAGTTCATTACTGGATGTTATATGTATTATTTAATGTTATTTCCTTCATGATTAAGACATTCAATTATATTATTGGGTTGTTTAGTTCATCATATAATCCATATAGAAAGTAGAAATGCAGAAAGAAATACACAACTCAATTTCACAATTCAATGTTTTATTCATAAGGAATTTCAAATGTTCCCACACAAGCCATGGGATGTAATTGAAAAGTAAAGTACAACTACTGAAATAAGAGGTACATATGCATGAAAGAGAAAATAAAGGAGTATGAGTGAACCCATCATTCCTTGGAGGTTTCTCCTTTGGTTGATGCATCCTCATCTTCAGCTTTGTTCCCTCTCCATCTTCACTACTAAAAGCACTATACCTGAAAAGAAGAAAAAGAAAATCATCAGTTACGAGCTCATGGTTAATCCATATTCCTATACTATCCTAATTCATGCACATGGATCTCTTAATAATAGGAGACATAGATTACTTGAAGATCAAACAACATACATGATTTACTCACTCAGAAATAAGGAGAGAGAAGAAAAGAAAAAAACCATGGACATAAGAGAGGCCAAAAAGCCTAAATATTTTCTAACTATTTTCTTCAAGTGTGCAGGTATAGGTTGCAGCCAAGAAGAAATAAATCATGTCTTACAATCCTCACTATAGATAAATATTGCAGAGTTCAATGAATTCTATCCTATGGTACATGAAGTAGATAAGTGACAAGTACATACTGGTATGAAGGAAGAATGCAACTCAAATTCAAGCTATTTTAGAAATAGAAGAAGTTGCATTACAAAACAAAGAGGAGAGATTGTAGATAAAAGTACATGTCATTCAAAGATAATTACAAATGAAGAAGAAAATTCAGGATTTAAAGGCTGAAGTTAAATGGAAAGAGAAGATTATAGATATGGAGAAAAAATAAAAAAGAAGTCTAAGAAAATTTTGACAGGGCTTCGCCATGTAAAATGGACATTTTTCATCTTTCCATCATGTTATTTCAAGCTAGTACATGCTCAGATAAATCAAATATTAATAAAAAGAGAAAATGCATGGTATAGTAAAAGATACATATTCAGACAGGTACAAGTTACTTCATGTTACAATATCAAAAGAATGCAACATTCAAATTTCTACTGTAGAGGTAGTAGGAAATACTACTTTTCAGAAAACAAAGTACAGGTTTTCAGTTTTTAGCTATAGGCTCATCCATCTGTGTTCATTTTGTATTCACATTACAAAGTTGCAAGAATAAGAAAAACACTTAAGCAACAGTATCAGGGGTTCATATCAAATGATCATAGGGTATCTCAACATTATGGAGGAAAATAAATAATAATATTAAGTGTAAGTTAAAACTTCCATTTCAGAGTTGAATCAGTGAATTCAGAAGCCAAAGATATATAAAAAATCTAACAAATATAATCTTTAACTCCATGCCTAGTGTACAAGAAATTCAAAAGTAGCAGCATTCAATTTTCCATTGCAAAGGGAGAAATACAATAAAGTAAGGAGTCTTAGTGACTAGGCATCAGAATAAGATTCAAAAGTTCAAGGTTATAGTGTTAAAGACAAATGACAAGTTATCATGTAGATTTAACAATTTCAAGGGATCATATCAAAAAGCTTCATAATTTACAGTTAGCCATTATGGTCAAGATGTAATTATCTAATTGATCATTTCAGGCTACAAGTCTTCAAGAATTTAACTCAAGAAAATGTTTCTAGTTTCATTACACAAGTAAATGGAATATCAGATCAACAAAGTTTCATAGAAGTTACAAACTACCCTAAAGAGTATCAAGTATCATAACTAAATGGGATGAAAAACCTCAAGCTTCATTTTTTCTGAAATATTACAAATTATTAAAAGATTTAGTAAAATACTTTGCAGAATAATTCATCAGAGAAGGAAGCATTCAAATGACCTTTTCTAAGTAGTAAGAGAGTAATTTTCTATCAACAAATCCATGTCCATGTGATAGAGGACAACCAACATTTAAAAGCTAAGGTTTCTCAAAACGAATAATGATTTCAATCAAATTGCATAGAATAAGGAAAACTAAATCCACCTAGATATAAGGTATGGTTATAATTGAGGGAAGAAGTGCATTAATTAGAGCTTGAGAAAAGGAAGTAATGATAACTCAAGGCCCATATCAAAGAATGCAATAGTTACGGGTTAACTAAACACCCTACTATGAAATTTGAGAATTATTAACATAAAACCACAACTCAAAATGATGAAGCCAAAAATTGTAACAAAACACACAATACCCATCAGAATAAAGCTTCAAATCAGAAGTTTATAAGGATAGACTCGATGCCCAAGAGTAAGCTTGAAGCCAAATGCATAAAGAACCACATAGTACAGAGTATTCAATTACAAGAATAAAGAAAGCAATAAAAGAACATCCAGATATTTCCAGTTCAAAGCTTCGATGCTCAAGGTCGACTAAGTGAATAAGCAACCAAACTACATGCTCCAAAGCTAGAGCTCAGAAAGAACCTACTAATGGGGACCACATTGAAGTAAAGCTAAAGAGCTCATACAAAGATGAATTCAGAGAATAAGGTGAAAAGTAAGAATCGAGAATGCATAGAACATGCAAACAACCTCTCAAATCTAGGAAAACATTGGGTGAATACTCAGGCCACCAATAATAACCAGGAAACAGAGCTCTAAAGGTATAGTAATGGTAGTTTGGATAGATGCACATCAGTTCAGAGAAAAGAGAAATTGAGTGAAGCAAGCCTAATAGATCTAAAAGGCATGACTAAATTTCCCATCAAGAAGGTTACCACAAGATCAAAGATTCAAAACACAAGAAACCTACTAATGGTGGAAATACTTGTTACACATCAGTTAGGCTAGTGTTGTTATCTCAAAACAACTAACAAACATGAAAGAAATCAGGAGTTGAGCAGTAAAAACAAGTCTGTTATTAATAAGTTTTAATGATTTGTTTTCCATAATTGAAGCCAAGTATTTCAAGAAAAATAGAACTCACCATTTACAGAGAATGGTATGGCAAAAGATCCTCATTTGAGTAGAATGCAAAAGAAAACACAATAACCACAAAGGCTCTTTGAACTTGTTTTATCAATGGCCAAGTATGAAAATATGAAGAAAAAAAAACTTAGGTATGAGTGCACTATGAAACCAATACTTCAACTGTTTACAGATGTTTCTAAAAAGAGTTGAGGAAATCATCAAAGTTACAGTTACAATGTAAAGAACTCACCCACATAGTATTATTGTGACCATGGATTGCAGAAGAACCAAGCTTGACATCTCGCAAAATGGTGGTCTCCCTCTTTCAAAGAGCTCACATAAAGAAAAAAGTGGAAAAATATGCAAGTATTCAAACCCACAGAGCTTCATAAAGTGATACAAAATGAGCTCAAAGGATACGACAAAAATAATGAAAAGCATCAACCAAATCCCACTCAGAAAACTCAAAGAGATTAGCAGAACCACAAATGCGATGCACTCAAGAGCCAAGTCCTTTGAGAGAATCGGGTAAGGAATCGAGCTTCAAGGATGAAAATGGCGTCAAATAAAATTTTCCAAATCTTTGCCCACAATTGAGATGCGAAATGAAAAATGAATGAGGTTCGAGTTATTTTAACTCATCCACCTGAACTTGGCTTAACCTAATGCTAACCAAGGTTTAGTGACCAACAATACACATTCAACAAGTACGAAGATCAATGCTCAGGGATCGATCTCCAGAAATCAAAGAAAAATATCAAGGTCAATTGTCACTGACCACATTCAATGCAAGCTAGAAACCCTAACCACATGTTCAAGATCGATGGTTTGAGATCAAATAGTATAGAAATCAATGACCTAAGATCATCACCGATTTTCAAAGAAAACTCAACCCAAGTTAAAATACCATCGAAAAAATGCATGGAGGGGTGAGTCATCATCATGAAGGGGCCAACCCTTGTAATTTAAATATTATTTCCATTGGACATACAACCTATAGTCTAAGTTTGAATATTCCAAAAGTGTCGACCAAATCATGTCATGCAATCGAAAAACCAAAAGTGTCCACCATATTCTATTCACAATATATCCAAAAAATGAAAAAAGGTAACTATACAATATCAATATCAAATGTAAAAGGCATAAACTATAGTATGACCATGTGTTATACAAAGGTGGCCAAATATAAGATGATGGTCTTTTAAAAATGTTACCTTCCCATATGTTTTTAAAAATAATGTCCCCAAATTTACTAAGTCAAAAATATTGGCCAAACCATGGTGAGACTAATATTGAACTGCAAATGTGGTCCCCACTATTGAAGTGGTTAGAGATGATTTATAGTGTGTTATCCATGTGACAACTAGATGACAAGGAATGTCAACATCAGAACCTAAGCTTGGAGGTGGTCCCATCAAGTGGATATTTGGATGAATTATTTTTGCAAGTATTGCAAATATTGTATTTTTGATTTTTCTCAATACATAGGAGTATTTTTGCATGCCTTCACAAAAGGACAGATCAACAAAAAGAAACAAAATTTGCATGCACTAGAGGAGACTTGCTCATCAAGCAAGATTTATTATTAGCAAATTATTCACCCATGCTTTTCTTAAAAATAGAACAATCAACTATAGTTTGACTATATGTAATCAAAGGCTATTAATGCTCTTTTTATTAGTTTGCTTTATTTTATTCCTTTATTTATTATTAAATAAAGGATAAAAATAATGCATGGGTGAGTACAACCTTAGTCTATTTTTAGGAAGGGTGGGTGAATTAATTTTGCTATATATTGTGTGCTTTGGCAAAGCACAAAGGGAGGAATTTTAGATATAGGAGTGCTGAAGCAGTTTTTATGCTAGTTTTTCCCTTTAAATGTGAAGTATTTTCTGCCTTTCCAATTATTTGCAGTCTTGTGTATGTTTCCATTAATCTTGTGAATGTTGAATTCCTTGATTAATCATCTTACCTTGTTGCAAATTTAGTAATTTTGCATGATATTAATGTGTATGTGTAACTTAGTAGTATTGTTGTGATTTTATCCCTCAATACATCAAAGTGTTTACCCTTAATTATCTTTAGAAAACTATTGGCTTGTGCATCAGAAATTCATTCCATATAAATTGTGCATGTACTCAATCAAAGACCTCATACAAGTTTGGTGTATCACCTTTTTTAATTTCATTTTTACAATCATCTTTTACCCTTAAACCCCAAAAATAGTTTAGGATACATCAATAAGGAACCAGCCTTGATACCGAAGACTCACCTCAAAATAGGTATACCCACAGACCTGAGGTGTTTCCATTGTATCTACAAAAGAGAGAGATAAAATTTTCAAGCTTAGAACACTGCAACCATCTCTCTATAGGGTGCACTTTCATGAGAGATAACATTTTTTGGCATGCCCTGGTGGGAGAACGAATCAGATCTGCATGCAAGTTACAGATATTCACAACATATCTAAAGCAGATTTACAGAGATAAAAGTTACTTTGAGACAACAAGATGCAACAATTTATTCTAAAGATTTAAATATTTATTTGGTGACTCCGTAAAGGCTGATTTTAGACCATTATTGTAACATGTTCCATGCCTAAAGTAACTACAAGATCATCGGTAAGAGGAATTCCTTCTGATTTTATTTCTTTACCTTTGAATTTTATAAGAAGGAGAAGAGTTGGTAATACTTTACCTTATAATAGGCCTAGTTTTGATAACCCTCCTCCTAATATTCCTTCACCATGTATCAATTTCTCTATTTAGATCCCAGTTTTTCAAATGGCTATTCAACCACCTAGGAATTTTGTGACCTTTACTAATGGTAGCCCATTAGTAATCCCAATTTATCATGACATCCTAATGCTGCCATGAAAATTTTTCCATCATTCACTGGTGAAAATCAGGTTACACCTACAGAGCACATTAAAGATGTTGTAGCCTTATGTGTAGTTCATAATATCACTCATGAAGGATGTAGCTTTGAGACTTTTAGCTACATCCTTTAAAGGAAAGCCTTGCAATGGTATAGAAATCTAGAGATTGGATGCATAAGAACTTGGGATGATTTAGGTGGTAAATTTTGAAACAATTTCAAGATAATTCAAGATCATTTATCTCTCATAGAACATTTGTCTACCATTAAAAGAGCTCCCAATGAATTTATGTCTAGTTTCAACATCCGTTTTTCCGAACTTGGGAAAGAATTCCAACAAGTGTCAAGCCTCAAGATGATCATGCTTTTCTTTATTATCTTAGAGCATTAAATCAATGATATTTCAACTATGATTCAGTCTATGGAGGAGAGACTCTCCCAATAGCCTATGATATCACCATCCGAGCTGAAAATAGTCTTATTCAAGCAAAAATTAGCTCCAAGGCCTTTAATTCCTTTTTTGGTAGATTTAGCTCCTATCCCACAACCTATCACAATTATAGAACCCATTGTTGCACCCCATCGAGATGATGTTTTTAAAGCTTTGCAGACTATGGGGAACAAGCTGAATTCAATCGAGAATAGGCTTGCATTACCTAGCAGACCTTATCAGGCTCCTTATCAAAGCAAAACCAACAAAATAGGCAACCTTACCAACAAAATCAAAATTATAGGCAACCTTATCAAGCAAAGGAAATTTGACCCAAAGGATCCTAGTTCATCTAACACTTTAGTTCTAGTTAATATGGCTACTGAAGAGTGGTGTCAACCTTGTAATCAACCTCATTCAGCTGCAAGTTGCCCAAATAATTTTCTGAACATAAGTCTTGTTACACAACCTCAATCTGAGACATTGTTCATGCCTCAAATGGAGGGTGGGAAACAAGATACTCATGTTCAGAAGGCACCTGAATAGAACTTAGTCAGTTTCAGTGAGGATGATTTCATTATAGTTACTACTAGGGCTCAGAAAAGTTGCAGAAAGTAAAAAAGCAAAATAGGCCTGTTCTACCTACTATCACTGATAAAACAACAACTATACTATAAGCCCAAAACCAGCGAGGAGTGTTGTTGTTCCTAAAAAATAGCAGGTGTGTCAGTTGGTAAAGAATAGAAAAAACACCTACAACCTGATCTAAGAAGGTTATTTATACCTCAGATATCAAAAGCAAGCTAAAGCAAGAATCAGTTTTCACCAAAGCCTATGCTAAAATAGTAGAATTTGTCTCTAAAATTGTTGCTTCTTTTAACATTATTGATGTAATGAAAAAGCATAATGTTAACATCTCAATGTGGGATGCTCTAAGTATTCCAGAAACAATATTTACTTTCTCATGAACTTACTAAGTTGTAGATTTCTTCTAAAACAATTAGAAAAGGAAGTCAGAAAGTAGACATGGTCCTTAGAACAATGGAACAAGACCGCATCAAAGAGGTTAAATGGATGGTTCAGAAAGTCTTAAATGCTCATGACATCAAGAAGCCACCACCATTTTATCTATCACTAATTATTGGAGAACATCTTGTTCATAACTATATGGTGGATAATGGTGCAAGTAGCACAATTATGCCAAAAGCAATTGCAGAAAAATTGGGTCTTGCAGTATGAACCTACAGAAAAGAGTGTTTTACAATTTGATGGAACTGCAACTAATATAGTTGGTGTCATCATAAATCTAGAGGTAACATTGCATGCTTGCCCAAATGTTTCCATTTTGCAAGATATTATTGTTGTAGATTTACCTCCTTACTTTGTTATATGTTTATCAAGAGATTTCACAAAAAAATAGGAGGTTATCTCTCTTCAGATTGGTTTCTTTTTTTCACTACACATTATGGGACCAAGGTTACTATCAATTTAGAACCATTGGCTATATTTCACATTGAGCCTCACACTTCTAATGCATTAGCTAATTATGTATCCTTAGACCAAGTCTGATTTTGATAATATAGCTCATGTTTCAACATTGGATGGTGTTTCTAACCTGTTTATGGATGAAAAGACATGAAGAACACACTCATGATCCTTTCAAAGAAGTTGAAGAACATCTATTTGGTGTGTATTGCTTGCATGAAGAAAAACACACAAATTCCCTTGATGTCCAAAATAGAAAATGCAAGTGGAAGGGATTTGGAAGCTTCATTTTGATGGAGCCAAGAACAAGAAAAGAAAAGGAGTAGGTTTGATGCTCACTTCCCCAACAAATGAAAGGTATTTATCAACTTTGAGTCTCCAATTTTCATGCACTTGTAATGTGGCCGAATATGAAGCATTAATTCATGGCTTACTTTGGGCCAGAAAGAGAGGTATTATGCTACAAATTTTTGGTGATTCTAAGTTAGTTATCAATCAAGTAATAAATTTCAATGTTTGTAAGAATCCATTAATGAAGTCTTATAGACATAGAGTTTTAGACTTAATGGAAGATTTCAAAGCTATTAACATCCAGTCCATTCCTAGAATAGAAAATAAGCATGCAAATAGACTTGCAACAATTGGTGCTAGTTTTGAAATGCTATGGAATAGATTGAAAATAGCAAAATTCAGCCTCATATTAAGCTAATTGTTAGGCCTTCTATACCTGATAATGACTTGAATTGGTAGGTTTTGAAAGTGATGATCAAATCTATAGGTTTTTATAGCAAGAAGCTGAATTTTCTGTAGTAAATCAAGATAAATTACAACACTTATATGGTGACCAGATTGTTCAATTAAAGACAAATAAACTACCTCGAGGTCTGGTCACATTAGAATACATCTTTAACACTGAACGATCAGTTAAGGAAGGTCAAGACTAAGATGTCAACAAATGTTGATAATTATGAGGAGATCTTAGTTGATGAAGGTAAAAATTTGTTTCTCGGAAAGGTATGTTCTTTAGCTGAAAAACATTCTTTTATTAATCTTTGCAAGGAATTTAAAGATGTTTTTACTTGGAAATACCAAGACCTGAAAGGGTTTGATCCCAATTTAGCACAACACACTATTGAATTACAACCAAATTCCAAGCTAGTTAGAAAAAATAGAGGCCTGTAAATCTCAAAATAGAGCCTCTAATGAGGAAAGAGTTATCTAAGTTGATTGAATAGGTATTATCTTTCCAAGTTAAGCATTCAAGTTGGGTAGCCAATCTTGTTCCTGTTAGGAAGAAGAATGGAGAAATCAGATTATGTGTGGATTTTAGAGATCTTAATAAAGCTTCATTAAAAGATCACTACCCACTTCCAAATATGGATCATATTTTGAGAACAATTTCTGGTTTAGATAGACTATCTCTTCTAGATGGTTATAGTGGATACAATCAGATTTTAGTCGAGAAGAAGATAGGTACAAAATAACTTTCACCACCAAGTGGGGTACTTATGCTTACAAAAGAATGTCTTTTGGCCTTTCAAATGTTGGTGCAACATTTCAACATGCAATGGACATGGATTTTCATATCTTGTTAAATAAATGCATCCTTGTTTATTTAGATGATGTTATTGTATTCTCAAAAAAATTAGAAGAACATCTAATACATCTAAGGCAGACTTTTTAGTTATGTAGATAGTTTGGAATATCTTTGAATCCACTAAAGTCTATCTTTTTAGTACATCAAGGTAAATTTCTTGGTCATATTGTTTCTAAACAAGGTTTAACAATTGATCCTTTTAGAATGAAGCTATATCACAACTATCATTACCTCATCATAAGAAGGCATTACAAAGTTTTCTTGGAAAATCAACTTTGTTAGAAGATTTGTTCCAGATTTTGCAGCATTGGTGAAACCATTGACAACTATGTTAAAGAAAGAGAAAACTTTCTCTTGGACCAGTGAAGGGAGAGAAGGGTTTGAAGAAATTAAGGTAGCCATCTCTCAAGCTCCTACTCTTACAAATCCAAATTTTGATAAATATTTTACAATGTATGCACTTGCAGGAGCTAAAACAATATCAGCCATATTAACTTAGGTTAATGATGAAAATGTTGAGCAACCAATTACTTTCTTTGGACAGAGCTTGCATGATTATGAAACAAGGTACACATTTCTTGAAAAACAAGTACTTTCAGTAGTCAGAGGACTAAATAATTTTAAGTACATGCTTTCAAACAACAAAATTCATGTTCTTGTTTCTCATCCAAGTGTGAAAGATTTCTTGTTAAATAAAGAATTGAATGAGAAAAGAGTAGGTTGGATAATGAAGGTCATGGAATATGATGTTGATATTCGTGTTGTGAAGACAGTTTGAGGTAAAGGTTTATGTGAACACCTAATTGCTGATATGGAAAAATAACAAAGCTACAGAACCTAGAAGATTCAAAACAACATGCTGAAATTATGTATCAACAATCAAACATCATGGTTCAGCCTAGAAAATCAGCAACCTAAACTTGCTCAAGAAGTTTAGGAATCAAGATGGATGACTTGATTTAGTTAACTATCTACAACATGGCACCTATCTGGAAGGTATGGAAAAGAATAAACAAAGGTATTTCAGATTACAAGTTGTACCTATGTTTTTATTGATGGTGTATTATTCAAAAAGGATATAAATGGAATCTTGCTACGATGTGTTGATTATGATAAAATTTAGCAATTATTATCATAATTCCATGAAGGACCTAGGAGATGATATTTCTTAGCATGTACCACAACCTTAAAAATTATGAAATCTAGTTACTATTGGCCCAACATATTTAAGGATTGTTTCAAATGGATTAGAAAGTGTAAGAAATGTTCTTTCTTTGTTGAAAAGAACATTTAGCTTCACTTGCGCTTTACAACCTATTTCAGTTGATCACCTTTTATGTAGTGGGGCCTTGACTTTATTGGCATGATAAACCCACCTTCATCACAAGGACACAAGTGGATTTTGACTACTACATACTTTACACATTGGACTGAAGTAATAGCCTTAAAAGATGCTAATGAAACTTTGATACTATCCTTTTATGAAGGTATAGTTTATAGATTTGTGTTCAGCAACTATCATATTAGATAATGCTTTAGCATTTCTTGGTGTAAAGGTAACAAATTGGGTTGTTAACCATGGAATTTATCTAAGTTCTTCATCTAATTATTACCCACAAGGTAATGGGTTAGCTGAAAGTACTAACAAGAATATTTTAAGGATCATTAGAAGAACACTCAAAGAAAACCAAAGAGCTTGGCATCTAATGTTGAATTCAACACTTTGGGCTAATAGAGTGACTCCTAAAAGATCAGTTCACAATTCACCCTAAAAACTTGTTTACGAAAGAGAAGCAAGAATTCCTATTTAGTTGAGTTACCCGCATTAGATTTGTTGCATCAAATGGAGTTACTTGAGAATGAACCATTACAGGTTCATTATGTAGAATTAATGGAATTACAAGAGCTAAGAGATCAAGCTCATGTAAACATGGAAAAGAATCATAAACAAATGAAGAAGACTTTTGATAAGAAATACAAATTCAGAATCTTCAATGAAGGAGATATTGTGTTAAAGTGGGATGTTGATCATGCAAAGCCAGGAAGACACATGAAGTTTGATACAATCTAGAGTGGTCCTTACATGATTTCAGCTTGTAAAGAACACAATGCTTTTCAGCTCTTAAGGTTGAATGGAGAGGAACTTCCCATTCCTGAATGGTATGTTTCTCAAACAATGTTATTAAAAATCCTACAGTGTCTGTTTAGAGTAGGATTCCCTTCAATAAGTGCAATTCTTGCACATTGCAATGTTTTTCAATTCAATAAGTGCATTCATGCACGTGATCTAGTTTACCAGATCCTTTCCTAGTTTTTAGTTTGTTTTGGAAGGGTTGGACCTTCAGAAAGGTAGATTTTGGTTACATGATTTAGACTCCATGCCCAATGGACAAGAGCAAGGCATTGGTTTACAAGCTAGCAGGCAACTTTCCCCGCAGGATCGCTAGAAATGTTGACAATTTTTGCACTTGTGCAAAAATGGGCAACTCGAAACTTTGTTACGATGGATAGCATTGGTGAAGTATACCTAAGCTAGGGGAGGTTCTTTCAGACAATATTTTCTATTGAATTAATTAATGATTACATGAAATCTGTAGCTATGTGTGTTGTTACAAAACATAACAGATCACATAGTCTACAATTTCATGCTATCTTTAGAAAAATAACACAAAGCCCCGAAGGACAGTTGTGTTGTCTTGATGAAGACACCAAATTACATAATAGATGAAGTGTTAGGTTTTGGAAAGAGCAATCATGACTGTATATTATAGAAATCAGAGTTCATTACTGGATGTTACAGGTATTCTTTAATGTTCTTTCCTTCATGATTAAGACATTTAATTATATTATTGGGTTGTTTAGTTCATCATAAAATCCATATCAGAAAGTATAAATGTAGAAAGAAATACACAACTCAATTTCATAATTCAATGTTTTATTCATAAGGAATTTCAAATGTTCCCACACAAGCCATGGGATGTAACTGAAAAGTAAAGTACAACTATTGAAATAAGAGGTACATATGCATGAAAGAGAAAATAAAGGAGTATGAGTGAACCCATCATTTCCTTGGAGGTTTCTCCTTGGTTGATGCATCCTCATCTTCAGCTTTGTTCCCTCTCCATCTTCACTGTTGAAAGCATTGTACCTGAAAAGAAGAAAAGAGGAAAATCATCAGTTACGAGCTCAGGGTTAATCCATATTCATATACTATCCTAATTCATGCATATGGATCTCTTAATAACATCATACATAGATTACTTGAAGATCAAACAACATACATGATTTACTCACTCATAAAGAAGGAGAGAGAAGAAAAGAAAAAACATGGACATAAGAGAGGCTAAAAAGCCTAAATATTTTCTAACTGTTTTCTCAAGTGTGTAGGTACAGGTTGCAGCCAAGAAGAAATAAATCATGTCTTACAGTCCTCACTATAGATAAAGATTGCAGAGTTCAATGAATTCTATCCTATGGTACATGAAGTAGATAAGTGACAAGTACATACTAGTATGAAGGAAGAATGCAACTCAAACCTCGGCAGCTATTTTAGAAATAGAAGAAGTTGCATTATAGAATAGAGGAGATACTTGCAGATAAAGTACATGTCCTAGATTACAAATGAAGAAGAAGAGTTAGGATTTAAAGGCTGAAGTTAACTGGAAAGAGAATATTAAAGCTAATGCAAAAAAAGAAGTCTGAGAAAATTTTTACAGGGCTTCACCATGTAAAATGGAAATTTTCATATTTCCATAATGCTATTTCAAGCTAGTACATGCTCAGATAAATCAAATATTAATGTAAAAGAGATAAAATGCATAGTGTGGTAAAAGATACAGATTCAGACAGGTACAAGTTACTTTATGTTACAGTATCAAAATAATGCAACATTCAAATTTCTATTATAGAGGTAGCAGGAAATACTGCTTTTTTAGAAAACAAAGTACAGTTTTAGTTTTTAGCTATAGGCTCATCCATATGTGTTCATTTTGTATTTACATTACAAGTTGCAGAATAAGAAAAACACTTAAGCAATAGTATCAGGGGTTCATATCAAATGATCATAGGGTATCTCAACATTATGGAGGAAAACAGATAAGAAGATTAAGTGCAGGTTACAACTTCCATTTCAGAGTTGAATCAGTGAATTCAGAAGCCAAAGATATATAACAAATCTAACAAATATAGTCTTTAACTCCATTCCTAGTGTACAAGAAATTCAAAAGTAGCAACATTCAAGTTTCCATTGCAAAGGAACAAATACAATAAAGCAAGGATTCTTAGAACAGGCATCCGAATAAGATTCAAAATTTCAAGGTTATAGTGTTAAGACAACGATGGGTTATCATGCAGATTCAACAATTTCAAGGGATCATATCAGAAAGCTTCATGATTTATAGTTATCCATTCTGGTCAAGATGTAATTATCTAATTGATCATTTTAGGCTACAGGTCTTCAAGAATTTAACTTGAGAAAATGTTTCTTGTTTCATTACACAAATAGATGGATTATCATGTTAACAAAGTTTCATAGAATTTACAAACTACCCTAAAGAGTATCGAGTGTCATAACTAAATGGGATGAGAAACCTCAAGCTTCATTTTGTTCCTGAAATATTACAAATTATTAAAAGGTTCAAGTAAAATACTTTTGTAGAATAATTCTCAGAGAAGGAAGTATTCAAATGACCTTTTCTAAGTAGTAAGAGAGAAATTTTCTATCAACAAATCCATGTCACAGAGGACAACCAGCATTTAAAAGCCAACGTTGCTTAAAATGAATAATGATTTCAATCATATTGCATAGAATAAGGAAAACTGAATCAACCCAGATATAAGGTATGGTTATAATTTTGGGAAGAAGTGCATCAATTTGAGCTTCAGGGGAAAGGAATTAATGATAACTCAAGGCCCATATCAAAGAATGCAATAGTTACAAAGTTAAGCTGAAAAACCTACTATGAAATTTGAGCATTATTAACATGAAACCCCAACTCAAAATGATGAAGCCAAAAATCGAATGAAACACACAATACCCATCGAGAATAAAGCTTTAAATCGAAGTTTATAAGGACAACCTCAATGCCCAAGAGTATGCTTGAAGCAAAATGCACAAAGAACAACATAATACAGGGTCTTCAATTACAAGAATAACAAAGCATAATATAGGAAATTCCAGATATTTCCATTTGGATCTTGGATGCTCAAGGTCGACTAAGAGAATAGGCAACCTGACTACATGCTCCCCAGATAGAGCTCAATAAAAACTACTAATGGGGACCACATTGAAGTAAAGCTCAAGAGCTCATCTTAAATACAATACAAGGAGCTCATACAAAGAAGAAGTCAGAGAATCAGGTGAAAAGTAACTCAGAATGCATAGAACCTTCGACAAGCTCTCAAATATAGGAAAACAATGGGTGAATACTCAGGCCACCAATAATAACCAGGAAACAGAGCTCTGAAGGTATAGTAATGGAAGTTTGGATAGATACACATTAGTTCACAAAAATAGAAATGGAATGAAGCAAGCCTAATAGATTTAAAAGGCATGATTAAATTTCCCATCAAAAATGTTACCACAAGATCAAAGATTCAAAACACAAGAAATAAACTAATGGTGGAAATAATTGTTACATATTAGTTAGGCGATTGTCGTTATCTCAAAATAGATAACAAACATGAAAGAAACCAGGAGTTGAGCAGAAAAAACAAGTCTGTTATTGACAAGTTTTAATGATTTATTTGCCATATTTGAAGCCAAGTATTTCAAGAAAAAGAGAACTCACCATTTACATAGAATGGTATGGCAAAAGATCCTCATTTGAGTAGAATGCAAAAGAAAACACAATAACCATAAAGGATCATTGAAATCATTTTATCAATGGAAAAGTATGAAAATACAAAGAAAACAGAAAACTCGTGTATGAGTGCACCATGAAACCAATACTTCAACCTATTATCCAAAATCCACCCCCAGGTAATTTTGATAACATGCATCAATCCTGAGCCAAGAGAATTGATTCAAGGCCAAAAACATGCTTTTGGGGACCCGTTGGATTCTCTCTAACTTTCCCAAAGAAGAAAAAACCCAAGAAGTTAGAGAAAATTGGAAAATTTGTGGAAAATTGGCTCATTCTGGTGTTTTGTGAAAAAATCAGACATTTTTGTCCCAGGCAGTCCGTGGGACATCTGGGACACAAGTACGTGTGGCACTCACAAAGCCAAAGTGGACGCAGGCAATGAAAATTGGCAAAAGTGGAAGTTTTCATCCTATGTGGTCTGCAGGATATCCGGAAACACAGTTCACGCAGGACATGAAAAGGTGAAATTACCGCACAAAGATCCAAGCTAAATGGGATGCGGAAAATGTGGAATTCGATGGCCCTCACAACCCCAGTCAACGGCGGATGCGTAAGGACAAGGATGCCTGAATTGGGTGATGCAAAATAATGTGTCCAGGACAATCGTAACATGTGGACTGATTTTCCCAAAATAGCCGCAATGAAGAGAAAAGTTCAATGTTTGACCTCCCGAACTTCAAACGGCCATAACTTTTGACTCGAGATCTGATTTTAATAAATGGACTATTTGGAACCATCACAACGTCCTCTACATCCCAAAAACTAGATTTATTAATTTTGATGAGGGTAGATATATTAAAATAAAAGAAACATATTCAGATCCAGTCAATTAATGCTCATTCTCGTCAAATGACAAAAATGCCTGGCAGACCCAAAATAGTTGCTCACACTCAGAAGGCCATAACTTTTGTATTTCTCAACGAAATTACATGAAATTGGTACCGTTGGAATTTGGCACTTATCCCGATATACGTAAATCAAGAAATTCCATATTTGATGAAGGATAGATAGATATTTTGCAGAAAATGTGGCCAAGTTCAGAATAGTGTTTTATTTGGTAGTTGGACGCATTCAATGAAGCATGGGCTGACATATTTCACTGCTGCAAGTCATGGGACAATATGGGAGCCTTTTTACAAGCAATAGAACATCATTTCACTCCATTTAATACCTCTTACAAGTGGTTCAAGGATAGATTTCGGGATTTCCATTTTTTTCTCTCTCTCTCTCTCTTCTTATTTTAATATAAATCGGAGTGTTGGGTTCATTGTAAAAAGGAAGTAGTTTTTATCATATCAAATATCTCGTAAATATTTCTTTTTGAAGACAATGTGTTGCAGGTTGTTGTAGTGGACTCCTTGCATGGTGATCCAGGCCCTTATTTTGTAAGAGATTGAACTGTGCATATTAATGAAGCAATAAATATGAGTTTGTGGATGTATCTTCCCTTGCTGTGTTTGTTTGCCTTCTCTTTGCCCCTCCAATCTCATTGCATATATATTGTGTCTATTCATTCTCTTGCAGGGATCCATTATCATTGTGTATGTTTGAGATGTTGTTGTGAATGCATTTTGCTAGATTGTGGAGAACTATTATCACCCCTTCTAGTGTGCACTTTGCTTCTGTATCTCACACATTGGAAGACTACCCTCACTCCCTCCTTCTCTAGTGTATCACCACTGTAGTGTAGGATTTATTTTATGCATTCTCTCTCCTTGGTCCCTTGGAAAGTTAGATTAGGAAAGTTTGTTTTGCTTGCATTAGAGTACATTGTGGCAGGTAGTTTAGGAGCAAGAAATAGCTTTCTATGGAGGTCTATCTGAAGTAGAAAGTCTCACAACTTGGAGATAGTACCCATGTTATCCAATCACCCCGGATCAAGTATATGCACTTGTGTAAACATAAGGGTGTTGTGATTTTGTGATAACACAACCGTTTCTGAGATGTTTCTAAATAGAGTTGAGGAAATCATCAAAGTTATAGTTACAATATAAAGAACTCACCCACACAGTATTATTGTGACCACAGTTGGAGAAGAACCAAGCTCGACATCTTAGAAAATGGTGGTCTCCCTCTTGTAGAGCTCACACAAAGAATAGAAGTGGAAAAATATACAAGTATTCGAACCCACAGAGCTTCATAAAGTGACAAAAAATGAGCTCGAAGGCTACGAAAATAATGACGACCATCAACAAAATCGCACTCAAAAAACTCAAATAGACCAGAACCAAAAAATTTGGATGCAACCGAGCTAAGAGAATCGATCAGCTAAGGAAGTGAAGCTTCATAGGATGAAAATGGTGTGAAATAAAATTTTCCAGGCTTTGCCTACGAACGAGATGTGAAATGAAAAATGAATGAGGTTCAAGTTGTTTTAACTCACCCACCTAAACTTGGCTTAACCTAACCCTAACCAAGGGTCAGTGACCAATGATCAACATTTAACAAGTATGAAGATCAACGCTCAGGGATTGATCTCCGAAATCAAAGCAAACTATCATGGTTAGATGTCACCGACCACATTCAATGCAAGCTAGAAACCCTAACCACAGGTTCGAGATCGACGGTTTGTGATCAAACAATACAAAATCATCACTGATTTTAAAATCAAACTCAACCTGAGTTAAAAAACACCACCGAAAAAATGATGGATGGGCGAGTCATCATCACGAAGTGCCCAACCCTTGTAATTTAAAAATTATTTACATTGGACATACCAACTATAGTCCAAGTTCAAATATTCCAAAAGTGCCGACCAAATCATGTCATGTAATGATCAAACGAAAAGTGTCCACCTTATTCTATTTAAAATATAAAGCTGACCAACTATATAATATAATATTAATCAAAGGTGCTGGACTATAGTATGACTATATGTTATATAAAGGTGGCCGAATATAGGATGATGGTCTCTTGCAAATTTTCCTTCCCATATGTGTTTGAGAAACCATAGTGATTTACTAAGTCCACAAGAGTGGCCAAACCATGGTGAGACTAATATTGAACTGCAATGGTGTTGCCCCACTATTGAAAGGGTTGGAGATGATTTACAGTGTGTTATCCATGTGACCACTAGAGGACAAGGAATGTCAACATAAAAACTTGAGCTTGGAGATGGTCCCCATCAAGTGGATATTTGGATGAATTATTTTTGCAAGTATTGCAAATATTGTATTTTTATTTTGCTCAATACACAGGAGTATTTTTGCATGCCTTCACAAAAGGACAGATCAGAAAAAGGACAAAATTTGCATGCACTAAGAGGAGACTTGCTCATCAAGTAAGATTTATTTTTAGCAAATTATTCACCCGTGCTTTTCTTAAAAATAGAACAGTCAACTACAGTTTGACTGTATGTAATAAAATGCTATTAATGCCTCTTTTTATTAGTCTGCTTTATTTTATTCCATTATTTATTATTAAATAAAGGATAAAAATAGAATGCATGGGTGAGTACAACCTTAGTCTATTTTTAGCAATGGTGGGAGAATTAATTTTGCTATATATTGTGTGCCTTGGAAAAGCACAAGGGGATGACTTTTAGATACATGAGTGTCAAGTAGTTTTTGCCAGTTTTTCCCTTTAAATGTGAAGTATTTTCTACCTTCTCAATTATTTGCAATCTTGTGTATTTTTCCCAATAATCTTGTGAATTTTGAATTCCCGATTAATCATCTTACCCGTTGCAAATTCAGTAATTTATGCATGATATTAGTGTGTATGTCTTACTTAGTAGTATCATTGTTAATTTATCCCTCAATACATCAAAGTGTTTACTCTTAATTATCTCTAAAAAACTATTGGCCAATGCATCAAAAATTCATTCCATATAAATTGTGCATGTTCTCACCAAATACCTCATACATGTTTAATGTGTCACCTCAGTTTAATTTCATTTTACAGTCATATTTTACCGTTAAACACCAGAAAATCTATTTAGGATACATCAATAAGAGATGACCTTGATACTCGAGACTCATCTCAAAATAGGAATACCAACAAACTTGAGGTGTTTACATTGTATCTATGAAAGAGAGAGATAAAATTTGTAAGGATAGAATACCCGCATCCATATCTCTACAGGTGCACTTCGAGAGATAATAGTTTTTAAATAAGGAAATGGTTTGGGAGGGAGGGTCGCAAACAGCCCTAGACGGGCCTGCATCCTACCCCACCCCATACCCTATCAACCTTCCCTATAATAATTACACCCACACATCCATACACACCGCACTCCCCATACTTTAACCTTGGGCATACCCAGTGCCACTCTCGTGCCCCTTTTACCTCCTCTACATCCCTACATTTCCTAACCCCATGCATTCATGGCCCAACTCAAACCCCGTGCCTCCTAAACTTACCCAACAACCTCCATAACCTTACCATAACCAATATGTTACCCTACCCAAAGCAAGTGTTTGTTTATCTTCCCCGCATGTCATAACATATTATATATATATACACACATATAGATATATTATATGATAAATAGATATATATAAACACACAACCAAATTTACCCTAATGCATCTTTTTTTAAAAAGGAAATATATACAAGAAAAAAACAAAAGGGGAGATTGAAACCCAAGATCTAGAAATTTTAATTCAAAATAATAATATGCAAAAAAATTGCTCCTTAATTAAAATCTTCTCAAAAAGATAATGGAGCTCCCATATGGGTTTCATGGTCTTCTTACTCCTCCATCATCCTCACCGCAAAACCTTAGCAAATGAAACAAAAAAAGTTATAATGCACTTCCTTATGGAAGATTAGGGCTTCCTAGAATACCTAAGATCTAGGGCCCATATTTACTTAATCCAATGGTGGAGATTTAACCCTCTAACTCTTAGGTTTGTGGGAATAAAATGTTTTAAAGGGGTATTGGGTATATTTAATAAGTTGGGGACACTAATAAGTGGGAAACTAAGTGACCTTTCAAATGACCTGGTGGGTTCAATTTATAATCTGTGGTATTTTGTAAATTTGATAAATAAACAAATATTTAGCATAGGTTCATTTAATTTAATTAAGGGATAGGAGAGTGTAAAATAAGGAATCTTAGACCTAAGTAAATATATAATAAATATTGATAATTTTTGGCATGGGTATTATAGTTGGCCCTAAAGGGAACCTCTTTCAGAATTAAACTTAACATGGACCACAGAATTTTACCCAAAGAGTGATTATGGTTAATAACACAATATTAATTAGGCATTGGCTATAGTTTCGAATATTACTTAAATATTAATAAAATAATATTTTTAAAAATGCTAGGTTTTTAGGTGTTTGTGTTTGGTTTAGGTCGTGCCAAATATGGGACAATACAAGTTGCATCTATCTATTTCATTACATATCATTTGCATCCACGTAGCTCCATCACAACGAACAGAGGATAAGAAATCAGCATCACACACTCCATAGGGGAGGATTCTATTCTATTACATCCACCATTCTATTACATTTTCTACACAGCTTATCTTTATACATCACAAAGTGTGACTGACACAAGAGCAACCTAGGGCATGTTCACACACACACATAACTACATTTGGGTCTAGAATGTAGTGCAATGCTTAATTAGTAAGACCACCATTGTGGTAGCTGAGGTCAGTTCGACCCTTTCATATGCATTTTTATTTTTTAGGGATTGATGTTTGTTTAGGGTTTTGCAAGTCTTACTATTCATCTTGGAATATCGGTGACATGACATAATGAAGCAAGGCAACAAACTTTATGTGACAAAAATGAGGGTTTGAGATTCATTTTCATACCCGTGACGATATATTCGAATATTTTTCATAGACCAAGGTGCTCATTCTGCATACCAATGCACTCGACGTGCACCGGTCCCTCTCCAGAACTTGAGTCAAGAAAAACAACCAGGATCCATCCCTTTGGGGATCCCGCACATTCATTCTTGCTTCCAAATTCTGGAGTCACCTCTATGACACAATCTAGTGAGATCCTTTATTTAGTGAGTTTTTCCTCTTCTCTCTTACACATTACGATTTCTATTTCAATTTGTTTAGTTTCTTGTTTCATCTTTATATTTATTTAGAACATCTATTTACTTTATTTATAATTGTACATATCTTAGATTAAGTAGTGCATATACTACACATCGGCATAGCCCCATTCCTAGGATAGTCACTGCATCATGACATAGATCCCCACCTCAATTTATTCCACATAGGTATTCATCACCTTCACACTCGAAATCACGTAGATATCCATTTTCGATGCATTTTACTATGCCACAAATTTCATCATACATTCATCCATCACATGCACTTAGACTTCATTCACCAACACAATGTTTGTCTACCATACCACTATTGTTAGAGCATGGTCCTATGCTTTCACCACCACATGCATCAAATGGAGGACCTTCGTCCTTCACTATCATCGGTTAGTTTCCTCCTTCATATATACTTGGGGTCTTCGTATCTAATCATCCCCACTCAAGCATATCCTTTATGCATCTATCATCTTTGCATTATCATATAGTCATTTTCATCACACATTCTAGCATTAGTATTACCCAATGATACACTCTTGTGCTTCGGTTCACACTTGACTATTAAGGGATAACTACATATGAACCCCACGCACTACACAATAAGTATTACAAACTACACCTATTCCCACATCGTGCAACATTCATCCTCCATTCTTCATTTCGTCTACAATATTTTAACATTTACGCATTATACATCATACTAGTGTTCATCATAAGCATTTAGCATTACATCATTTTACATATTACATTACTAACCTATCTACATTCATTCCATGTCACTTTATACATTACACTTTACACATTCTACACATCTTGCATTGCATTTTACACATCGCGTATTTACACATTCTACTCATCGCATGGTTGTATTTCATCATTACATATACTACATTGTCATCCACACACTACACTCATTACCATATGACGCACTTTAGTTTCTCTATCCATACTCGACTACCAAGGGTTTCTCATTTTGGTTCATTCTTGAGTGGTGATGGGGAAAAAATGAACCTCACCGCATACACTTCCATTCACTCGGTGGGAATGTAGCTCCTATCATTCATTTTTCATTCCATTCTATCCATCCACAACATACTACATATTATGGTTGCTTTTATTCTTGCTTACCTTTTCTTGTTCATGGTCACTTTATTACACATGCTAGTTAGATTACTTGTATGTAATTTATATATATCATCCACACATGCGCATTCATGTATTTTTCTAGATGTGATAACAAATACATGTCTCTTACAAGAAACATATATGCTCACATTCTACCCTTCCTACATTGGTAACTATGGGCATCCTTATTTCTCTCTCAAAGGTGTTATTGTTTCATTTTTTACTTAACATTTTCCATTACTTGTTTATAGATGCTTTTGACATACTAGTCATCTTTATAACATGTTAATGGGTGTTGTTATGGAAAAATCACAGCACTTCGATTTCTCACAAGTGAATTGTTGAGGCATTCAAAGTGTTATTCATCAAATGTGGAATTATCCTAAAGTGTGGGACTTTGCAATTGGGATAACCCTCTGAAGAAGGCCAACTTCCTATCTTATCCTAGTGCCAACTACACCAAAGTGCAAAGAGTTGAATATATAACCCTAATATAACGTTTTCCCAAGGAGACATATATAGAGAAAATGCATGAAAATAAAACCTACTATAAGGGAAAGTGATGCACCAAGAAGGATGTTGAACAACTTGCACAATAAACACAACACTACCTGAATCCTACAATGAAAACAAAAACAATACATAATAACCTTGCATGCAATGAAAGATCATAAAGATGCAATAGAACATAGAAGAGGGTTTGAAACATCCACAGATCTGATTTTATTTCTCTCAAAGTTGATACAATACATCACATTTAGGGTCAAAGGCACAAATTTGGCATTATAATGTCTAGTAGGGAGGTTTGAAATCTACAAAAATATCTTACATACAATAAATAAGGGAGGGGCATCCACAAATCCATCTATTGCATTAGATATCATTTTCATCCACATAGCTACATCACAAGGCAAGAGGCTAGAACATATGCATCACACACAAAGATAGGAAGATGATTATATTTTATTCGATCCACCATTCTATTACATTTTCTTCACATAATTATCTTTCTACATCACAAAGTGATAATCGACACAAGAGCAACCTAGGACATGTTCACACACACACATAACAATGTTTGAGTTTGGAACGTAGTGCAATGCTCAATTAGTAAGACCACCATTGTGGAAGTTGAGGTCAGTCCCGACCCTTCCATATGAATTTTTTTATTTTAGAGATTGATGTTTGTTTAGGGTTTTTGCATGTCTTTCTATTCACCTTGGAATATCAACGACATATAAACTAGTGCGTTGAACTTGATGAGACAAACAACAGGTTTTGGATCACTTATCAACCTCGAAGATTAGTTTTGGAGCTTTTACACAGACTCAAGGTGCCTATTATGCAAACCAAAGCACTCGTAGGCACCCCAATCTCTCTATAAGAACTCCATTCTAGAGAAGAAACCCATTTCCATCCCTTTTGGGACTCTTGCAAAGTTGTTCTTGCTTCCAAATTTCTACAAAGAACCTCATGTAGACACAATCTAGTGAGCTCCTTTATTATGATGATTTATTTCCTCTCCTTTCTTGCACATTAGGGTTTATATTTCAATTTTTAGTTACTTGGGTCATATTTACATTTATTTACGACACATATTTACTTTAGTTACAACTATTCATAGCTTAGATTGACTAGTGCATATATTACACATTTAAGTTAATCAACACCCATTTATGTCACAATATATTATCTAGTAAAAAAATATAAAAACACCACTTACCCCATTATTCCAACCCTATAACTCTTGGTGCAATTGATCCCATACATTATTTTTTCTTCTTTTCTCAAATATTTCGGTATTGCACGCATTGGAGAGGTGAAGGTGAATGACAAAGGAATGGTAAAACTCACAACATCACTATTTTGGTGATATTTAAATGTCGTTTTCAGTCACACGTAAAACTAGCCTACATCCTTCTTGTAATTTTGAATAAATCATACGGCAAATGGTTTACAACTAATTTAGTTACATTATTCATTTTTATGCATTGTTTTGTCATTTTCTTACAAATAAAATGTCTTTTATCTCCTTAAATGGTTTGGGATCGACTAAGGTGGGTCCTATAGTAAAAAAAAAAACTAATCTTTTAAATTATTTGCATGGATATTTTAGATTCATATTTGAAAGTTTATCAACTTTTTTGAAAGAATACATGATTGTCCTCATTTTTAATCACATCAGAACCCCATAATTAAATTTATATTGACTAACACATCTTGTAGCTAATCAAAATATAGCATACATTTTGGTTATGGATGAATCATTTTTTCTCAATCTAATAATGATTTTTATTGTTTTTTGTCCTTTCGATTTTGCTTTTATGTTTACCTAACATTTTGGTTGTAGATCTAACATCCTGTTTGAGGTTATCGCCTTTTTATGTAGTTGAGCCTTGACTTTATTGGCATGATAAACCCACCTCCATCGCAAGGACACAAGTGGATTTTGACTACTACATATTACTTTACACATTGGACTGAAGCAATAAACTTGAAAGATGTTAATGACACTTCGATACTATCATTTAATGAGGGTATAGTTTATAGATTTTGTGTTTTAAAGAACTATCATATTAGATAATGCTTTAGCATTTCTTGGTGTAAAGGTAAGAGATTGGGTCATCAACCAAGGAATTTATCTAAGTTCTTCATCTAATTATTACCAACAAGGTAATGGGTTAGCTGAAAGTACTAACAAGAATATTTTAAGGATCATCGAAGAACACTCAAAGACAACCAAAGAGCTTAGCACAATATGTTGAATTCAACACTTTGGGAAATGATAGAGTCACTCCTAAAAGATCAGTTCACAATTCACCCTAAAAACTTGTTTACGGAAAAGAAGCAAGAATGCATATCTTAGTTGAGTTACCCACATTATATTTGTTGCATCAAGTGGAGTTACTTGAGAATGAACCATTAAAGGTCCGTTATGCAGTAATTAATGAAATTACAAGAGATAAGAGATCAAGCTCATGTAAACATGGAAAAGAATCATAAAAATATGAAGAAGAATTTTGATAAGAAATCCAAATTCAAAATATTCAATGAAGGAGATATTGTGTTAAAGTGGGATGTTGATCATGGAAATCTAAGAAGACACACAAAGTTTGATACAATCTAGAATCGTCCTTACATGATTTCAGCTTGTAAAGAACACAATGCTTTTAATCTCAAGGCTTAATGGAGAGGAACTTTGCATTCCCGTGAATGGTATATTTCTCAAACAATGCTATTAAAAATCCTACAGCTTCTATTTAGAGTAGGATTTCCCTTCAATATGTGCGGTTCTTGCACATTGAAATGTTTTTCAATTCAATAAGTGCATCCATGCACCTAATCTAGTTTACGAGATCCTTTCCTAGTTTTTTTTTGTTTTGGAAGGGTTGGACCTTCAAAAAGGGAGATTTTGGTTACATGATTTAGACTCTACGCCCAACGGACAAGAGCAAGGCATTGGTTTACAAGCTAGTAGGTAGATATCCTGCACAGGATCGCTTTGAAATGATGATAATTTTTGCGCTTATACAAAAATGGGCAACTAGAAACTTCGTTAGGATGGATAGCATTGGGAAGTATACTTAAGCTAGGGGAGGTTCTTTCAAACAATATTTTTACTATTGAATTAATTAATGATTGCATGAAATATGTAACTATGTGTGCTATTACAAAACATAACAGATCATATAGTCTACAATTTCATGCTATCTTTAGCAAAATAACACAAAGCCCCAAAGCACAGCTTATGTTGTATTGATGAAGACACCAAATTACATAATAGATGAAGTGTTAGGTTTTCCAAAAGCAATTATGACTGAGATTACGTAAATCGAGTTCATTACTGGATGTTACAGGTATTATTTAATGTTCTTTCCTTCATGATTAAGACATTCAATTATATTATTTGGTTGTTTAATTCATCATACAATACATCTCAGAAATAAGAAATGCATAAATAAATACACAACTCAATTTCACAATTCAATGTTTTATTCATAAGGAATTTCAAATGTTCCCACACAAGCCATGGGATGTAACTGAAAAGTAAAGTACAACTATTGAAATAAGAGGTACATATGCATGAAAGAGAAAATAAAGGAGTATGAGTGAACCCATCATTGCCTTGGAGGTTTCTCCTTCAGTTGATGCATCCTCATCTTCAGCTTTGTTCCCTCTCCATCTTCACTACTAAAAGCATTGTACCTGAAAAGAAGAAAAGAGGAAAATCATCAGTTACGAGCTCAGGGTTAATCCATATTCCTATACTATCCTAATTCGTGCATATGGATCTCTTAATAACATGAGACATAGATTACTTGAAGATCAAACAACATACATGATTTACTCACTCAGAAAGAAGGAGAGAGAAGAAAAGAAAACCATGGACATAAGAGAGGCCAAAAAGCCTAAATATTTTCTAACTATTTTCTTAAGTGTGCAGTACAGTTGCAAAGCCAAGAAGAAATAAATCATGTCTTACAGTCCTCACTATAGATAAAGATTACAGAGTTCAATGACTTCTATCCTATGGTACATGAAGTAGATAAGTGACAAGTACATACTGGTATGAAGGAAGAATGCAACTCAAAGTTCAAAGAGCTATTTTAGAAATAGAAGAAGTTGCATTATAGAATAAAGGAGAGACTTGTAGATAAAAGTACATGTCCCAGATTACAAATGAAGAAGAAGAGTAAGGATTTAAAGGCTGAAGTTAACTGGAAAGAGAAGATTATAGCTAATGTAGAAAAAAGGAAGAAGTCTAAGAAAATTTTGACAGGGCTTCGCCATGGAAAATGGAAATTTTTCATCTTTCCATTATGTTATTTCAAGATAGTACATGCTCGATAAATCAAATATTAATGTAAAAGAGATAAAATTCATAGTGTGGTAAAAGATACGATTCGAGACAGTGCACAAGTTACTTTGTTAAAGATCAAAATAATGCAACATTCAAATTGCTATTGTAGAGGAAGTAGGAAATACTACTTTTTTAGAATACAAAGTACAGGTTTTTAGTTTTTGGCTATAGGCTCATCCATATGTGCTCATTTTTTATTTACATTACAAGTTGCAAAATAATCAAAACACTTAAGCAATAGTATCAGGGGTTCATATCAAATGATCATAGGGTATCTCACCATTATGGAGAAAAACAAATAAGAAGATTAAGTACAAATTAAAACTTCCATTTTAGAGTTGAATCAGTGAATTTAGAAGCCAAAGATATATAACAAATCTAACAAATATAGTCTTTAACTCCATGCCTAGTGTACAAGAAATTCAAAAGTAGCAACATTCAAGTTTCCATTGCAAAGGGAGAAATACAGTAAAGCAAGGAGTCTTAGCGACCAGGCATCAGAATAAGATTCAAAAGTGCAAGGTTACAGTGTTAAGACAATGATGGGTTATCATGCAGTTTCAACAATTTCAAGGGATCATATCATAAAGCTTCATGATTTACAGTTAGCCATTCTGGTCAAGATGCAATTATCTAATTGATCATTTCAGGCTACAGGTCTTCAAGAATTTAACTCGAGCAAATGTTTCTAGTTTCATTACACAAGTAAATGGAATATCATATTAACAAACTTTCACGAAGTTACAAAATGCCCTAAAGAGTATTGAGTGTCATAACTAAATGGGATGAAGAACATCAAGCTTCATTTTGTTCCTGAAATTTTACAAATTATTAAAAAGTTTAGTAAAATACTTTTGTAGGATAATTCATCAGAGAAGGAAGCATTTAAATGACCTTTTCTAAGTAGTAACAGAGTAATTTTCTATCAACAAATCCATGTGATAGAGGATAGCCAGCATCTAAAAGCCAAGGTTTCTCAAAATGAATAATTATTTCAATCATATTACACAGAATAAGGAAAACTGAATCAACCAGATATAAGGTATGGTTATAATTTTGGGAAGAAGTGCATCAATTCGAGCTTTAGGAAAAGGAAGTAATGATAACTCAAGGCCCATATCAAAGAATGCAATAGTTACGGGTTAACTGAAAACCCTACTATGAAATTTGAGCATTATTAACATAAAACCCCAACTCAAAATGATGAAGCCAAAAAATCATAACGAAACACATAATACCCATAAGAATAAAGCTTTGAATCAAAAGTTTATAAGGAAAAATATATGCCCAAGAGTAAGCTTGAAACTAAATGCACAAAGAACCACATAGTACAGAGTCTTCAATTACAAGAATAACAAAGCATAATACAAGAACTTCCAGATATTTCCAGTTCAGAGCTTCAGATGCTTAAGGTTGACTAAGTGAATAAGCAACCAAACTACATGCTCCAAAGATAGAGCTAAAAAAATACTAATGGGGACCACATTGAAGTAAAGCTCAAGATCTCATCTTAAACAAAGTACAAGGAGCTCATACAAAGAAGAAGTCAGAGAATCAGGTGAAAAGTAACTTAGAATGCATAGAACCTTCGACAAGCTCTTAAATCTAGGAAAACAGTGGGTGAATACTCAGGCCATCAATAATAAGCAGGAAACATAGCTCAAGGTATAGTAATGGTAGTTTGGATATATGCACATCAGTTCACAAAAATAGAAATTGAATAAAGCAAGCCTAATAGATCTAAAAGGCATGATTAAATTTCCCATCAAGAATTTTACCACAAGATCAAAGATTCAAAACACATGAAATAAATTCATGGCGGAAATACTTGTTACATATTAGATAGGCCATTGTCGTTATCTCAAAATAGCTAACAAACATGAAAGAAACCAGGAGCTGAGAAGAAAAAACAAGTTTGTTATTGACAATTTTTAATGATTTGTTTGCCATAATTGTAGCCAAGTATTTCAAGAAAAATAGAACTCACCATTTACAAAGAATGGTATGGAAGAAGATCCTCATTTGAGTAGAATGTAAAAGAAAACACAATAACCACAAAGGCTCTTTGAACTCGTTTTATCAATGGCCAAGTATGAAAATATGAAGAAAACAGAAAACTCGGGTATGAGTGCACTATGAAACCAATACTTCAACCTATTATCCAAAATCCACCCCTCAAGGTATTTTTGATAACATGCATCAATCGAGCTAATAGAATTGATTCAAGGCCCAAACAACATGCTTTTGGGGTCCCTTGGCTTCTCTCTACCTTTCCCATCCAAGAAAAAACCCAAAAGTTAGAGAAAATTGGAAAATTTATGGAAAATGGGCTCATTCTCGGTGTTTTGCAGAAAAAATAAAATAAAATTCCCGTGTAGTCCGTTGGACATCCGGGGACGTAGGTACGTGTGGGACATGCAAAGACGAAGTGGACGCAGTAATGAAAATTGGAAAAAGTGGAAGTTTTCATCCCGCGTAATCTACAGACATCGGAACAAAGGTTCGCGTGTGACACGAAAAGGTGAAATTGACGCACAAAGATCCTAGCTAAATGGGATGTCGCGAATGTGGAAGTCGATGACCTTCACATCCCAAACCAACGACATGATGTATAAGGAAAAGGATGCCCGAATCGGGTGATGCAAAATAATGTGTCCATGACAACCGAGACACGTGGACCCAATTTTTTCAAATAGCTCCAATGAAGAGAAAAGGTCAATGTTTGACTTCCCGAACTTCAAATGGCCATAACTTTTGACTCGAGCTCCTATTTTCATAAAATCGACTCTAAAACCATCACGACATCCTTTGCATCCCAAAAACTAGATTTATTAATTTTTATGAGGGTAGATGTCTTAAAATAAAAGAAACAGATTCAGCTCCAATAATTAATTCTCATTCACGTCAAATGACAAAAATGGCCTGGCAGACTCAAAATAGTTGCTCACACTCAGAAGACCATAAATTTTATATTTCTACACGAAATTACATGAAAATAGTACCATTGGAATTTTTGCGCTTAGCCCAACATACATAAATCAAGAAATTTCATATTTGATGAAGGATAGATAGATATTTTGCAAAAACATGGAGAAGTTCATAATAGTGTTTTATTTGGTAGTTGGACGCATTCAATGAAGCATGGGATGACATATTTCACTACTGCAATTAATGGGACAATATGGGCAGCCCTTTTGCAAGCAATAGACCATCATTTCACTCCATTTAATACCTCTTCCAAGTGGTTTAAGGACAGATTTCAGGATTTCCATTTTCCCTCTCTCTCTCTCTCTCTCTCTCTCTCTCTCTCTCTCTCTCTCTCTTATTTTTCTATAAATCAAGTCTTGGACTTATTCTAAAAAGGAAGTATTTTTTATGTATCAAATCTTCTATCAAAATTTTTTATTGTCAAATCTCTATCAAAAAATTTTGTGAATGAATGTCTTGCAAGTCGTTGTAGTGGACTCCTTGCATGGTGATCTAGGCCCTTATCTTGTAAGAGATTGAACTGCACATATTAATGAAGCAATAAATACAAGTTCATGGATGTATCTTCCCTTGATGTGTTTGTTTGAATTATCCTTGCCCCTCGCAGTCTCATTGCATAGATATTGTGTTGATTCATTCTCTTACAAAGATCCATTATCATTGTGTATGTTTGAGATGTTGTTGTGAATGCATTTTGCTAGATTGTGGAGAACTGTTATCACCCCTTCTAGTGTGCACTTTGCTTCTGTATCTCACACATTGGAAGACTAATCTCACTCCCTCCTTTTCTAGTGAATCACGCTATAGTGTAGGATTTTTTTCTTTTATGCATTCTCTCTCTTTGGTCCTTGGAAATTTAGATTAGGAAAGTTTGTTTTGCTTGCATTAGAGTACATTGTGGCAGGGTAGCTTAGGAGCAAGAACTAGTTTTCTATGGAGGTCTATCTAAAGTAGAAAGTCTCACAAACTTGGAGATATTACCCATGTTATCCAATCACACCGTGAGATCAAGTATATGCACTTGTGTAAACATAAGGGTGTTGTGATTTGGTGATAACACAACCCGTTTACAAATGTTTCTAAATAGAGTTGAGGAAATAATCAAAGTTACTGCATAATATAAATAACTCACCCACACAAGATATTGTGACCACGGATTGGAGAAGAACCAAGCTCGACATCTCGAAAATGGTGGTCTCCATCTTGCAGAGCTCACACAAAGAACAGAAGTGGAAAAATATGCAAGTATTCGAACCCACAAAGCTTCATAAAGTGACAATAAATGTGCTCAAATGCTACTGAAAATAACGACAATAATCAACCAAATCCCACTCAGAAAACTCAAATAGAGTAGAACCACAAAATTTAGATGCAACCGAGCTAAGAGAATCGATCTACTAAGGAAGCCAAGCTTCATAGGATGAAAATGGCATCAAATAAAATTTTCCAGGGCTTCGCCCGCAAACCAGATGTGAAATGAAAAATGAATGAGGTTCGAGTTGTTTTAACTCACCCACTTGAACTTGGCTTAACCTAACCCTAACCAAGGGTCAGTGACCAATGATCAACATTCAACAAGTATGAAGATCAACCTCAGGATCGATCTCCAAAAATCGAAGCAAACTATCATGGTCAGATGTCACCGACCACATTCAATGCAAGCTAGAAACCCGACAACCTCGTTTCGAGATCGACGGTTTGTGATCAAACAAAGATAAAAATCATGACTGATTTTAAAGTGAACTCAACCTAAGTTAAAAATACCAAACGACAATATGCATGGAGGGGTGAGTCATCGTCACGAAGGGGCCAACCCTTGTTATTTCAAAATTATTTGCATTTGACATACCAACTATAGTCCAAGTTCAAATATTCCAAAAGTGCCAACCAAATCATGTCATGTAATGATCAAACCAAAAGTGTCCACCTTATTCTATTTAAAATATAAAGCCGACCAACTATATAATATAATATTAATCAAACGTGGCAAGACTATAGTATGACTATATGTTATACAAAGGTGGCCGAATATAGGATGATGGTCTCTTGAAAAGTTACCTTCCCACATGTGTTTGAGAAACCATGGTGATTTGCTAAGTCCACAAGAGTGGCCAAACCATGGTGAGACTAATACTAAACTGCAAAGGTGGTCCCCACTATTGAAGGGGTTGGAGATGATTTACAGAGTGCTATCCATGTGACCACTAGAGGACAAGGAATGTCAACATCAAAACTTGAGCTTGGAGGTGGTCCCCATCAAGTGGATATTTGGATGAATTATTTTTGCAAGTATTGCAAATATTGTATTTTTTATTTTCTCAATACACAGGAGTATTTTTGTATGCCTTCACAAATGCAATGATTAGAACAAGGACAAAATTTACATGCACTAAGAGGAGACTT